>CM061142.1:48236181-48268234 GCA_030789695.1 Scilla litardierei
CGGTAAGCGCCAATACGAAAGAGAAGCCCCCGGATCCCAAGAACAAGGAGAGGGTAGTTGAGCAAATTTTTCTCCAGCCGCTGACTACTCCAAAGGCCTTAAACTCCGATGAAGAAGAGATGCCGAACTTCGGTCATCACCCGTATCAACCACCGTGAACATCTCTTGCGGGCGTCGAGCCAACGACGTTAAACAAGTGCGCTTCATGGGAGGCAACCCATGTTCTAAACTTTTTCCCCACTTTTTAGTGTTATTTTTTACTTTATTTTATCTATTTTTATAAATAAAATCAGCCGCGAGAACATCCGTTCAGGGACTTAGACAAATCTGTTGGTTTTTGCAGGGAACAAAGCCCCAACCGATCGGTTGATAACTCAACCGATCGGTTGGGATGTATCAGATACAAGCCGAAATCTGTCCCCAAATGAACCGATCGGTTGAAGAATGGAGAGACCGGGTGACAGACCTGGTGAGCTGGGGAGAACTCTCAAGAAATTTTTGGGGAATATCAACCGATCGGTTGAGTTCGAGCGCGATCGGTTGAAGCGACCGGGTGAGCAGCCCTCAATTCTCGGGAAAATGAGTGGAGCAGCCAACCGATCGGTTGACAAGTCAACCGACCGGTTCGCCTGTAGCACTTCTTCGGCAAGAATTTTTGACCTAACCGTCAACCGATCGGGTGACAAGTCACCCGATCGGTTCGACTTAAAACCCTATATAAACCCCCGACCACCCGTTCGATTTCACCCTCGCCCGATCACCATTGTCGCTGTCGTTTCGCCTGCCTCTCCTCCCTAACGGCCGATTCCCACTCCCCCACGTCCTCTACTCCTCCAATACTCCCTCTCCCCACCTCCTCCATCAACCTCTCCATCATCTTCACTACCTCTCTCCTTTCATTTCGAATTTCTGACCTAATTCCCCCCAAACAACGCCCATTTCGAAAATTCTTGCTGAAAGCGGTCGTCGCGGCTCCACGCTACTCTCATTGCACAGTGTGGGGACATCTACGAGCAAGCTTCGCCATTTCTCTTGGGTACACTCGCTCCTACGCTCATATTTCTATTTTTGCCCTATAAATTGTGCTTGCTCATTTTGCTTGTGTTAGTGTGCATTCATCGCTTTTGCACTCATTCATACACGCACACTCACGCATGGCTAAGGATAAAGACAAGGGGAAGGGAATTATGCGGGAAGAGGAACCGTCTCGAAAGAGACGAAAACAAACACGTCCCCCTTCCCACACACGAGCACTTACACTTGGCCCTCCCCCACCTGTTATCCCCCCGGTGGACCCAATGTTGGGCCCGCATGGGTATATCTTTAGGAACCTGGAGCACAAGGATTTTTATCGTAGGCTCGATGCTCGGGGGCATCTATCTACTAATTTCCTGCACACACAAACACTTGTCGACCTCGGTGTCTACACCGAAGTCGAATCTCTTTTCGCTAACTTAGGATGGTTGGCCTTTCTTAATGCATCTACCGTATCCTACCCGGCACTCACCCTCGAATTTCTCTCTACACTTGTTTGGGAGTCCGGGTCGATCATAAAATTTCGGGTGCGTAACAGGAGTGTCACCACAAATCTGAACACAATCAACGATACATTTGGTTTCCCCAATCTTGGGGATGACTCCATCCGACACTACGGGTACACGCCCGAATTTAACGACGATCAATTCTGGTTCCGCCTCACACTGTTCCACGACTATCCCCGAGGAAGGGCCAAGGCCTCCTCCATCATTCATCCCGTGTTTCGTTTGGCCCACAGGATCATATCATCTACATTTTTTTCCCAGGGACGAGTCCGGCACCGTGACTATCCCTGACCTTTTTATCCTCTGGGCCATGACTTTCCCTTTTGTCTGGGACGATGATGGAATTAGCTTCAGGGCCCCTACCGTCCCCATCCATGGCGGCGATTGGCTTGTTTACAAGCTACAAGAGATCAGCCGGGCCGGTAAGGGGAAGTTTTGTTATGGGGGCATCATTACTATCATTTGCTCTTACCCCCAATTTAATATTCCCATCCCCAATAATCTTCCCGCTGCCGCAGGACCCTCACAGCTAGATATTGATGTCCTGCGGCACATTCACATGATTAGGCCCCACTCTGATGGCCGCTTCATCTTCAATTATGGCCACCCCCAGCCCCTTACACCATTCTCCCCAACCTCGCTCGCATGACCCTTGCTCTTGTGGGAGATTGGACCTTCCCACCTGATCCCAACTTCCTAGCGGGGTTGAACCTTCCTTTCCTTCCCGCGGACGCACGCAGACCACCGTCCCCTGCCGCCCACTTAGGCGAGCAGGATATCCCTGTGTCTCGGGGAGATTTGGGGGCTGGGCCGAGTCGTCATGTCTCTGTTCCGGGGCCCATCACATCCGAGCACCTCTTTGCGGCCACTTCTGGCCTTGTCTCCTGTGCCGGCATGACCACTGCCGCCGGCACCACTTCGACCTTACCTGCCGACACCACTTCTGCCTCACGTCAGTCCACATCTTTTGGTCGCCGTCAGGTCTCTGCCCGTCTAGGTCTTGAAAGGGAGGTCGCTGCCCTTCGTGAGCTCGCCATGTCCTCTACCTCCTCAGACCCATCACCGTCCTCTTTTCTCACTCACCCACGTTTCCTCGCACTTGAGAGGAACGTGGCCGCCATTCTTCGCCTTCTCACTCACATCCATGGTCCACCTTCACCACCTCCACCTTCACCACCTCGGTGATCTTCTCCTCCACCCTCCCACACATCCCCTCATCCATCACCCCCCTCACCACATTCTTCTCCTCCCTCATCTAATCCCATCCCGGCATCCACTTTCCCCCTCCCGACCACTTCCATCGTACCCATGCTACCTCCTCCCTCCTCCTCCATCACTGCATACGTGCGTCAGAGGAAATTACCGGTGCGCTCCAGATCTCTTCCACCACCACCCACCACCGTCACCACCACATCTTCTTCCCCCATTTCTATTCCTCTCACCACCGCCTTGATCGCCGTCCTACCACCATCACCCACCTCCACCGACACTCCTTCTATCATTCACACCACCGCTGCCCCTATTCCTCCACCTCGTTCCCCACTTCTCCGTACACCCCCAGCCTCCCCCGACCACCCATCCACGCCCTCTTCCGAGGAGGACGAGGACTCACCTTCTCCTGCTTTCTGATTTCACCTTGTTTGTTTTTGACTCCCCCTTGCATCTCTCTGCATTTCACGATCACATTTTATTCACTAGCACTGTCATGTCTAGCTTGGGGGACGTCTATTTTGGTGTGTCGCCGTGTTTTGTTGTTTTTCTCTTTTTTTTGTGCTTGGTTTTCCCCTTTTGAGTGTCGTGTCGTGTGGTTTTATTTCTATTTTCGTGACGTTTGATTTTGATTTTGATCTTTCTTTATTTTCAGTTTCATCTCTGTGTTTTCCCCGTTTTCATTTCTTCTTGTGTCGGTGCGTATTCCCCCCCCCCCCCCCAATCTTCATTGTCCTCCCGTACTCACTCATATTGCATTGGGGGCAATGCAAACTTCAGTTTGGGGGAGTCGCACTGTGTGCGTCGTTTGAGTCCTTCTTTTTCGTTTTTGTGTCGTTTTCATCGTGTTTTTTTTTACTTTTTTCTTTTTTTTATCTCTTTCTCCTAGAGATGAACCCTATGATGAATCGCCACAAAATCACACACACCTAGCATGGCATCGATAATCACATTCACTAACCCTAGGATTTCGAGTTCTCTTGCATTTCACGCATCGTGGGTCCTCTTAGTTTTTGTGAGTCGTGTTTCGTGCTTATCTGTTTGGTGTGCTTCTACTTTGTGATTTTACTTTATATACCTGTCCAGGAATGACCCCTAGATTATCATGCTTCGATTTGAATATGCGGTATTTATTTTCCCTGTCTGCTCCTGCTTGCTATATATATATCGTGTACTTCATTTCGCATGTGTCGGGATTCCACAATTAAGGACTAGGATAACCCATTTAGCCTATGCTCTGATTAGCGAGAAATATCTCCTTTGTCCAAGTGTTTAGAATCCGATTTCATTTTTATTTTACTTGGTGCAAATCCCCTCATCGTGTACCGTTCTCCCACTTGGGAGAGTACACATGTAAATATCCCAATTCACAAAAATCCAAAAAAGGAGAAAAGAAAAGAAAAACCCAAAAAGATGAGAAATGAAAAGAAAAGAAAAAAAATACAAATACCCAAAACCCAAAAAAATTTCAAGTGTGAATATTTTTCCTATCTACCGAGAATAAAGGGAAGGCGAGAATTTGCACCGAGCGTTCTACTCCACATCATCTCAACCCCCATCGTTTTCGAAAACACTTGGCTTAGGAACTTTTTAGCTAGTATCTAGGCTATAGTGGCGTGATTTCCTTAACCCTAGTTGTGGAGTCCCCGACGCATGATACGTTTCACTTCTTATACTCTTCTCATGCATGCTCGAACTAATATTCACCGCAATTTCAAATTCGAATCGGTATTTGGGTCATTTCCTGGATTTGCGTATATGAGCTCATAGCACATTGTAGAAAGCGACACCATTTGCTAGCACACGACCGCGCTCACACGCGCTTCACCGCGTGGGCCCACGACACTTATTTGGACTCGTTTTCCTAGGTTTAGTGGTGTGATTAGACGTTTGCTAACTTGGTGTGTCGTTTTTGATTTTGTTGGCTCTGACGGACGATCTAGGATATAGAGTTTTCTTCCTCTCTGTTTTCTCCCTCCGAGCTCCTACTCTCACTCGTCTTCCCCGAGGACGAGGAAGAGTTCAGCTTGGGGGATTTTGACGTGCGTTTATATTTCATATATTCACGCACGTTTTCTTTTGTGTTTCTCCGTGTTTTTCGTCGTCTTTTATTCGTTTTCTCGTATTTTCTCGTTTTCTTTCACTTTTCTTTGTTTCTCCATGTTTGCAGGAGATTGACCGCGTAGGGGACGTTTAACGACAATATCTCAAGTCCCCGGAGCAACGGGAGGAGTCACGCGTGATCCAGGGGGTCAAACGACAAAGAATACATCTTTCAGCCCCTCACCCGGTCGGTTGGTCATTTCCATCCGATCGGGTGATGCACGCGTGCACCACCCGGTCTCAGCTGGAGCTCAAGTGAAAGTCACCCGACCGGTTCACAGGCCGGTTCAGCGGGGGCCTGTTCTCTGTCTTTTCGAGCCAAATTCCAACCGATCGGGTGACTCTCACCCGATCGGTTCATCTGTAGCTGATGCTGAGGAGCTGAAGACACGGGCACCCAACCGATCACTTCACCCGATGGCGCCAAGATCCAACTGGTCACTCCAAGAACTCACCCGACCGGTTCATATGACCGGGTGAAAGCTCGCCGTTTTCTGTTCATTATCTGTAACGGATCACCCGATCGGTTGACTTGTCAACCGATCGGGTGATACGAGAGTCTATAAATAGAACCCCTAGGGTTCCAGAAACGGGGGGAGCTGCTAGTTTTTACTGTTTTCTCCTATTGTGACGGCTGTAATTACTGTTCTTTTGTAAGTTTTCGGATCTTTCTCAAATTTTAGTATTGTCTTAATTACTCTATTACTTCCGCATTCCAATCGTCTGATTATGCTTCCAACGGTTCATTTTCATTTAGATCGCTTTTTAATGAATTTTTGCGAGTAGTTCCCAAATCTGGGATTTTGGCGGAAACCCCTTCGGGGGCTCTTCCCGATGCATCCATAGGGTTAGGAAATCGATAGGGATTAGGATTCTAACGGTTACGCGGGGTGTTTCATTGTCATCGATGGGAAAAAGACCGCCTTTGACCGTTGGGCCAAGGGGGAATAAACTTGGCGGTTGACTCCCTAGCCATAGCTCACGCCCTTAGCGTAGACGCCGAATCCTAGCACGCGGGAGCGGCAGGATGAGACGTTGGGAGTTATCGTTGCAAGCTTAGTGCTCCCGGAATCGATCAGTGTTAATGGACACGGGAGTGCCCACTGATCGAATCCGGGAAATCCGGTGTATCATCCTGGGCACCGACCGGAATATCGGGCCCATGGGATGCCGGTACCACTTTCAGAGGCAACGTCTCACCATTAGACCCTAATTCCGATCGCTATCCTACCCATAGGCCGTATCGGCGAGAGTCACTCGTTGGAGTGGAAACCAAAGTCCCGGGTTTATTTTCTTATTGTTCTACCTTACATAACTTTCCGTGACAACCATCGACCGATTTGGGCTAGCTCGCCCACGGGGTGATTTTGGTCCTCCTTGACACAAAGCACATCCTAGCCTCCCTGTGTTCGACCCCCAAGCCACACTACAACACCGTGCGCTTGCGGTTACAAATATCTAAACCCCCACGCGGGTCCCCCGGCCATTTGCGGATAGCAAGCCGGGGCACACGTCAAGTTCCCCTGAAATGGATCCTGCTGCATCAGAACCACAAGTCCGGTCTTCAACTCAAAATTCTTGTCAGCCGCCAACTCCGGCATGGCTATGGACGAGGTCGTGGAGGAAGTCTTAGGCTGGAGACTATCTCAAATGGAAATAATCCTCGCCATTCTTGTCGCTAACTCTTCAGGCATCTCCCGAACGTTCATAAACCTCCCTTCAGTATCGGGTCTCCTCTCCGCTCTGATTCTCCGCAATGTACGCTCGATCTCAGGATCAAACAATATATCTATGGGGTCCGCTGTGGATCTCGTGTACATGCACGGGAAAACAAAGTTTCAAAGAAGTGATTAGCACAATGGAAGGGTTAGATAAAAAATGAAGAAATAAAACAAAAAGAAAGAAATAGCTAGGGTGGTAGGATCAAACACAATCACCTCCCCGGCAACGTCACCAAAAACTTGATCGCGCCCAAGCGTACACCCTAAAGAGCGACCGTGTAGTTTTACCGCAAGCGCACGGTGTAGCTGTGAGCGGGTATCGAACACAGGGAGGACGTAAGACAGTGCCTTCTCCGAACAACCTGGCTATAAGGACAGAGAAGTAGGAAATTGCCTTTCGGCGATGTTGTCACAATCGTCAAACAAAGTAAAGAGATATAAAATCAAATAAAGCCGCCTAGGAAATAGGGAATCCCCGCTACTCACCGTATCTCGTCATTGTGACTCATCGGTTTCACAATTGCTAGGGTAGAATATCGGTTGAACTAGTCGCAACTGAATGTAAAACCTAGCTCACGCTCTCGCGCTATTACCAGTCTATAGCAAACCTAGGCTCGGGTCCAATCTCTTGCAAACCCTAGCCTAGGCAAGCTAGCATTAGGATCAACGTCATCGTTCAATCGCATCCCGAGCCCACTCTCGTGCAAACTCGGGCTACGACCTAGGTTGGGGTAGTTCCTACCCGTCCAATCTCTTGCAAACGGGTATCGATATAGAATTGAAACCGAGAATCCTAGTATCGGTCCAATCTCTTGCAAACCGATACTACGGAAAATCGATTTCAACCCAATTCAGATTTCTAGGGTTTCCTATCGAATTGGGATCCAATCTCTTGCAAATCCCAATCGATATGAACACCTAGCTATCCGTATTATATCAATCCCAAACTAACCCTAATAGCAATTCTAGCAATAGTTCTACCAAATCATCACAAATCAGAAATTGGGCTCGTAGGGTTCATCCCCACGCCCTAAGACGTTAAGAGTACTCACAAATCATATTGCAAATGGAAGAACAATCAATTGAAATAGCAATAGAATTCATGGCAATGTTCAAAATAGGAATAAAAATAGGATTTTTAATAGAGAGGGAGACAAACCAATCTAGCTTTCCAAGAATCCAACAAAATAGCACCTTTTCTTTCCTCTCCAATCACAAGAATTAAACTCTAAAAAGTCTAATCTAAAAAGGCTGCCAAAAGCAATCAAAAAAGCTCCCTAAACTAGGTTAGAATCTGGGGTTAAATACCCCCCAAAACTGCCCAAAAATTCGTGACCAAACTGCCCCTGCGCCTCTTCAAAATCGTGTTTTCCGCTACAGGCGCGCGGCTCACTCGGCCGAGTGACAAAAGTCGCTCGGCTGAGTGATAGACCCTGAGAATTTACAGTAAGTCCAGGGTCTTGGGGGTCTTCACTTCGGGGGTCACTCGGCCGAGTGAGTTGTCGTCACTCGGCCGATGGGCTTATCTTCACTCGGGCGGACGGTAATTGCCACTCGGCCGAGTCGGGCTTCTGCTGCTCAGACTGACGAAAAACAGTAACTTCGATGTTTTTGATGGGCGTCATCTGGGTGCCACTCGGGCGGACGGGATACGTCACTCGGCCGAGTCAGATTCTGATGCTCGGTCGAGTGCACGCTGATATGCTGCTTGGAGCGTGTCCGATCTGGCCGGCCGAGCGGTGTCTCTATGCTCGGCCGAGTGAGATGCTAAAAATGCCCAATCTGAATGTTCTTGCCTCCTCGTCGCTTCTATGACGTTCTTTCTTCTTCCGCTCCTCTCCAATCTCAAAATACCCCTCAGGGAAGTCTTCGGTGACACTCCGGAGTGGGTGTATCTCGGAATCACTCCAAATCGCTCCAAATCTCCTAAAATACGACAAAAACAACAAATCGTGAAAAGTATCGCAATGTTGTCGATAAATCGTGAAAAACATGATTTGAGCGATCCAAATGGCATGCAAACATGCGGGAAAAAGGTGTAAAATACAGAGTGATCACATTGTATATAGTTCTATTTTCTTTTATCTTTGTTTCTTTCATCTTTTACTAGAGATGATTTTTCTGTGATGATGATGACGTGGTGTTAGCTTATCTCTATATGCATGCTATTTTGTCACGTCATAGCTTTTGCTTCAAATATCATATGCTATGTTCTGCTTTGCATTTTGAAATAGTAACCCACTCTTTTCCTGTATGAATATGGATGAAATTTTGTTATTAGCTGATGTCTGATGATTCATATGTATGCTTTTCATAGAAAACACACCAAGCTTCACGCATTAATTGCTTATATCTGGAGTACTGCTTTCCTTTCTCATATCACTTCTTATTGCATGAATTGTGCACTTCACCTTCAGGTTGATTGAATGATTGCTAGGATGATATATCCGGACTAGTTTACTTTTTGAGATTAAACCGAGTAAATTATATTACTCTGCTGAAAGTTGTCGTGCATGTCTTATAGAGTGAACCGAGTGATACATTTCTTTCTTTCTCCACATATCTTGAGCATTATTTCTCTACTTAAAATTCATTGGTGAATCCCCCCTTAGCAAGTCTATTATCGGCATTTCCCTCGCTATTAATTTTCATGTTCCAAATCCCCTAAATCAAAAAGAAAAAATATATATACCTGTATATCCTTCTCTCTTTTGATTTGGGATCGCTTATGTATATATGTTTATGAAAAAAAAGAAAAAAAGAGAGAAAATAGAAAAATTGATTAAAAGAAAAGAAAAGAGAAAAGAAGTTTATAACGATCCCATCTCATACTCTTTCTCTCATTCTTCCCTCTTTTGTTTTATTTTTATTGTTTTTTGGAGCTTCAAAAGAAATGGGGAATGTACATATTGATTTGTTTGCGCCACCACGCTTATGGATAGGCTTGGGGGAGAGGATCCAATGATGTGTGAGAGAGTGACTACTTGACGGTGCATGACAACCTAGGCTAAGTAATTTTCTATACTCGGTGAGATTGCTAAAGTTTCACGAAATCCAGAAATCGACACTTAGCATTCATTTCATGAAAACCATACTTTTCTATTCTTACTATTCCATATCGTGTGATATCTCTTATACTCATTATAGAAAGCATTCAATTGAAAAGTGTGTGATCTATGGTTATGCATACCGCTTTAGATGCTTCAGACGATGTTAATCCTAGAATGATTCCATATTTCATGCTATATTGATATTTTGGGGTTTTTTATTTCGAATGCGTCAATTATACTATGATATCGAAATAAAAGTCTTTGATGTGTGTTTAATGTTCGATGTATGCTATATGAGTAAGCAAAACACACGTCCTGAGAAGAATGATCTAGCGCCCCCCTTCTTCGCTTTCTATTCTATTTTTATTTTTATTTTCTTTCTTTTCCATTATTTTGCCCGTCGGGCTCGCCTTTTACTCATCTTCCTCGAGGACGAGTAAGAGGTAAGCTTGGGGGATTTTGATCGCTCCGTATTTTACACACTTTTTCTGCATATTTGCATGCCACTTTGATCGCTCATATCGTGTTTTTCACGATTATTCGGTCAATATTGCGATGCTTTTCACGATTTCTTGTTTTTGTCATATTTCGGGAGATATGGAGCGATTCGGAGTGATTTTTAGATCAAGAGGATTTACACCCACTCCGGAGTGTCACCCAAGGCTCTTTTGAGGGTTATTCGTTAATGGAAGACAAGTGGAAGAAGAAGGAACGTCGTAGGAGCGACAAGGAAGCGAAAAGATGAAGATTGGGCATCTGCAGCACCTCACTCGGCCGAGTGAACCACCCACTCGGCCGAGCAAGAAGACCACTCGGCCGACCAGACCGTACACGCATCAACAGAATGAAATCGGCGTGCACTCGGCCGAGTAACGATAGTCCACTCGGCCGAGCATGGAAATCCCCTCGCCCGAGTGGCATGGGAAAATCCACTTCAAAAGAGGCCGACTTACTGTAAATTTACAGGCTTTTGACGGTTCCGACTCGGCCGAGCAAGAAATGCCCCTCGGCCGAGTGAGTAAAGTCACTCGGCCGAGTCACCTTCCGAAGACAGACCCCCAAAATCCTGAACTTAATGTAATTGTACAGGGTTTGTCACTCGGCCGAGTGAGCCACCCCGCCTGCTGCGTAAACTGCGATTTTTGAGCTGCGCAGGGGCATTTTTGTCACGATTTTTTGGGCGATTTTAAGGGGTATTTAAATCCAGTTTTTGCCCTAGTTTAGAAGAACTTTTTGATACTTTTGGCATCCTTTTTAGAGAGATTTTTAGATCAATAGATTTAGCTTTTCTCTTGGAGATTAAAAGGTTATTTTTGTTGGATGCTATTGGGTTCTCATTGGTTTGTCTCTCTCCTTATCAAAAACTCTATTTTTGTTGATAATCTCTCTATTGCAATGATTTGTGCTGATTTTGCTATTGAATTTCTTATGAATTGCATGATGATTAGTGAGTAGTTTTATTGTCCTAGGGCATAGGGATGAACCCTATGAACCCTATTTCTAAATTGTGATGAATTGGTGAAATTCTTGCTAGAATTGATTAGGGTTGGATTGGGATTGATTAATTACGGATAGCTAGGGATTCATATTGATTGGGATTTACAAGAGATTTGATCTCAATTGATAGGAAGCCCTAGAAATTCGATTTAGATTTACGATTGGACTTTTCTAGAATTGGTTTGCAAGAGATTGGACCAAGGCTAGGGTTTTCAATCGTAATTCTATACCAATATCCGTTTGCAAGAGATTGGACGGGTAGGAACTATCTCAACCTATGTCGTAGCTCGAGTTTGCACGAGAGTGGGCTCGAGATACGGTTGAACGATGATGTCGATCCTAATGCTAGCGGCTTAGGTTAGGGTTTGCAAGAGATTGGGCCCTACCATAGGTTCGCTACAGACCGGCAATAGCGCGAGAGCGTGAGCTTGGTTCTACATTTAGTTGCGACTAGTTCACCTAAAATTCAATTCTAGCAATGATGTAACCTACGAATCACAGCGATGAGATACGGTCCGTAGCGGGGATTCCCTATCCCTAGGCGCTTTATTTTATTGATATTTCCATCGATATACAAACGATTGTGACAATTTTACCCCAAATTATTCTTGACCATTTCGATAGCTAGGTGATTAGAAGAAGACACTGTCATTGTTCCTCCCTGAGTTCGATACCCGCTCGTCACTACGCCGTGCGCTTGCGGTAAGACTACGAGTCGCTTGTCCCGGGTGCGTGTGCACATCGGGGCGTCGATCAAGTTTTTGGCTCCGTTGTCGGGGATTTATCTCCGTGTATTTGCGCCATACTAGGTTGTGCTCTAGAGTTGCATTTCGGAAGCGATCAAGTTTTTGGCGCCGTTTCCGGGGATTTATGTCCGTGTATTTGCGCCAAACTAGGTTGTGCTCTAGAGTTGCATTTCGGAAGCGATCAAGTTTTTGGCACCGTTGCCGGGGATTTATCTCCGTGTATTTGCGCCATACTAGGTTGTGCTCTAGAGTTGCATTTCGGAAGCGATCAAGTTTTTGGCGCCGTTGTCGGGGATTTAACTCCGTGTATTTGCGCCAAACTAGGTTGTGCTCTAGAGTTGCATTTTGAAGTGATCAGTATTATTGGATCGAAGCTGATCTTTACGGACTTATTCGTGGCGTGATCCTTGCGGACATTGCCGTGACCCTTGCGGGCACATGAATTTAAACTCTGTATGAAGCTAGTGATTTACGTGATTATTTACGGCATTTTGAATGTTCTTTTAACATTGTTTTTTCCGACGTTCTCATACCCTTGCGGGGTGAAACATTGAGTTATAGAAAATACATTAACCATTGATTACACATACTCTAACAAAATCACAACCAATATATGCTCCTCCCATTAGTTTCCTATATCGACTCTCTGTACATGTTTTAGTATTACTTTCTCGTTTACGTAAAATCATCATCACGATTATCTCACCTTCGAAAGGTGGTAACTTTTCATCGTTTTATTAATCTTTAGAAACTGATTCTTTTGGTTTACAGGTCGACTGTCCCGTGGATTCGATACCTGACTCTCTAGGTTTACTACTTGATCGATCTCCTACACTTGGGAGTAGCACTCGCACATTTTGAGATGAGTCATTCATCACATGCATAAGTGTCAATGCATACCAGAGATGGAGCGATTTTCTGCTCATGGTCCTTAACATGGACCTCATCATGTCCTTCAACTGGGACATCGAACATCAACTCTTTGTATGGTTGCTGAGTGGGCTGGACTGGAAGATGTTGGGAGCAACGATCTAGGATCTTGGTTTGATGATGACAAACGTGTCGTTATATCTAACGTGTGTGCTTAGTGTGTTTCAGGCTTGGCGAAACAATATACCTTCACTATTTGGCGGAATTACTATTCGTATAGCATATTGGGAGAAAGGGAGTGTGTGCACAAAGCGAATTGACTTGGTCAATATGGAGAGGGATGAAATTTATTTGGGATTTGATTAAATCAATTAGAGATTTATTCCAATCTCATATCCAATTTGAATTGCTATCAAATCCCAACTTATTCAAAATCAAATCTCCTATTCACATCCATATTCAAAAGAAACTCTTGCCCTATATATACACATATTCTTCTAGGGTTGAAAGCGCGCGGCATCAAACAAAAAAAATTGTGGCCGGCCAAATATCAATGAGGCGCAAGTGTGATCTTCAAGAGCCATCAACATCAAGCTAACGCATGCATCACAAAAACATAAGGTGAAATTATTGTTTTTTTTTGTGTTTCCCAATTTAACTAGGGGCCGTACTTTTTTTTCTCTCTTTGTTTTAAAAAATTAAAAAGCTATGTTGATTTCAAGAGAGGAGAGAGAGGCCTATTTGTTTTTTGTGCTTTGAAAACACCCACAAGCCCACATCCAACGTTTTTCAAGTGGAGGTGTTTATTTTGTTTTAAAAACATTTTATTTTGTGCTTGCAAGGACTTCCGAATCTGTGCTTAGGGTTTTGTTGTTTATTTTCTTGTAATTCACAGAGCCGCATGCACCAAAGTTATTTTCCCCAGTTTTTTTGTTGGTGCCTTTTTGAAAATCATTTTCTTTGTTTGAGAACAACTTTGCTACAAGATCTTTATTTCCTCAGGCAAACAAAATCCCCAAGGCCGAATTAATATCTCTTAATTTTTTTTGGGGGTGCCAATCTTCAACCTTTTTGCAAAATCACCAAGCGCCAATCAAATAACCCTTGCCACACAGTTTGAAGACAAACAAATTTTTTTGGGTCAGATTGCTAAGCAATAATCTAACAAGCC
Organism: Scilla litardierei; assembly: GCA_030789695.1. Classification (NCBI taxonomy): domain Eukaryota; kingdom Viridiplantae; phylum Streptophyta; class Magnoliopsida; order Asparagales; family Asparagaceae; genus Scilla; species Scilla litardierei. The sequence goes on from CM061142.1 coordinate 48,250,090, forward strand.
GAAAAAAATAGCAAAGAGCAATGTGCCTTTTTGTGCAGGGCCGAAATCATCAAAGGAGCAGGACAATTCGATTGACGGCGCACACATCGTCCGTGAAGAGCAAAAACACAAGGAGGCACCGCATTACAATCAAAAAAATCACAACCAAAAAAAAGGGAAGAGCCGGCCTTCAATCTTGACAGCCGCACACAATTGATTGGGTGGTTTTTTAAAGATTAAGTGTTTTTAATGACTATATTTTTTTGTGTCTAGGAGCCAATCATCAAGAGATAAAGCCACATTGATCTTGCTCCCTCTTACAAAAATTTCAGAGAGCAAAACACACAGGGCAGCCGAAATTTATTTGGTGAGGTCATCAACAAAATAATGAAGAGGCAGTCGAAATCTGTGGAGAGTCCTGTGCACACGTGAATAAAGGGCGGCCGCAAGATTCAATTTTTGGAGGACGGTGCAAGTTTCATCAAGGGGAGGCAAACTACTGAGGGACATCAGAGTTTACTACTTGTCAGATTGATCTGACCATGCGCCGATTGACAGAGACGACCACCGCTACACAAACTGAGCATTTCTGAACTTTGTTATTATATTATTTGTGTAGTTGCAGCGATCTCTGTAGGGGAAATTTTACCTATTTTTCTGTGACTATTTTGGGACTTGTCTAGTTGGGACTAGACAAGTGGGACCCAGCTAGTTTGGGACTAGCTGGTAGAAAGCTTTGCTAGGATTGATAGTGAGAGGAAACACTGTGTGTGGGGTACTGAGAATCTGGCGAGTGTAGAGACGTAGAGGGTGCTCTGAGCGTGCTCTAACTTGTGACTTTGTACCTATTGAACTATTCAATCTAGTATTTGCTTTGGGGGCTGGAGTAGGTCGTTGGGACGACCGAACCAGGGTAAAATCTGCTGTGTACTCTGTGTCTACTTTTCATTACTCTGGTTGTGCTTTTAACTGCGTGTGATTTCTCGTGAGTTGCACGAGAATTTTTTATTAGCCTATTCACCCCCCCCCCCCCCCCTCTAGGCTAGGATCCAGATCCAACAGAAGATTGACCATATATGCCTATATCTTCTCTTGTGACGTGTCCCCTTTTAAGTGAGAATGCTCCGACCTGAGCATTGCATCCTTATCAAAAGTGACATGTCTGCTCAAAATCGCTTTTTGTCCCTCTGGATCCCATAAGCGATATCCATTAACGTTGTGACCATATCCAAGAAAGATGCACTTCTTCGCTCTTGGATCCAACTTGTCGTCCCTCTCGTGCACAAATGCCAGGCAACCCAATATGCCTAAGTATGAATAGTCTCCAGCTTCTTCACTCCACTTTTTTCAGGAATTTTGTAATAAATAGCCACTGACGGAACTCTGTTCACGATGTGCACTGCAATGGTGAGAATCTCTCCCCAAAATTCCTTCTCCAAACCGGCTGAGTGTCTCAAGCATCGCACTCGGGCCAACAACGTCCGATTCATCCACTCTACTACACCATTCGACCGCGGATCTCTAGGTGTGCTAAAATAATGGCGGATTCCATGGAATTTGCAGAAATTTATAAATTCCCTTGAGGTGTACTATCCTCCATTATCGGACATTAGCACCTTCATGTGCCTTCCAGTTTGCTTTTCAACCATGGTCTTCCACTCCCTGAAAATCGCAAATGTCATTTCGACTTCATCAAGTACATCCAGACTTTATAGGAGTAGTCATCTATAAAAAGAACATAGTATCTAGCTCCTCCCCTTGACGGCTCCGGGCACAGTCCCCACACATCTGTGTATACATAGTCAAGCGGTCCCCTGCTAGAGTGCTTTCCTGTGTTGAACTGCAACTTTGTTTTTTCCCGTACACACAAGACTCGCAGAACTCTACGCTCTCATTCGTATCATCAATCAACTTTCTCTTCCTAAATATATCGAGGATCTTGTCACACGGATGACCCAAACGATAATGCCACAGCTTGGCTGAATCTCCAGTACTTGTGCTAGTAGAGACAATGTCTCCATCTTCTTCCACTATTGTACCTTGAAGAGCATATAAGTTTCCCACTTTCTCTCCCTTCATCACTACCATGGCTCCTTTTGACACTCTTAATTGGTCTTTCTCAAAGACCGACTTGCATTCGGCATTGTCCAAAACACCTATGGAGATTAGGCTCATCCGCAGATCTAGAAAATGCCTCACATCGGCTAGTGCACACACTACGCCATTATGCATCTTGATCCGGACGGTTCCAATACCTACAGTCTTGCACACTGCATTGTTCCCTATAAGGATTGAGCATCCATCTTCCTTGAAACGGTACGTCGTGAACCAACTCGGATGCGGAGTCGCACCCACTGTCCATAAGCCACGCAATATTTGCTTCACATGCAATCACGGCTGCAAACATCTCCGGATATCTACCTTGATCTCTGTGTCCTTCATCATGGTTATGCATGCCATCTATTCCCAATGATGCTAAACCGGACTCTTTATCGGCATCCTTGCCTTTCTTCCTATTCTTGTTAGGATACCGTTTAGCAAAATGACCCTTCTGCTGACAATTTTAGCATGTGATCTTTGCGAATCAATCATGAGAATGTCTCGGCTTAGAGCGGTCATTATTCTTCCTGTGTTGGCCTTGACCTCCTCTCCTTTCTTGTCGACCTCTCATATATATGGCCTCTTCTCGGCTACTCACATGATCTCTACCTTGAACCTTGCCGCATAGCAGTTCAGTGTGAAGCGCCGCCTTCAACTCCTCCACTGTGAGATTTGTTCAATTATATATCATAGACCGAACAAACTAATTATACTCCTCAGATAATGAGCACAACAGGATGACTGCCTGTTGCTCATCTTCAATCTTCACATTCATACCCCGCAGCTCTAGCAATATCATGTTCAATTCATCCATGTGATCCTTCACAACAGTTCCAGACTTCATCTTGAGCGTATACAATTGCTGAAGTAAATAGAGACGAATCGTGAAAGATTTCTTCATATACAGCCCCTCAAGCTTCTTTCAGAAATCAGATGTCGTTGCTTCATCCAAGATCTCTCTCAGAACATTATCTGCTAACGACAACTGTATCACAATGTATGCCTTTCTCTCCATCCCAGCTCTTGTGGATTCCTTCACTTTCTTATCGTTATTTGTCTCATTGAATACAATTTGATAACAACTGGTCTACATTAGAACATTTTTCACCTTTGTCTGCCAGATCCGAAGATCATTCGAGCCAGTGAACTTCTCAATTTTCAAAGTTGCTAATGACACCATATTTGCCACTAATTAACTTCCTTCATAGATAAACACAAGCGCCGATACCACTTGTTGGAAAAATGACCACCTTTGAGATCCCTGCAGAAACAACCACTCCTAAAAGCTTATCATGAATCTAGGACTAGCAAAAATCGGATACTCAAAATACCCAACAAAGTTCCCTACGACCTTGCAAAGTAAAGCAGCAACCGAAATAGTAACAAATAAATCAAACAATAGACATAAAAGGTTTACCATGGTTTGGTTGCAAACAACCTACATCCAGCAATGTTCGAGATGATTCCACTATCAGAGAGATCTACAAAGGACTACAATCTTGCTTCCACTCACGTGAGTAATAACTTGGTTAGATGCACAAGGCCTCACAAACTTACTCAAGGAAGAAGAAAATAAGGAGACAAGGAGAGAATCACTCAAAAGAAGGAAATTATCTGTCGACGATAATTAGACTCCAAGAACAAAAACTCCTAGCCATAATTCTGTCGATGATGCTTCAATGACGGCGGCGGTTCAAGCACTTCTCCTATCCAGATCTGAAATCATCATTACCCTAATAATCTAAACCATTTGATTAAGTAGGATCTCAAAAGAAGGCCGAACAAATGATCAAAACCGTCCAACTAAAGTTCTAGGCCCCGCATCGCTCGGTTGAGCGAGTTATGAACTCGATCGAGTGACTACTTTGCTGCTAGGCTGCTGGGTGAACAGTTGAGGCGCTCGGTCGAGTGACTTCATTGCTCGGCCCGAGTGATTGTACTGACAGAGTCATAAAATTCTCTATTGGCATAGCTCGGCTGAGCGCATGAGCTGCTCGCCTGAGCTAACATTACTCGATCGAGCGGTAGAGTGCTCGGTCGGGTGAAATTCCATGCTGCTTGACCTTTCGTCTTGTGGTACCAGCTCAGCCGAATGGCTGGCACTGCTCGGCCGAGCAATCTGGATGTGTCTTGTAAGAGACTTGAATCACCAAAATTTAACAGACACATGCCGCCGCCGATGAAGTCATCGTATGTATATTTTAAAGGGGTATTCACAAAAAAATACCCTAACGTTTGGGCTATCTTTCAAGTTAATACCCTGAACTTTTAAGTTGTACATATTTAAACCCTAACGTTATATGTCGGGTTTAACTTGATACCTTTTTTCTATTTTCCGTCGAAAAGACTGAAATCTGGACGATTTTGCCCCTCACCTCATTCTTCATAGGGGAAATCACAAAAAATACCCTAACGTTTACATTATATTTCAATTTAATACCCAAAACGGTAGAAAAATTTCCTCTTATGACCATCAACATAGCGGTTAATCCTACTCTTCTTTGCTTTATGGAAAAGAATTCCGATGAATCCTGATGAAAACAAGAGGATTTGTATGCCATTGAACCAAAATTAATACACTGACATCCACATATCCCTCGGAGAAAGGCTATTCAAACTCGATAGCACCCACCAGATGTCAACATGACGTGAACATATTACTGGATGAGGTCCTCAAGCGAAAGGTTGTCTAATTCTATCTCCAGGATCGGGTCAAATGACCAATCTTGATCAAAATCTGGCCACTGTTAGACATGATCAGCTTCAGTCATTAAAGGAACCGAAGAAGATGGCCACGCCTCGACATCTGATGGTGGTGGTAGTACTAGTGGCAGCAAGCTAGGCAAGTCATCAATGCTGGGTAGTAGTTCTTCTAGAGCAAATACATCATCGGATGACGACGACAATGGATTGCTACTGTCGTCGCTCCCTGACTAATCCGTGGCATTATCAAACACCACACCACAGCTCTAAGTTACATAACCATCAGCCACAATCAACCTGGAGCCATGTTGTTGTTGTTGTTGCTGCTGCTGTTGTGCAGTGGTTGCTCGACTCGCCTTCTCTTTCTCCTTTCCTAGAGATGATGATGCTCATGGTGATCGGCTCACTGTTAAAGCTCTGGCCAAGGGTCACGAAATCAATGCCAGACTGGACATGCCCATGAAGACCAATGACGCAGAGCTCCATACGATAGAAGAATTACCGTTGATGTGGATCCCAGGGATAAACGGTGGGGGATAGTCGAGGGCATCGTCTCGCTCAAATGAAGAAGTTCTGCTCCCCCAACAAAGGGGCCAAGAGGGTCCACCCATCTTCCCACCCCTCCCCCACCTCCCTCATCCCATCTCTCGACCCACCCGACCACTCTCATGGCCTCGGCCTCGGCCATCTTCACCGAGTAGCAGGAAGTGCCTGCATATCTCGTAGGCTGCTGCTGCTTCGACAAGAAAGACATGTAAAAACATAAGAACAAGAAGAACAAGAACAACCACCCCTAAATAGGGCTGCTCCTGCTTCGGCTGCTATAAGAGCTTCTGTGTTTGCTGGGATTCCTTCCCTAACCGACATGTCATTCACGCCATCATAGATGCGTTTAAGGAGACCTCTGCAGTGCCTGCCAAGGTGACGAAGACCAAGAACATCAGACTGTTCAAGTGCAACTGCCACTTTTTGTTGCAAACAACCTAAATAGAATGTGATATGGTGGGCATGCCAGATGGAATGTGGTGAATTTAGTAGTCTTCATGTTCTTCAAAGGTACTTATGTGAGCAATACTGCAGCGGAAAGGTCTTTGTTGTCTTTTGGGGTCGTCTGTTCCATAGGGCTTCTTTTTGGCGGTTCAAACTTCTTGATCTTTATGGTTGCCTTCGTGTCCATTTTCGTTGGTTAGTTTATCGTCGGTACTTATTGCCTCAAGAATCTCATCCAATTATAGCGTTCATGTTTTGACATATATTTTACCTTTGTAATATAATTCATGATATCTCTGATTCTCAAATTGAAATAGCTTAATGTTTTTCTAGATAGTGTGGTCTGTGATGCTACTCGGCATCTGATGCTAATGAAACATTCATGTATTTGATATATGCAGTAAGTTGTTATTTGTTTTCCATTTCAATCTTCATTTCTGCTTGCTTTCATTGTCTTGCCGGCTTAATTTTGTGTGTTCCTTTATTGTTTCTTGTATGCAGTGAAAATGTTTTGCTTGCTATTATTCTTTTTTCTTTTTCTGTGTGAGAGTAGAAATGAATATTGAACTAGTTACACAAGCCAAAGCCAACCCTAATGGATCATCAAGGTAATCAAACTGTAATGCAGAAGAAGCCCTCTTGATGCAAAAATGTTCGTTGTAGAACGGAATGGTCGACGGTGGCAGTGTTGGAGGAAGAGGATGAAATGGCAGAAGAGAAGAAGGCATGAAATAGCGATCGCTAGGGTCACAAACGAGTTAGTTATTTGATTGAAATTGAGGAGAAAGAATTGGTCATGCGAGAATTGATGATAGGGATGATCTTCTATTTCTTAGAGGAAGCCTTGGAACGAGAAGCTGAAGCCAGTGAACAAGCTTACGAAGGCAGCAATACAGCATCGGTGTCGTGAGCAAACGGCGCGCTGCTTGCCGGCGGAGGTCATAATATATAGCATCCTCCCTTGGATTTCCTTCAAATCATTATGCCGTCTCAAGTCAAGAATTGGAGTCGAGCCATCTACGATGATCATCTATTCAAGATGTTGCAACATGGGCTCACAGCTAAACATGGGCCCGAGCAGGTATTAACTTGAAAGATACCCCAAACATTAGGGTATTAACTTGAAAGATATCCCAAACGTTAGGGTATTAATTTGAAAGATACTCCAAACGTTAGGGTATTTTTTTGTGAGCTTCGATTAGGGGCAAAACGGGTATAATTTAACGACGTTGTTGTCTGTTAGCTAAAACACGCAAAAAGGTATTGCTGTGTATGACTTAAAAGTTCAGGGTTGTTGTATGATAATGAACTCAAGAGAGAGAGAGAGAGAGAATTTCATTGCTAAAGAATAAGTCACCATGGCTAAGAGCCATGGTGCTCTATTTATATATCTCATAGTGGGGAGGCCAAAAGCCTCTAGGAGACCAAGGGTCCCCATTACTCTAAGTAATGGGGGCCTAATGAATGGGTAATGAAGGAGGGGAGGCCAAATGCCTCCCTCATTCATAACACTCCCCCTTACACATTCATCACTTCGGTCTCAGCTACTGAGGCAAGGGGTGGATACTTCTGGATCCAGAGTAAGTGTGTTTGCCTCGTTAAAACCTTAGCTGTGGAAAACCCAGTGGGAAAACCCAACAGCTTAAGGAAAAAGAGTGCAACTCACATGTTACTCCCCCTGATCCGTACAAGCTTCAGGCTTGCAGGTCTTTCAACTGTCGCATACCAATGTTCTTTACAAGCTTTACAAAAGTACATTTAGTCAATGCCTTAGTAAAAAGATCAGCTAAGTTGTTGCATGACTGGATCTGTCGAACTTCAATCTGCTTGTCGTTCTTCTGGTCGTGCGTCCAGAAAAACTTGGGAGAAATGTGTTTTGTCCTGTCGCCTTTGATGTAGCCCTTCTGAAGCTGAGCAATGCATGCGGCGTTGTCTTCGAATAGGGCAGTAGGCTCCAGATCACTGGTCTTCAGGCCAGTGGATTGGAGGATGTGTTGGACGACGAAGCGTAGCCAAAAACATTCTCTGCTCGCCTCATGGATCGCGATGAGCTCTGCATGGTTGGAAGATGTAGCAGTAGTGGTTTGTTTTACCGATCTCCAAGAGATAGCAGTACCTCCGTAGGTAAATACAAAACCTGTTTGAGATTTTGCCGTGTGCGGATCAGAAAGATAACCTGCATCAGCATAACCAAACAATTTGGGGGAGGCACCTCTCTGGTAGTAAAGTCCAAGATCAATGGAACCCTGAAGGTATCGCAGAAGATGCTTTACTCCGTTCCAGTGGCGCTTTGTGGGCGCAGCACTGTGTCTGGCTAGTAGATTAACTGTAAACGCTATATCGGGACGCGTACAGTTAGCCAGATATAGAAGTGCTCCAATGGCACTGAGGTAGGGTACTTCAGGACCCAGTATCTCCTCCCCCTCTTCCAGTGGCCGGAAGGGGTCCTTATGTACATCTAGTGATCTTACGACCATAGGAGTACCTAAAGGAGGACATTTATCCATATGAAACTTGCGTAGAAGTTTCTTTGTATAATTAGATTGGTGTAATAGGATTCCACCTTTTAGGTGTTCTATCTGTAAGCCAAGACAATACTTTGTTTTGCCTAGGTCTTTCATTTCAAAAGTATGTTTAAGGCTTTCAGATATCTCTTTGATCTCTGCAGGAGATCCTATGAGATTTAAGCCATCTACATATACAGCTATGATGACAAATCCTGTTCCCGTTCTTTTGATAAAGATACACGGGCAGACTTCGTTATTCGTGAATCCTTGCTGTGCAAGAAAATCACTTAGTCTGTTATACCACATCTTGCCCGATTATTTTAGACCATATAATGATCTATGTAGCCTTACAGAGAATACGTCCCGATGTATCTCTTTCATCTCTGGGGGTAGATTAAACCCATCAGGAAGTCTCATATAGATATTTTTATCTATATCGCCATATAGATATGCAGTCACAACGTCCATGAGCTGCATTTCTAGGCTTTCCAGAGAAGTTAGGCTGATTAAAAATCGGAATGTGATCGAATCCATGACCGGGGAATACGTATCTTCGTAATCAATCCCCGGTCTTTGGGAAAATCCCTGGGCTACAAGGCGTGCCTTATAGCGAACGATCACATTATTTTCATCTCTTTTTCTTATGAAAACCCACTTATATCCCACAGGTTTTACACCTACTGGTGTTTGGACTACTGGTCCAAAGACTTTGCGTTTCAAGAGTGAGTCCAGCTCTACTCTTATTGCCTCGTCCCACTTTGGCCAATCATCTCTGCGTTTACATTCCGCTAGAGATCGTGGTTCGACGTCATCGTCATATTCAGTGACGTGAACGGCAATATCGAACGCAAAATCGTCGTCGACGACTATGCTATTTCTGTCCAGTACTTCTCCAGTACGTACAAAATTTAATGATGTTTCTCCTATTGTTTCATCTGCTGGGGAAATCAGGAGGGGAGAAGTAGCTGGTCTGAGCTCAGCATCCTGTGGAGGGATAATCTTAGTATCGCCAGGAGTCTTCCTCTTTCGAGGAACTTTATCTTTTGAACCTGGTGGGCGTCCTCTTTTCATTTGAGGTACAACCAATTCTGCTGCCGGTGGGCTGCATCCATCTATGGGGATGTCAATCCTAGCTGGCGTATTGGCAGCAGGGACGTGTGAACGGACAATCTTCTGGTTGTCCGTGAATTTATCCGGTAAAAGATGTACTGTATTCTGGATGTGAAGGATCTTCAGGATCTCATCTTCACACAGATTAGTACGCGGATCATATAGGGACAAAGACTTCTGGTCCCAACTAATGGTCTCAGAAGCTTCTGGCTTCTTAGACTGTATGCCCAGTTTTGGAAAAAATTTCTCATTAAATTCACAGTCTGCAAAACGTGCCTTGAATGCGTCACCCGTCAGGGGTTCAAGGTATCTGATAATAGAGGGCGAATCAAACCCAATATATATACCTAGACGACGCTGAGGACCCATTTTGGTCCTCTGCGGTAGTGCTATTGGGACATATACCGCACAACCAAACACTCTCAAATGAGAGATATCCGGAGGTGCGCCGTATGCTAGTTGCATCGGGGATAAAGTGTGACCTCCAGAGGGTCTTATCCTAATAAGTGATGCGGCATGTAAAATAGCATGCCCCCAAGCATCCACAGGCAACTGGGATTGCATAAGCAATGGACGTGCAATCCATTGGAGTCTCTTTATAAGAGCCTCAGCTAATCCGTTTTGGGTGTGAACATGTGCTACCGGATGTTCAACTTCAATACCCGTTGCCCGGCAATAGTCTTCGAAGACTTGTGAAGTAAATTCTCCCGTATTATCAAGACGTAGTTTCTTGATATGGTTATCGGGGAAATGAGCACGCAGCCTTATTATTTGTGCCAATAGCTTTGGAAAAGCTAGGTTGCGGGTGGACAAGAGGCACACATAAGACCATTTGGTTGATGCATCAATTAGTACCATGAAGTACCGAAATGGGTCACTTGCGGGGTGAATAGGCCCGCAAATGTCACCATGAATTCTCTCAAGGAAGCCAGGAGACTCTAATCCCACTTTCAGGAGGGATGGTCTCGTTATTAGTTTTCCCTTAAAACAAGGGAGACATGGAAATTCACCCTTTTGAAGAATCTTCAGGTTCTTCAATTTGTGTCCACGGGATTCAGTGATGATGCGGCGCATCATTGCTGTTCCAGGGTGACCAAGTCTATTGTGCCAGAGTTGGAATTCTGGTAGTGATTGGCACGTCTGGTGTTCAATCATATTGGCTTCTACTGGTTGAATGTATGTTTGGTATAGACCCGACGGGAGTCCCTTGAATCGCTCGCAGATGATCTTCCGGTCATCTTTTTGACGAGTTACAATTAGATATTCAACCTTATTTTTATCCCTGGTCTCTAAGTGATATCCGTTTAAACGGAAATCCTTGAAACTTACGAGATTTCTGTTTGATATAGGAGAGAATAATGCATTATTAATTTGAAGTCTTGTGTTATTTGGGAGCAATATAGTTGCTTCACCAGTTCCTTCGATTATTTGGGACAGTCCTGAAATTGTGATAACAGGACCGTCATATTTGTTTAAGCTATTAAAATAGCAATGATCGCGAAGGATTGTGTGCGTCGAGGCACTGTCCACTAGGCACTCAGACATCTTCTATATAAGCCAAAAAAAAGAAATTTTATTTGAGGGAAAATGTAGACAACATTCATAAATAAAAGTCAGCACTAAAGCAAATAACAGATGAAGATACATCGAATTCTAAATGCATAGATAAATGATGATGCTCAATCTAGCAGATCGTCGTTCTCGAAGTCTTTAGCAGTAAAGACTGTTGGCGGCGGTACACCTGCCAAGTTTGTTTCAGGTCGAGACTTCTGGCTCGCCTGATATAGATCCTGTAGGTGGCGAGGAGTGCGGCAGTTTCTGGACCAATGGCCAGTTATGCCGCATCTATGGCATTTGTCCTCCCAGGTCTTCTTTGGAAGTGACACATGCTTGGTGTCCTTTCGCTTCCAAGTGAAGTTTCTTTTCTCTTTATTGTTTTTGTTTGTCTGGGGAGCTGCACCTCTTGGTTGCTTCATTACCGCTTTCCCTTTAGTATTTTTAGTCTTCCTATTGTTTTTCCACTTCTGGGGAGAAACGTGGTGGGCTTCAGGGATAGGGGCAGTGCCAGCTGGACGTAAGTTATAAGTTGCTAGCAGTAAATCTCGATTCTGCTCTGCTCTAAGTAGGCATGAGATCAGATCGGAGAATCTCGTGAAGTTGCGTTCACGATACTGCTGCATGAGGATTGCATCTTTCTCGTGAAACGAGGTAAATGTTTTTTCCAACATGCGCTGTTCTGTCACTTCTTCACCGCACAACTTCAGGCGTGAGGTGATGTTATGAAGTGCAGAATTATACTCAGCGACGGACTTATAGTCCTGAAGTCTGAGGTTTTCCCACTAATAACTGGCACGGAGTAATATAACATCAATTTGATGTTTATACCGTGCTTCCAGTGCTGTCCACAGGTCCTTCGGGTCCTCAACCGTTAAGTATTCGGCCTTTAAGGTCCGATCTATATGCTTCCTAATGTAGATTATGGCTTTCGCCTTATCTACATCGGATACAGTGGTTGTGGGGCTGCTGCTAGCTGTAGCAGAAGCTTCGGCCGCTGCTGGGGCCGAGGAAGGAGCCAAAATGGACCCAAGTAGGGCCATTGAACGCAAGTGGAACTTCAGGTCCACTCGCCAACTCAGGTAATTTGTCCCTGCAGAATCGAGGACCTCGAAATCGACGCTTGCCAATTTTGCCATTTATCTACGTATTTTAAAATGAGCATGAATTAATTAAAATTCAAAAATTCATGCATAAAGAAAAAAAACAAGTAAAAATGCGGGGATCGGCCAGATACCCAAAATAGTACACAGTCCAAAGTTCGTTTAAAGTCCATAATAGAAAAAAGAAAAAAAAATAATACAACTTTGGAAACCCAAACTGAACTGGGTCCCTATATCTCCGTCTTCATATGCTGTTGCATCGAGCTTTGGCTAGGCCCCACGCCATTCAAAATGGTGACAAGTGATAACATCTTAGGCATTTGCATCTTCAGATTTCCCGGCCACAAATTTCTTTTTTTTAATAAAATTTTTGTTATTAATCAGATTTATACAAGACTGTAAGATAAGCTTTGTAAAATCATGTTTATCAATATATTGTAATTTTCTACGGGATCAAAAAGTATTACCTCTAGATTAAAAAATCTAGGGACGATCGTAAAGACAGAAAATCCGTAGAAAGAGAAATCCACGCTCCTAATACGCCAAAACGGATCGCCGCAACGGAGAGCCGCAAAGGTACGCCGCAACAATAGATTCCTTCGCGCGTATGGAATGGATTTTTGAGGGGAGACGTGATGAAAAGCTCAAAGAATTTTAGAGCAAACGAGCCGATAACGTGTTGTATGATAATGAACTCAAGAGAGAGAGAGAGAGAGAATTTCATTGCTAAAGAATAAGTCACCATGGCTAAGAGCCATGGTGCTCTATTTATATATCTCATAGTGGGGAGGCCAAAAGCCTCTAGGAGACCAAGGGTCCCCATTACTCTAAGTAATGGGGGCTTAATGAATGGGTAATGAAGGAGGGGAGGCCAAATGCCTCCCTCATTCATAACATGGGCATTAATTTTAAATCAACGTTCGTAGATTTTGGACCCAAATTCAAACCTGACCATAAACACCCATCAATGTTCATCGAGTGGGGTCCGTCAATGCTGTCGGCACGCGCCAGAAGAAGCGCCGATTTTTGTTTTGTCGAGAAACTTTTGCGTGAAAAGTCGCGCAAGTTGGTCAAGTTACGGAACCCAGACTTACGACGATTCACACGTTGGACGAGACCACACCGCACGTGTTTGAGACTCTCGCTTGAATTTTCCTTCTCAATCTCTCTCTGTCTTTGTCTTCATGTCCCTAATTTAAATTAATGCGATAAGGACGTCTTTATTTGATTAATTGGCCGACATAAGTTTTCCCACACGTGAGCCAACCCACTTGGGATCGCAATCCCCACGTTTTTGACCAATTGTAAGGGAAAGTCAATGGATGCATTGAACTCGGATCAAGATCAAGGTTGCATCTAATGAGACTCTTCTCATTTTTGGTGGGTGGAGCCCACACTGGCCTACCATGTTCAAGAATAATAGAGGAAAAAAACTCTGGAAAAACATTTAGCTTTTGGGCTTTTCTTAAAAGTGAACCAAGGGCACGTTCTTCTCTCGGAATGTTGGGGAAAACTTTCTCTGTTCGATTTTTTTTCCCCTTTCGGTTTCGCTGGGGATCGCGTGAATTGAGTAGGGCCCCAGCTGTATGCATCTTTGATTACATTTTTCGTACTCAATTAATTAGAATAATTATTAATTAAATAGTTTATTAATTTATTAATTTTGATTTAAGTAATAGGTTTAGGTTTAAAAATAATAATTTAAATTTCACTTGCCCCCACACCCCCTTCTTCATACAACTTTCTTCAACCAAAAGAACACATTATATTCAACTTTCCACCTCTACAATCCAACCGCACTTTCCAATAAAAGAACACATTGGACCAAGTTTCTCTCTCATCAGATTCCGCACCCTCCAACTTTCCCACTCTTAACATTCCAACAAAATAACAGGCATAATGCAAGTAGACAGACAGAATCTAACATTTCAAACCTTGGGCTAAAAGAAAACAGAGTAAAAAGGGAAAGAAATGGAATGTGAAATTTTATCAAGTCTTTTTTCCAATACAGTGGGCGTGATACAAGTAACCAAAGAGACTAGAAATTTTTTGGTCCCTTCTCTTTTTTTTCTTGAGTTGTTCAATTCATTGGATCCACCTAGTTTCCCACCGGCCACCATGAGCAAAAGCTTTAGTCCCTGTATTGAAATGGGTTTGGTCTGTGGAATTCAAGAGAGAAGATCTCCAAGTTCAAATGGAAGGCACCGGCGTTAATTAGTCAAGACTCAAGTTGGTAGAAAATAGACAAAGATGTGATATGTTGTCTGATCTAGTCAAAAAGCCCCCCATAATGCCTGTGGGTAAGCATGGCCTTGAATCCAGCCGCCCACGATTACTTTTTTTTTTTTGTAATTTTAAAACGAGTACCCTACATAGAGGTGGCATTTGGGGGTAGGATATGGTGCCAGACCCGTCCGAAGGTATGTGAGTGTAAATCAAAGAGGGTTGGATCCGGGTCGAATTGGATTAGTTTAACACACCCGTGCACGACCCAGATTGCATCGGGTTTGGCGAGTTTGGCTTGAATCTGAGTTGGCTATTCCTGGACCCAAAAATCCGTGTTAAGTGCAGGTCGAACCCATCAAGTATATATTTGTATGTATGTAAATACGTCTGCATATATATTGGGCCTTACAAAACATATATATGGCCGCTGGGAGGAGGTGACATCAGTTGTCTCTTCAGCACAACCCATAAAACGTGCCCAAAGATAATAGATTGATCTAACAAACACGACGGTCTTGAAAATACACTGCAACAACCAACATATTTAGTAGTGTGATTGGATGACAGTTCCCCAATTATCTCACAAAATGAAAACTACAGAAGAAGATGAATACACCAATTTACTTGGTTTGGCTGTCTCTTCAGTATACACCCATGAGAGACAACACAAGAGATTTTACTGTTATTTGCAGGTGTTTTCTCATCGCTAATGTTAATGGATGATTTTGATGATGGTATGAGTGCAATAGCTGGTGTAGGATGATGTTGGCAGCTGAGTGGGCTCTGGAAGAACCAACCAAGGGCCGAATAGAACTCGATCCGAGCTGTTGGAGTCAAGTCTAAGTTATTTCAGCCAAGTCCGGTCTATCTCCGGGCTACCTTTAGCTTCATGCAACATGAAGAGCTCGTTAGAAAAGGTCGGATCTGGGGTTTGACCGAATTCCCTTTGGTTCTTAAGTCAGATGGTGACTCAAGGAGGCTCCTGACAACTATGGTCGATCTCTTGGAAGATCAACCGATAGTTATCGCAACGAGCTAGGGAGGAAATGTAAAGTTTTAGGTGGAGCAGATGCAAGTATGAGAGCACCTGACTTTTTTGTTTCGCCGAGAAAATTCTCATGTTCCCACTCACATTGTCGGAGAGGCTATTTGTTGGCAATTGCTTTTGAGGGACGTTAGAGTGTAACTTTTAAGGCGATTGAATGCTTTTCTTCTTTCTGAGCCGATGCATTAAGTGAAGAAGCCCAATGGTCGGCTAAGCTGTCGTCTTAAATGAAGAAATGACCGACCTCACATGAGGCCGTCTGGACGGTTGGGCCTAAGCTGTGCGATTTACTAGGCCAACCCAGTACAGTATCAACTACAATAGATAATTTTAAGCTTACCCTCTTCTCACCATCTCCCAGGTCACATGTTCATCTTTTACGCCAAGCACAGGAGGTCCAAAAGCCACTCATTATATATGTCACAAAGAACTACAATCATTTAAATGATAGCACATCACTAAATAAATCCAACACAATCATTAGTTGTATGCAACATAACTAAGATGTACCATTTGTAAAACTACCTTGAAACTTTAGCATGTTTTCATAAAATAACTTAGAACTTTCAAAGAAAACACAAAAACTGCCTTGAATCTTTGATGTTTCAAAAAAGCTACCTTAACTAAATTTCACAATGGGCAATATGGAGATCAGCTAGCCAACATCCCACATGTTTTCTGACAATCGATTCCGTTCATTTCTATTTTCATACCACCAATTTTCAAGTGAACCGAAAAGATTTCCCTCGTACGGCCGATCATTGCAAAAAGTTGTATTGCAATGCAATTTTAATGGAGTGTACCATTGATGCCCCCCATGTTATTCACAAGAGATCCAGCTTGCAACACAATGCCATCTCTTCTATATTTACAAAAAAGAGATCTTATTTCCAACTTTTTTTTCCGAATCAAAATTAGCCCGAAACGCTGATCATTGACTGTGCTCCGGCGAAACCCGAAGAAACCTCCCGGCGATGGCGCTGGCCAATGCCGCCGTGAAGCCGGTATCTTTCGTCAACGTCGACGCCATCTGCTCCGCCAACCGCCTCCTGAACTCCGGCGACTCCGTCCCCTGCCCGAACCGCGGACCCGACGCCGACGCCGACGCCGGCGTCGGCCGGGTCAAGTCGAGCGTCACAGTCGGGCCGGCCGGGTGCACCGAAACGGAACATGGGCCGAGCCCGCCTCCGCCGGCCGAGGGCTCAGCCGGCGAGGGCCGGGCGTGCGTGTGCTCGCCCTCGTAGGTGGCCACCAGAATCGCCCTGTCCTCCGCGCTTCTCTGAACCTTCTTCTTGACGGGGCACGCCGGCGCGAAGGAGCACCGGAAGTAGGCCCTCGGGCAGGGGTTGTCCCTCGTCACCTTCTGCCCGTACTTCCTCCATTGGTACCCGTCCTTAACAACCTAATTAACAGCCGTTAATCACGAGATTAACTCAATATTAATTTGGACTTAATTAATGTAAGCCGCCGGGCCTGACAACTCACCAGGCTGGCGTCCGATGGGTCGGTGCGGACGCAGAGCTTGGAGATCCTCGGCCGCGCCTCCTCCCGTATCCTCTTGCACGACTCCTCGCTCGTCGTGCATCCCCCGTTGGCGACATCTGGGCTCTTCCTTTTCCCGGCGGCGGGCGACGCCGGCCCGCGCCCCTCCGCCGACGCGGCGGCGGCGGCCACCAAGTCGATGAATTTCTCCTGCAGGGATCTGTAGCCGGCGTGCACCGCCGCGAGCTTCTCGTTCAGCTGCTTGTTCTCCTCGCTCATCCGGCTCAGCTCCGCCTCCAGCGCCGACTTCGAAGCGGCGGGCTCTGTTTCCTCTTTGATCTGTCGGCCGATGTTGAGGTCGAGGTTGAGGGCTGGGGGATCGGCCCAAGTTGAGTAGTCCATAATCTGATTGTCTGCTAAGTCTTTAGAGAGAAGAGGAGAGAGAGAGATGGAGGGCTAAGGGGTGAGAATGGGGGGATTATATAGGGGATGGGATTTATTGGAAGCTGCGGGTCGCAATTGAGTCGGCGGGCGTGGGACGTTCGACGGCGAGGAAGTCAAGCGGGGGCGAAATAGTAATAAAGTAATCGGGAAAAGAGAGGAGGTTGCCGGGGTTGAGGGGAAGTCTCGTTGACTTGGCTTCTCTCTTTTTTTTGGTCTCTTGGTTCATTATCCCTTTCGGGTTGGTTCATTAACCTTGCGGTGTTTTGAGGTCTTAGGGAATTATTTGTGGTGTGCATTAGGTGAGGGAGGGAGAGCAATGGCCGAAATGTATGAACACTAGTTGGTCATGTGGGGGCATGGCTTGATTTGAAACTGAACAATGGCCGAAATGTGTGACACTAGTTGGTCATGTGGGGGCATGGCTTGATTTGAAACTGAAAAAATAGTGAAAAAAAAGAATACGCTAATGCAAATATGTATTAGTAATCACCCCTAACGCTTGAGTTACTTTCGTAATCACCAGCCCTGAAGGCAACAACTAAGCCCTAATCGGATTCGTGGGGATTCTCCCGAGAATGTGGAGCTACTTTCGCAATCCTCCAATTCTAAGGCTAATCCCCCAAAACCCATGTTCAAACTACTATAGAGCAACCCTAGATTCGACCAACTAAGATTAACCTAACATCCAATCCTTAAGGTCCTAGGGTTCATCCCTAAGCCATAGAATCACACTACTCTAGCATCACAATAGCAATAGCAATGGGGGCAATAGAGAAATTTATCACAAACTGACAAACATAACAAAACTAATATCAAAACGCAGAGAATGCAATACAAAAGTGGAATATATAAAATTT
The DNA here is from genome assembly GCA_030789695.1 of Scilla litardierei. Lineage (NCBI taxonomy): Eukaryota > Viridiplantae > Streptophyta > Magnoliopsida > Asparagales > Asparagaceae > Scilla > Scilla litardierei. The sequence continues at coordinate 48,268,190 of CM061142.1, forward strand.
AACGAATTCGAATTGTTCACCAAGGAATAGATTGAAGAAAACAAA
>CM061142.1:48268734-48670020 GCA_030789695.1 Scilla litardierei
AAGAACAAAACCGACGAAAACCAAGTCGTCGTCCGGAACAAAGCTCGGTTAGTAGCTCAAGGCTATCGACAAGAGGAAGGTATTGATTTCAAAGAATCCTTCGCTCCGGTAGCTAGATTAGAATCAATTAGATTACTTTTGTCTTTTGCATGCCATAAGAATTTTAAATTATTTCAAATGGATGTTAAAAGTGCATTTTTAAACGGAGATGTCGTTGAGGAAGTTTACGTTTCTCAACCTCCGGGCTTCATAAATGAAAAATTTCCAAATCACGTTTTTAAACTAAAGAAAGCTCTTTATGGTTTGAGACAAGCTCCTCGAGCTTGGTATGATCGCCTAAAGAATTTTCTTTTGGATTTGCATTTTAAAATGGGCGAAGCCGATTCAACTCTTTTTGTTAAGCATGCGAATAATGATATTTTATTAGTTCAAATTTATGTTGATGATATCATTTTCGGTGCTACTAACTTCACTCTTTGTGAAGAGTTTTCTAATGTTATGAAGGAACAATTTGAGATGAGCCACATGGGCGAACTCAAATATTTCTTAGGACTCCAAATTCGCCAAATGAACGATGCAATCTTCATCCACCAAACGAAGTACACGGTGGAGTTGCTAAAGCGATTTGGAATGGAGAATACCTCCGGGAAAAAGACTCCAATGAGCACGACTACGCATCTTGACAAGGATACGGGCGGTAAGGATGTAGACATTCGTTTATATCGAGGTATGATTGGTAGTTTGCTTTATCTTACCGCAAGTAGGCCCGATATTATGTTTGCCGTATGTATATGTGCTCGTTATCAGTCTCAACCTAAGGAGTCTCACTTAGTAGCGGTAAAGCGTATTTTCCGCTATCTAAGTTACACTTTAGATTTTGGATTACTTTATCCGAGATCTAGCACATATGAGTTAATCTCATATAGTGATGCCGATTATGCGGGATGCAAATCCGACAGGAAAAGTACTAGTGGCACTTGCCATTTTATAGGAAATTCTCTTGTCTCTTGGTTTTCCAAGAAGCAAAATTCCGTATCACTTTCAACCACCGAGGCGGAATATATTGCCGCCGGTGCCGCGTGTGCTCAAGTTCTTTGGATGAGACACACTCTTAAAGACTTTGGTATAAATTGTGATACTTGCCCTATCATGGTTGACAACCAAAGTGCAATATGTCTTTCCAAGAACCCGGTACATCATTCCCGTTCGAAACACATAGATGTCCGCCACCACTTTTTAGATGACCATGTTGCTAAAAAGGACATCATTCTAGTGTACGTTGAAACCCAAAAGCAAATCGCCGATATTTTCACGAAACCCCTAAAGGAGGACTCCTTTGTGAGGTTGCGTCGAGAATTGGGGATTATGGGTGAATCCGAAATATAGGATTCATGTTTCATTCAATAATTTTGCATGCTATTATTCTTGACAATATCTCATTCATGCTAGAATTATTGGATTTTTCGGGAATTTTAAGTGATATCTTAATTTTTCGTTCGATTTGTGCGTAATCGTCAAATTTCTGTTTTTCGATGTTTAATGGGATAGTTTAGATGTCCATTGAGAGTTTTGAGATTTATCATCCAAGCGTATGATGGAGAGAACTTGATTTTCAAGTTTTTGACTCTTTAGTCGGTTCATGTTCAGTGACCGACCGACTAGATTGAGATCTAGTCGGTCAGTGCTTGAACGCAGACCGACTAAATCTTGTCAGTCTTCTTGGATTCAGCCACTGTTTGCACCTAGTCGGTTCAAGCTCATTGACCGACCGACTAGATCGTGATCTAGTCGGTCAGTGCTTGAACTGTGACCGACTAGTTGTGCCAGGGGCTGTTTGGTCATTTGGGAAATCGACCGACTTAAACTCGATTTAATCGATCGATTTCCATTCTAATCGATCGAAAACTCTTTCTCCTCCGCTCAAAACCCCGACCCTTCCCCTTCCGATCGACTTCCGGCCTATTTCCGACCATCCCCGCCGTCGCCGGCCGTCGCTCTTCCTCCTAGGGTAAACCTACCTCCTCCCAAGAAGAAGAGGACGACGACCGCCAAGCCTAGAGGTCAACCAAAGCCCAAACCTAAACCCAAGGCCAAAGTTCTTGCCTCTCGTTCTTCGTTCCATACTCCTACCGATTCCGATACGGAGTATAACCCCGAGACCCAGACTCATAGGGAACCCACTCCTCCTAGTCATCCCGAGTCTAGCACCCACCCTCGTACGTCTTCTCGAAAGCCTAAGGGAAAGGCTCCGATGCCGGTGGGCGGTGTCGATATTTCCTTATGTCGCGATGACCCTTTGTGTCTTGCGGCATATAACCGTATCGAACATTGTCCGCTGCTTCTGGAGCATTTCGTCCAGTTCAGCGACTTCATAGGGCTAGCTGATCTTCTGTCGTCGTCGGGTCTTCTCGATTATCTTCGATTTGACCCGAAGGCGAATCCTCGTCCTTACCCTAGATTAGTAAAGCTTTTCTATGCCAATAGGATCCGGGGTCAGTACGATCAGACCCACTCTATTGAGACGACCGTTTTGGGGACTCCTATAGTCCTCACTGCGGAAATCTTAGGAGAGATTCTGGGTATCTCTTCGTCTGGCCTTCTTCCTTCTGATATCTCGGTTGATGATATCTCTTCTCTTGATCAGACCATTCTTTCAGAGATTTTCCATCAGATTCCTCCTGCTTTGATTGGCGTGCCCTCTAAATCTTTTAAGCCTAATGCTTGGGTCCTAAATTTGATTCTGAAGTCGTGCTTGCTTCCCAAGTACGGCTCCTCATCTTTACCTTCCCAGCCATTTCTGAAGCTTATCTATGCGATCTTCATGGGGAGCTCGATTAATTGGGCTCGAATTATACTCGATAAGATTGATTCTTTCGAGTGTATTCGAAAGTCCAATAAATCAGCTCATATTCCTTTTCCTTGCATGTTGACCCTCGTGTTCCGTCACTTTCGTGTCACATTGCCTCGTGACGATGAGCGTCCCCTCGGTCCTCCGCTGAATGCGACGGCCGTCAAGAAATCTCTTGCGGCGCTTCGTCACGTTCAGAGGACGACTCCTTCAGCGTCTGTCCCTGCCTCTGCCTCTGCCTCTGCTTCTCCCGTTGCCACCCTTGATGACGTCGTCCGGATACTTCTTCGTCACGAGTCCCGCTTGGCTCGTACCGAGGAGGTGGTCTGCCGTATGGCACGTCAGATGGGTGTTGAGCTTCCTCCTTCCGTGTCTGAGGGAGAGGAGATGGATGAGATGGATGAGGAGGACGTTGAGGAGATCTGTCGTACTTCGACTCGTGCCCCCAAGGGCACCTCTGCTGCTGCTGGTACATTCTCTTCTGCTCCTGGAGCTGCCACCTCTTCAGGTGTTCCAGAGTCATCTGCTGTTGACCCAGTTTCCGAGCCTGCTCTTGTATCTGCTGCTGCTGCTTCTGTCGAGACTCCTGCTGCTGCTGAGCCTGTTGCTGAGATCTCGACTCCTGCACCGACGATTCCATCTGTTGAGACACCTCTACTCCCTGCAGATCCTGAGTCCACTCCGTCGACTGGACCCACGGACGCTGCAGATCCTGCCTCCTCCTCGTGATCGTTGTTCCGAGGACTCTCCATATACACTTTGGATGATGTATTCTTGTGAGAGAGTTTTGGGTTAGGATGGGGTTGAGAGATGCCTTGTTACATTGTTTTTGTGCTTTATGGTTGTTGGTGTTGGATTGTATGATATATTGATGATGATGTATTTCTTTTTGATGATATGTAGCGCTTGATATGATGTATCTCTTATATTCGATGTGATATCTTTTGGATGTACTCATGTTGTCTCCATGTATATATATGTTCATCATCGATCACTTTATCTTTTATACGTCGTGCAAATTGAATATTCGTTGAATATATTTGAAATGTGATATCGAATCGACGCATAAAAAGTTGGTTAAATGGATTTTATAGAATTGTTTTCCATGCTCAAAATTAACCAAGAATATTGAATATTGAAGAGTATGTTTCTTTATTCAAGACATGAATAAACATTTGGTATTTTTGATGATTTTGATTATCGTTGATTTTTTTTTTTTATAATGGAAAATTTGACACACCTTGTTTTGATTTCCACATTTTTTTCCCTTGGTGTCAAGTTGGTCCATTGTCTTCGTCTACGACTCCAGATGTTGGATTTTACATTTCCTAATTGTTGTCGTTGTATGCCCCCCATTTTTGGGATAATGCCAAAGGGGGAGAGATAATGATAATAAATAGCGCAAATGAAAAATTTAACTCAATTTCCAAGAATCTAGTTTGATATGTTAGATTCAGGGGGAGTTAAGATACAAATAAGGATTTTCAAAATCCGATATTTCAAAAATCAATTCACTTTATTTATCTTACTCGTCTGCTTGATACAATTCATTTATATTCATTTTGGAATTAACGTGTCATCAATGCAGGGGGAGTAAGTATTTTTACATTTGAATTATTATCTTTGATTATTATTTATGTTGGTTTGTCATCACCAAAAAGGGGGAGAATGTTGAATATTGGACTCCCCGGATTTGGTTTTGGATGATGAGCAAACATAAATAATTCATGAACTAACAATTTGTGAGCGCAGTATTGGAGATCGTCGCCAATTTCACGAGAATATTTAAAGCGACATCTCAACACTTCCAAAAGCTCGTATTCAAGCCTAAAGCTTCGTTGAAGCTCATGCAACGCTTTGGAAATAATGAAGATTCAATCGAAGCTCTCAAAGACCATTTATTAAGGTTTTATTTATAGTCTTTTAGTTTCGATTGATAGAATGTTAAGCCTTGAGTATATCTTACGTTTCTATCTTCATTTCGCTCATTTCGTAGCTCTAGGATTCTTGCACAAGTTCACTCTAATTTCCTCGAAGCGTCGCGCTTCGATTCGGACCTTGTTGTGCATGTTAGTTGGTACAAGAACAAGTACTGACCGACTAGATGGAGATCTAGTCGGTCGGCCACTGTTCTTGGACCGACTAGTTTCAGTCAGTTAAATCTTTGTTCTTTACTGTTTACAGTTAGTCGGTCTACGTTGACTCACCGACCGACTAGTCTGTGAACTAGTCGGTCAGTGATGCTTCTTTGACCGACTAGTTGTGATTTACTGTACATGCCAAATTTCTCCTAAGCTACTGTTTTCCGTTAGTCGGTCTAAGAACGTTTGATGACCGACTAGTTGACAATCTAGTCGGTCAACTTTTGTTCTTGGACCGACTAAGTCAACTTGCCTTCAGACTATGTTGTTTTGCCTCTTAGTCGGTCAGACAGTGTTCTTGGACCGACTAGTTTTCTAGGTCTGAAATTCTATCTCTTCTCTGTTGTGCTCTTAGTCGGTCCATGCTTTGTGACTGACCGATTAGTTGATGAACTAGTCGGTCAGTGTTTGTTCTTTGACCGACTAATTCTCTCAGATTTCTTTCCGTTGGAGATTGACCTAACTTATGTTTTTGGGTTCCTATAAATAGGAACCTAGGTCATTTCTATCTAGAATAGAGCTGCCATTAAGAGATTCATTGAGCCCTAAAGAGATAGCTATTCTCCCTCAAATCTAAAGCTCTCTTCCTCACAAGAAACCCATTCTCTCTCATTTCTAGATCTAGAGAGAAGCTTGTTCTTGGTGAGCTCTTCAAGCTATTGCTTGAACCAAGTCTCCAACTCTTCCCTAGGCACCCATTGCTGCTCATATCCTTGGTGCTAGGGCTTGGTGACTTCATCTTCCTCAAATCCTTCATTCAACCTATTGGGTAAGAAAAACTCAAGGTATAGGATTTTGTGGTAAGAGTATTTATTTCATTTAAACTCTTTATATTGCTTGTTGGCTCTCTCGGTTGTGAGAGAAGTTTGTGATCCCGGGTTGTGGGATTCACTTTGCCATTGCATGTATGATTTGATCTTGTGAAGGTTTTTCACAAGATATTCATAGTGGAAATCTTGAGTTAGGGTTTCTAACTCAAGTATCCGGAGGGGATCCGGGTGGTTGGGACGTAGGATCACCGGGAACAAGTCGGGGAGACTTGGGTGGATCCGAACCCATTAACATCGTTTGTTAGCTTTGGTAATTTCATTGTTGTCATTCAATTTAAGCTTCCGCAAATTGATTTGGTAGTTGTTTGCAATTTAATTTGGAATTATACGCCTTATTATTTTAAAGTACTATTCACCCCCCCTCTAGTACTTGTGCAGTAGCTGGTAGGGCATTACACCGTTGACCCATTTCCAGCTTCTGATTGATCTTCTCCTGGTTGGTTATATATTGAGTCAAGAGAGACTCAACCGGAGAGATGGCCCTCTGTTGGCCATACTGCTACTGCTGCTGGATTGGCTGCTGATTCCTGGGGGCGTAAAATTGTTACTGAGGTTGCTGCTGATATTGTTGCTGCTGAATCCGACTCTGCTGTGGCCTAGCCGGCTGATATGTTTGTTACTGCGGCTGCTGAGGCGGCGAGGGCTAGAATGGTGGCCGGTAACCAAAGTTAGGGTGGTTCCGGTTGTTTGGAGAGTAGGCCGGGTTGGAATTGGTTCTTGGCGGATACGGCGCATTTCCCGTGGGGTTGTAAAATAGTGCGCTCGCCTGGTCCAACGGTGGTGAGACGTCACCACCGTCGAATTCCCCAAAGAATTCAGATTCTACCGCTGAAATCTGCTGTGTACCGGCCCCACCGGCTCCTACCATTAGTGCGGAGATCTGGGTTGAAAGCAAGTCGAACTTGCTTGAAAGTTTGTCGACGTCCTCGACTCTGTGTATACCCCCAGACCTGGGTGTGGCTCTCTCGTCATACCACCGCTCATTGTTGGATGCCATATTTTCCAGAATATGTCCGGTATCTTCCTCGCTCCTTGACATGAAGGAACCCCCCAGCCGTGGCGTCCATAGAAGATTTCAGGTCATCCCTCAGCCCATTGTAGAACAGATTAATAATCTGCCACTTCGGAAGCTCATGGTGAGGGCATCTTCTTTGCATCTCCTTGTATCTCGTCCAAGCTTCATGCAAGGACTCATGGCTGGCCTGGGAGAAGGAGGAGATCTCACTCCTCAACTTCATGGTCTTCCCCGGAGGAAAGAACTTCGTCAGAAAAGCGTTGGAAAGCTTCTCCCAGGTATTGAAAGTGTTGGGGTCCTTCCCCCCTAAGCCATTGCTTGGCTTTGTCTCGCAACGAGAAGGGAAACAGCTTCAGACGGATCGCCTCAGTCGTGACACCATTAATCCGGAAGGTGTCACATTTCTCCAAGAAGGAGTCTAGATGCTCGATCGGGCTCTCCATGGGTGCGCCTGAAAACTGGTCCTGCTGGATCCATGTCACTAAAGAAGGCTTTAGCTCAAAGCTTTGGGCCGCAATAGCTGGAGAACGGATGGCGGAAGTGGACTCGATAGATGTCATCGAGTACTCCAACAGGGACTTGTGAGGCGGGGTGTTCTCCTCCATGGATTCGGGATCCTCTCTTCTTCGCTTCTCAGCGGCCAAGCGCCTAAGGGTGGCGTTAATCTCTGGATCAACGGGGATCAAGTCGTCGAGACTTCTTGAACTCCTGCGCATAAAAAACAACAAACACCCGTGAAGCGACAAGTGGGAAAGAAACAGATAAGATAAGAAATAAAAATAAGAAAATAAAATGAAAAGGAAAAGGGAGAATGCGAAAATTATCGTGAGGTAGGGATGAGAGCTAGACACTAGGGTTCAAGAGATCCTAAAATAACAAGCACGTTGCCTCCCCGGCAACGGCGCCATAAACTTGGCGTGTGCCCCGGCTTGCTATCCGTAAATGGCCGGGGGACCCGCGTGGGGGTTTAGATATTTGTAACCGCAAGTGCACGGTGTTGTAGTGTGGCTTGGGGGTCGAACACAGGGAGGCTAGGATGTGCTTGTGTCAAGGAGGACCAAAATCACCCCGTGGGCGAGCTAGCCCGAATCGGTCGATGGTTGTCACGGAAAGTTATGCAAGGTATGAACAATAAGAAAATAAACCCGGGACTTTGGTTTCCACTCCAACGAGTGACTCTCGCCGATACGGCCTATGGGTAGGATAGCGATCGGAATTAGGGTCTAATGGTGAGACGTTGCCTCTGAAAGTGGTACCGGCATCCCATGGGCCCGATATTTCGGTCGGTGCCCAGGATGATACGCCGGACTTCCTGGATTCGATCAGTGGGCACTCCCATGTCCATTAACACTGATCGATTCCGAGAGCACTAAGCTTGCAACGATAACTCCCAACGTCTCATCTTGCCGCTCCCGCGTGCTAGGATTCGGCGTCTACGCTAAGGGCGTGAGCTATGGCTAGGGAGTCAACAGCCAAGTTTATTCCCCCTTGGCCCAACGGTCAAAGGCGGTCTTTTTCCCACCGATGACAATGAAACACCCCGCGTAACCGTTAGAATCCTAATCCCTATCGATTTCCTAACCCTATGGATGCATCGGGAAGAGCCCCCGAAGGGGTTTCCGCCAAAATCCCAGATTTGGGAACTACTCACAAAAATTCATTAAAAAGCGATCTAAATGAAAATGAACCGTTGGAATCATAATCAGACGATTGGAATGCGGAAGTAATAGAGTGATTAAGACAATACTAAAATTTGAGAAAGATCCGAAAACTTACAAAAGAACAGTAATTACAGCCGTCACAATATGAGAAAACAGTAAAAACTAGCAGCTCCCCCCCATTTCTGGAACCCTAGGGGTTCTATTTATAGACTCTCGTATCACCCGATCGGTTGACAAGTCAACCGATCGGGTGATCCGTTACAGATAATGAACAGAAAACGGCGAGCTTTCACCCGGTCATATGAACCGGTCGGGTGAGTTCTGGAAGTGACCGATTGGATCTTGGCGCCATCGGGTGAAGTGATCGGTTGGGTGCCCGTGTCTTCAGCTCCTTAGCATCAGCTACAGATGAACCGATCGGGTGAGAGTCACCTGATCGGTTGGAATTTGGCTCGAAAAGACAGAGAACAGGCCCCCGCTGAACCGGCCTGTGAACTGGTCGGGTGACTTTCACTTGAGCTCCGGCTGAGACCGGGTGGTGCACGCGTGCATCACCCGATCGGTTGGAGATGACCAACCGACCGGGTGAGGGGCTGAAAGATGTATTCTTTGTCGTTTGACCCCCTGGATCACGCGTGACTCCTCCCGTTGCTCCGGGGAATTGAGATATTGTCGTTAAACGTCCCCTACGCGGTCAATCTCCTGCAAACATGGAGAAACAAAGAAAAGTGAAAGAAAACGAGAAAATATGAGAAAACGAATAAAATACGGTGAAAAACACAGAGAAACACAAAAGAAAACGTGCGTGAATATATGAAATATAAACGCACGTCAGAACGCCCATGAAAATGCCCACTACCACATCCAGCTCTTCCTATCAAAGTGCGCCACCTTCCAGATGCCGGGCGTCACCCTAGATGCCATCAGACTGTGCCTCTTCCCCTTCACACTAAAGGATAAAGCTCTTTATTGGTTGAGGATGCAAGCTGAAGGAGTCTTCACCACATGGGATGAGTTGGCGAGCGCGTTTATCGACAATTTCTATCCGCCCTCCAAGACGGTAAAGATTAGGAGTGCTCTCATGTCCTTCAAGCAAGGACCTCAAGAGACACTCTACGAGGCATGGGAGCGCTTCAAAGACCTGCAGCATCAGTGCCCCCACCATAGCATTGAAGATTGGGAGCTAGTCCATAGCTTCTACAATGGTCTCCAACCGGGGACCAAGCAGATTATTGATGCCGCGGCAAATGGGGCCATCCTATCGAAGACTCCCGACGAATCTACGGCCTTAATTGAGGAGATGGCCTCAAACAATCAACAATGGGGTGACGAGCGAGGACACTCTTCGTCCTCCTTGAAGCCATCTAGCATCTATGAGGCCCCAAGGCCGTGGCGGAGCTGACCAACAAGTTCGACTCTCTCCACAAGGTGGTGGAGAGACTGGAGAAATATATCATGGAGCCCTAAGGAGCCCCTTCCACATCCACACCAACAAGTCAAATGTGCGATTGGTAAGACCAATCCCAAGCTACGTATTTGGGAGGAGAACAAGGAGAGGGGTCTTTGGAGCAAGTCCAATACGTCGCGGGGAACCAAAGATATTGGGCCAATCCGACCGCTAGAAACCATCCCGGTTTCTCCTATGCAAACAATGATGGAGCATTGAACCCCCCGCAACAACCACCTCACCAAGCTCGACCACCACCACCACCACAACAACATTATCCACCGAGGGGGCATCCGCAACAAAACTACCCACCAAGGCAACAAGTGGGACCCTATAGTCCGCCCGGATACAATCAAGGGTGGAGAAATCCAAACCCTCCACAAGCTCAACAACGTTCCGATTTTGAAGCTAGTGTGGAGGAGTTTATGGTCAAGCAAAAGAAGACTAATGCTTCCTTGAAGGCGAGTCAAGATTCCCTTGCAACCGTTGTAGGCCAAATCTCGGAGCAACTTGCGTTGCTCAATCGAAATAGTCAACAGTTGCCGGCTCAATCCGAGCAAAATCCACGGGGCACCACCGGACATATCAATGCCGTGGTTGCAGTTACTACGAGAGGAGAGAAGGATACCACCCCCGTCATGATTCCAACCAAGGAGCCCGTGGTGGAGAGAGTAGAGCCAAGTGAGCCGGTCATTGAAGTTGAGAGAGAGAAAGAGCCGCAAGGGGAAGAAAAGTCCAGAGCGGAGCAGCTGATTGAAGAGAGGCGTTTTATGCTACCGATCCCATTCCCTCAGAGGCTTGCTAGAGCAAAGATGGAGAAATGGCTAGCCAAGTTTCTCTAATATTTGAGAGGGGTAAGCCTCAATATTCCTTTCCTCGACGCTATCGTGGAGATCCCGACATACGCCAAGTTCTTAAAGGATTTGATTACGTGAAGAAAGAGGAAGGAGAAAATAATGCTCGCTGAGGAGGGGGCTTGGTTCACCAAGAGAGAGAAGGAGCCCGCCAAATTCAAAGACCCGGGGAGTTTTCGAATTCCTTGCACCTTAGGCGGCGTCCCTCTACAAAAGGCATTAGTAGACTTAGGGGCTAGTGTTAGCCTCATGCCTCTCTCTATGTTCCAAAGACTAAACACCGGCACAGAATTGAAGCCCACTGACATGCGGATATAACTAGCAGATGGTCGGATTACAAGGCCGGTAGGGATCGCAGAGGACATCCCGCTACAAGTCCCGGGAGGCATATGTTTGCCATGCGACTTCGTGATCATGGATGTCAAGGAGGAGGGCGATACGTCGCTAATACTTGGACGCCCATTCCTCTCCATCGCCGGTGTCATTGTCGATGTACGTGAAGGGACTCTAACATTGACCATCGGTAACATCGAGGTGGAGCTTCATATACCCAAGGCAATGAAACACATGCCCTATCATGAGGAGCTGGACTATATGGACCTCCTTGACGAGGTCATTGAGGAGGCGATCCCCCATTCCATCGGCGCACTATTCAAGGATGATTTTGAGGAAGGGCCGAACTTGGGCCAAGAAGAAAAGATGGATGACCCCCCGACCTCTCCGTAGAAATTGATGAAGGCGACGCTGATGTCGCGAGAATACGAGAGCTCTGCAAGCTCTCAAAGATGAGGACTCCGAAGAAAGCCCCACCGATACGAAAATCGGTGTCACCGGTGAAGCCGAAGCCCGGAGCAAGCACTAGCTTGGAAGAGCCACCCACCGACACTACACGAGACGAAGGAGCACTGAAGAAGAACACGCCACCATAACATCCAAATCCGAGCGTTCTTCCCGATAAATTCGACTGGTGCATCTCATATGCACCCAATATCCCGCATTAAACTGAATATCCAAGGGGGTCGAGCTCAAGACCTTAAACGAGCGCTTATCGGGAGGCAACCTGATGGTTATCGCTTTATTTTTACTTTGTTATTTATTTTTTTTTAGAAATTATTAGTGTTTTGAGTCGTTTGCCTGAAAAATTCGTGATAACGGGTCCTATTTTTCTTTGACAGGAGAGGAGAAAGGGATATCTATCATTAGGAGGATGAACAAGGCGACAAAGAGCACTCCAGGAATGCGCTCGATGCTTAGGAGGAGGAAGAAATCAACTGGAGGAAGAAAAATAGAGATTAGAGCCCAAACGGAGCCAAACAGCAGAAAACAAGGGTCGCTCGGCCGAGTAGAATATCCACTCGGTCGAGTACATAAGTTCGTCCGCCCGAGCGGTGCACAAGCGAGGGAAGTCTGCTGTACCCAACTCTCTATTTCTTTTCTTGATTTCAGTATAATTGCCACTCGGCCGTGTATATATCTTCACTCGACCGAGTGAAACTGATACGCTCCTAGGGCAAGAACTGCCGAGTAGCTTGTGCCACTCGGCCGAATGGACTTTTTCCACTCGGCCGAGGGTGACAAAGCCACTCAGCCGAGTCGTAAGCGGGGAGTAATTTTTAAATATTTTCGTTACTGTCACTCGGCCGAGTGGAACATTCACTCGGCCGAGGCGTAACATCTCCGATATAAGAGACGCGGGCTCGGCGCGGAATTCGAAGCGTTACTTTTCATTTTCTCGCCCGAGCCCGCGCCCGATCAGCTCCCGATCGCCTGACTCGTTGCCACTCGCCCGACTGCCCTCGCCGCAGCTACGCTCGGCCGACCACCGCCGGCCGACACCGCCGCCCCTCCGCCCGAGTCGCCGATGACTCCCTCGCCGCCGGCCGAGCTCCGGTATGCCCAGTTTTGCCCATTTTCTCCTATTTCTTGTATTTTTCGACGATCCATGTGCTAATCGAACCCCTACACCAAATTAACTTCAAAATTTATCTATTATACCCCTAACCCCCCATTCATTTTGAATATTACTCACTGATATCTCCGTTTGATGTGCAGGCTATATTGGGGAGCTTAGGGGAGCCTAGGGGAGCTTCCAGGGAGCGTTTTTGGCTTCATGGAGGCGGCGTCTTCGCATGCATCAACTATTTTGCTCTCGCGATGTGTTACGGTATACTCGTTCCACTTACTTTCGCACGCCGCGTTTTTTCTATTTTTGGTGAGCACCCGGGGTCCACATGCCGCCCCGGACACGGCCACACACCAGGAGAGCTTCCGCCAAGCAGAAGCGGTCGGATGAGCCCGGCCCCTCCCACGAGATGGAGGACTCTCCTCCGCCTATACCACCTCACCCCGCACAGCCACAGCCTGCAGACCCCGTTCAACCCGCACAGCCACAGCCTGCAGTCCCCGTTCACCCCGCACAGCCACTCCCTGTCGACCCACTGCCACCACCGGCTCCACTTGTCGGGCCGCTGGGGATTACGTTTCGAGACGACGCACACCGCGTCGTTTTTGAGCGCATTTCCCAGCGCTCGATTTTACCCTCCAGGTTCGCCCACCTTGCAGACCTAGGACGCCTGGGGGTACTTGAGGGGATGCTCACGTTGTATGACAACGTGGGTTGGCGAGATTTTTTCCAAGTGTCGGCGGACACCTTCGTCCGTCCGACACTTGAGGTGCTGAGTTCTATAGCCCGGACCGACGAGGGATGCTCGTTTAGGTTTATGGACCGAGAGTGCCAGGTCACTCTCGGTATGATGAGAGCATTCTTCTCGTGGCCTGATATCCCTGGGACCGACCGTGGTTACGCGCCCACTCACATCCCCCCCACCTTCCTTCGATTCCCACGCTTTCTGGGCCCGGATCACGGGTTTACCAGCTGCCTTTGACCCTAGTAGGGCCAAGGCCTCAGCCATCGTCCACCCCTGCCTCCGCATAGCTCAGCGCCTTATGGCGACTACCTTTTTGGCGAGGTATGAGCCTGAGATGATGTCCACGCCGACGCTTTATATGCTCTATGTGATGACGCGCCCCAGAGTTCTAGCTAGGGGGAGTGACGAGTTGGTCCCCGACGTCGTGATTGATATCGCGAGCTGGTTTTTGGACCGCATCATCGTATCGGTGGGCGCTCGCTCACCGATATGTTACTGCGGTCTGATCACCCTGCTCGCCCTGATGACCGGCGAGGACCTACCGGCCGATTTACGTCGTTCTCCGGGCCCCACTTCACTATCTATAGACGTCATAGCCCGGATGAAGATGCTTCGTCCGCACGGCCAGTGGCACTGGGTTTGGTTGCACGGTCCCTACGGTGCTGACTACATGATCCTTCCGAGCCCAGCTCGGACACAGATAGTACCAGCACAGGTGGACTGGCTTCCAGCGATGGATCTCCTGATCCCCGCCACCTACGTGCTTGAGGCCGAGGAGGCTGAGCAGGCTGAGCAGGCCCACGCTGCATACGCTGCACTCATTGACCCCGTGGCCCCTCAGCCTGTGCCTGATATTTCTGCTGCTCCCGACACCACTGTCCACACTTCTACTGGTGTCAGGAGTACACTTGCTGAGCCCACCACCACTCCCACCACAGCTGGACCTCTGTCCGTTGAGCCCCTTTGCTCCGCACTACCCGAGCGCCCACCTACTTTTGTTGAGAGCAGAGAGCCTTCTTTCGCTGCCGTCGTGGAGACCATGGCCAGTATGATCTCCGCTGGGATTTCGCCTTTTGGACCCCACACTGCCTCCCCAGCGGTTGCCACTTCTGTCTCCACTGCGGCCGTACTATCTGAGAGTGTCGTGACGTCTGTTTCCACGTCTGTGTCACTGACCTCTCTTGCCGCCTCGTCGCCACTCTTATATTCCGCTTCCGTTGCTGCTGCTTCCACCTCACACTAGCCTGCGCCCCAGCCTCGCACTGAGGCTAGGCCCCCACTTGTGAGCACAGCACCCTTCCTCCACATGCCTGCTGAGCCAATCCACTACACCACCCGAGCCCGCCATCCCCGTCCTGCACAGCACAGACACGTGCGTCCCTCTGCACCACCTCCCCCGACACTGTACTTCAGAGCATTCGTGCTCTTGAGGGGGCGGTGAGTGGCCTTAGAGGTGACCTCAGGACCATGTCTGCCACCGTCACCGCTATGGCCAGCCGCTTCGACCTACTTCCGGGCATTCACTATTGCCTCACTCAGATTCTCGATCGGCTTCTTCGCGTACCGACCTCACCCACACCTACCCAGCAGGTACCCACACCCACTCCTACACCCACCCAGCCTGCTCCTACACCCACACCCACACCCCCACCCACCCAGCAGACTGTTCCCCAGCCACCACCACCACCTCCTCCACCTCTGCCTCAGGACGGAGACGGCGCAGCACCACCCTCTTAGGCACCCTTGATGCCATTGATCTTTTTTGCCGTCATGCTGCCCGTCTCTGCTTGGTCTTGATGATTTTTACCCACCCCCCTCCCCTCACTGTTTTGGGTCCATATTTTGATCATATCTATCTTTATCATTTTTGGGAGAGAGGGAGAGACTTTTTGGTGTGACACTTTTATATCTGATTCACTCCTATATCTGCATGCATCATGTCCGCATCATATTTTCATTTTGTTATTTTTATTTCTTTTTCATCATGCATGCATCCTCACCTACCCCTCACATTACACGTCTCTCGGTGTGCCACACTTCGCACATTGAGGACACTGTGCACTTTAGCTTGGGGGAGTGAGTTCTCACACTTTTCGATTTACCACCTTTATTTTTAGTTTTTTTCACGCCATTTTCCGCATTTGCATGCATTTTTCATCACTTTTTTTTCTTTTACCATGCATCACGTTTTTCTCATTTTCTTCGTGTGCCGCATTGTAAATAGTTTTATTTTCCCTTTTTATCTTTATTTCTTTCATCTCATGCTAGAGATGACTTTTCTGTGATGATGATGACGTGGAGTTAGCTTTCTCTATATGCATGCTATTTTTTTCATGTCTTAGCTTTTATTTCTGATATCATATGCTATAATCTGCCTTGCATTTAGAGATAGTAACCCACACTTTTTCCGTATGAAAATGGATGAAATTCTATTATTAGCTGAGTCTGAATATTCATATGTATGCTACCGTAGAAAACACACCAAGATTCACACATTGAATGCTTATATCTCGAGTACCGTTTTCTTTTCCTATATCACTTCTATTTGCATGACTTGTACACTTCACTTCAGGATGATTGAATGATGTTAGCTATGATAAATCTGGATTAGTTTGCTTTTTTGTGATCGAAACCGAGTAGATTAAATTACCCTGCTGAAGTTGTCATGCGCGTCTTATAGAGTGAACTGAGAGATTCATTTATTTCTTTCTCCACATATCTTGAACATTAATTCTCTATTTTAAAATCATTGGTGAATCTCCCCTTAATGAATCTAATATTTGGCATTTCCCCCGTTATTAAATTCCTAGCTCCAAATTTCCCAAAACCAAAAAGAAAAAGAAAAATTCTTTTATATCATTCTCTCTCTTTTGATTTGGGATCATTTGTGTATATATGCTATATATATAAAAAGGAGAAAAGAAAGAAAAGAAAAGAAAAAGATTTGAGAAAAAGAAAAGAAAAGAGAAAAGAATCTCAATAAACGATCCCATCTCATATACTCTCTCTTTCTTCCCTCCTTTTGTTTTTATTTTTATTTTCTTTTGCATTTGGAGCTTCAAAAGAAATGGGGAATGTAAAGACAGTTTTGTATATGCCACCTCGCTTATAGATAAGCTTGGGGGAGAGAATCCAATGATGTGAGAGAGAGTGACTACTTGACGGTGCATGACAACCTAGGCTAAGTAATGTTCAATACACAGTGAGATTGTTTTAGCTTCACGAAATCCAGAAATCTACGCCTAGCATTCATTTCATGAAATCCACGCTTTTCTATTCTTTCCATTCTATTGCATGATATTCTTATACTCCTCATAGAAAGCATTCAATTGAAAAGTGTGTGATCTGCGATATTGTATACCGCTTTAGATGCCTCAGACGATGTTAATCTTAGAATTATTCCATTTTTCATGCTATATCAATATTCTTGGGTTTTCTATCTCTATTTGCACCATTATACTATGATATCGAAATAAAAATCTTTGACATGTGTTTTACATTCGGTGCATGCTATATGAGTGAGCAAAACCCACGTCCTGAGAAAAATGATCTAGCAGCTTCCCTCTTCGCTTTCTTCTTTATTCTTCGTTTTTCATTTTCCGTTTTTTCCATCGTTTTCATTTTCTGAATCCACCGGGTTCGCCTTTTACTTATCTTCCTCGAGGACGAGTAAGAGGTAAGCTTGGGGGATTTTGATCACTCCGTATTTTACACCTTTTCCTGCATGTTTGCATGCCATTTGGATCGCTCAAATCATGTTTTTCATGATTTATCGACAACATTGCGATAATTTTCACGATTTGTTGTTTTTGTTGTATTTCAGGAGATTTGGAGCGATTTGGAGTAATTCCGATATACACCCACTCCGGAGTGTCACCGACGACTTCCCTGAGGGGTATTTTGAGATTGGAGAGGAGCGGAAGAAGAAAGAACGTCGTAGGAGCGACGAGGAGGCAAGAACATTCAGATTGGGCATTTTTAGCATCTCATTCGGCTGAGTGAAGGAGTCACTCGGCTGAGCATAGAGACACCGCTCGGCCGGCCAGATCGGACACGCTCCAAGCAGCATATCAGCGTGCACTCGGCCGAGCATCAGAATCTGACTCGGCCGAGTGACGTATCCCGTCCGCCCGAGTGGCACCCAGACGGCGCCCATCAAAAACATCGAAGTTACTGTTTTTCGTCAGTTGAGCAGCAGAAGCCCGACTCGGCTGAGTGGCAATTGCCGTCCACCCGAGTGAAGATAAGCCCATCGGCCGAGTGACGACAACTCACTCGGCCGAGTGACCCCCGAAGTGAAGACCCCCAAGACCCCAGACTTA
The DNA here is from genome assembly GCA_030789695.1 of Scilla litardierei. NCBI lineage: Eukaryota > Viridiplantae > Streptophyta > Magnoliopsida > Asparagales > Asparagaceae > Scilla > Scilla litardierei. Next base: position 48,286,501 of record CM061142.1, read on the forward strand.
CTGAAAATTCTCAGGGTCTATCACTCGGCCGAGCGACTTTTGTCACTCCGCCGAGTGAGCCGCGCGCCTGTAGCGGAAAACACGATTTTGAAGAGGCGCAGGGGCAGTTTGGTCACGAATTTTTGGGCAGTTTTGGGGGGTATTTAACCCCAGATTCTAACCTAGTTTAGGGAGCTTTTTCGATTGCTTTTGGCAGCCTTTTCAGATTAGACTTTTTAGAGTTTAATTCTTGTGATTGGAGAGGAAAGAAAAAGTGCTATTTTGTTGGATTCTTGGAAAGCTACATTGGTTTGTCTCCCTCTCTATTAAAAATCCTATTTTTATTGCTATTTTGAACATTGCCTTGAATTCTATTGCTATTTCAATTAATTGTTCTTCCATTTGCAATATGATTTGTGAGTAGTCTTAACGTCTTAGGGCGTGGGGATGAACCCTACGAGCCCAATTTCCGATTTGTGATGATTTGGTAGAACTATTGCTATAATTTCTATTAGGGTTAGTTTGGGATTGATATAATATGGATAGCTAGGTGTTCATATCGATTGGGATTTGCAAGAGATTGGATCCCAATTCGATAGGAAACCCTAGAAATCCGAATTGGGTTGAAATCGAGTTTCCGTAGTTCGGTTTGCAAGAGATTGGACCGATACTAGGATTCTCGGTTTCAATTCTATACCGATACCCATTTGCAAGAGATTGGACGGGTAGGAACTACCCCAACCTAGGTCGTAGCCCGAGTTTGCACGAGAGTGGGCTCGGGATGCGATTGAACGATGACGTTGATCCTAATGCTAGCTTGCCTAGGCTAGGGTTTGCAAGAGATTGGACCCGAGCCTAGGTTTGCTATAGACCGGCAATAGCGCGAGAGCGTGAGCTAGGTTTTACATTCAGTTGCGACTAGTTCACCCGACATTCTACCCTAGCAATTGTGAAACCGATGAGTCACAATGACGAGATACGGTGAGTAGCGGGGATTCCCTATTCCCTAGGCGTCTTTATTTGATTTTATCTCTTTACTTTGTTTGACGATTGTGACAACATCGCCGAAAGGCAATTTCCTACTTCTCTGTCCCTATAGCCAGGTTGTTCAGAGAAGGCACTGTCTTACGTCCTCCCTGTGTTCGATACCCGCTCGTCGCTACACCGTGCGCTTGCGGTAAAACTACACGGTCGCTCTTTAGGGTGTACGCCCGGGCGCGATCACAATGCAGCATACTCAAGAAAGGAAAAGAAAACGTGATGCCTGATAAAAATGAAAAAGTGGAAAGAAAATGTAAGAAATAAAAAATAAAGAGTGGCAAGAAAGTAAAAAGTGTGAGAACTCACTCCCCCAAGCTGAAGTGCACAGTGTCCTCAATGTGCGAAGTGTGGCACACCGAGAGACGTGAAATGGGTGGGATGGTGAGAATGCATGCATGATGAAAAAGAAAGAAAAATAAAAAGAAAATAAGATGTGAATGAATGGGATGCATGCAAAGATCAATATGGTGTAAATATAAGTGTCCCCAAAAAGTCTCTCCCTCACTCCCAAAAAGGTACAAAAAGATATGATCAGGAAGGCATCAAAATAATTCGTGGAGGAGGGGGCAAAAATCACCAGGCCCAAGGACAAATAGGCAAAAATATCAGAGGCATCAAGAGTGTGCCTAAGGTGGTGGTGGCACTGCACCAGCACCGTCCTATGGAGGAGGTGGTGGCGGAGGGGGTGGGCGTGGTATCTGCTGGGTGGGTGTGGGTGGTGGAGGCAGACGCACCAGAATCTGATTCAGGCAAGCCTGATTATTGGGAAGCATGGCGACGCGGGACTGCACGAAACTGACCGTGGCGGAGAGAGCCCTAAAGTCTCATCGAAGTCCACTAACAGCCCCCTCAAGAGCACGAATGCTTTGAACTAGAGTGTCACGGGGTGGTGGAGCGGAGGGACGCACAGGTCTAACGGGTGAGGTGCGGGGCTGTCTCTGGCGGGCAGTGTATAGGATGGGTCCAGCAGGGTAGTGTAGAAGGGGTGATGTGCTCGGTAAGTGATGCTCAGCCTCGGTGTGAGGCTGGGACGCAGGCTGGGTCGGAGCAGCAGCAGCAGCAGCAGAGGTGGAAGACAAAATCGGCGACGAGGTAGTGGGAGAGGTCAGTGACACAGATGTGGGGACAGAAGTCACGACACTCTCGGTAAAGACATCGGCAGGGGGGTCAGACGGGCCAACGGCCGGGGTGGCCGTGGACAAAAGTGAGGACAGAACCGCCACTGCGGCTGTAAAGGACGTCTCGTCGCTCTCTAAAATGGTGGTGGGACGCTAGGGTCTCAGAGAGGTGATAGGATCGACGGACATAGGCTCGGTGGTGGTGGTGGTGGTGGTGGTAGACGGCTCAGCCAAGGTGCTCCTGACACTAACAGAAGTGTGGACAGAAGTGTCGGGAGGTGTAGACAGTGCAGGTGCAGGCTGAGAGATCACGGGGTCAAGAGGTGGTGCATGGGGTGCATGGGGTGCCTGCTCAGCATCCTCAGCCTCAAGCACGTAGGCAGTGGGGATAAGGTGATCCATCGCTGGAATCCAGTCCCAGTGGGCCGGTCCAATGTGTGTCTGAGCGGGGCTCGGAAGAACCATGTAGTCAGCACTAAAGGGACCGTGCAACCACACCCAGTGCCTGCGACCGTGGGGATGAAGCATCTTCATCCGGGCCATAACATCTATCGAAAGTGAAGTGGGGCACGGGGCTCGACGCAAGTCGTCAGGTAGGTCCACGCCGGTCATAAGGGCCAGAAGTGTGATCAGACCGCCGCAGCAAATAGGTGAGCAGGCACTCACCGAAATGATAATGCGGTCCAGAAACCAACTAGCAATGTCGATCTCGACGGCGGGGACTAGGTCGTCGCTACCCCTATCTAGAACCCTAGGGCGAGTCATCGCGTAGAGCATGTAGAGCTCTGGCGTAGACATGGTCCCGGGCTCGTACCTCACTAGGAAAGTAGTCGCCATGAGGCATTGTACAATGCGGAGGCAGGGGTGTAGGATAGCTGAGGCCTTGGCCCTACTAGGGTTAAAGGCAAGTGGGGATCCCGTGATCCGTGTCCAGAATGTGCGTGTGTCGAACGACGGGGGTGGGATGTGCGTGGGAGCGTAGGCTCAGTCGGGGACAGGGACGACGGGCCACTGGAAGAATGCTCTAAGCATGTCGAGAGTGATCTCACACTCTCGATCCATCAAGCAGAATGTGCATCCTCCAGGGGTCTGGTCAATAGAGCTCAGGACCTCAAGTGTCGGACGGATGTAAGTATTCACCGACACCGACAAAAAATCACGCCATCCCACGTTGTCGTACAACGTGAGAATCCCCTCAAGTACCCCTAGGTGGTCAAGGTCAGCTAGGTGTGCAAACCTAGAGGGTACTATCGAGTGATGGTAGATACGCTCGAATCTGGCGCGGTGTGCGTCATTTCGAAACGTAATCCCCATCGGCCCGACGACGGGCGCGGGTGGAGGGACAGGATCGATAGGGATCGACTGTGTAGGTGGTGGAGGCGGTGGCGGGCTAGGTGGAGGGGAGTCCTCCCTAGCGTGAGAGGGACCGGGATCATTGGTCCTCTTCCGCTTCGAAGAGGCTCCCCGTGTACGTGGCCTAGTGCACGGCGGCATGTGTGCCGCGAGACGTGTCCCAACTAAATAAATACAGCGACGTGCTAAATGATGGAACGAATGTACATGAACACGCCGCGAGAGCAATAAGCTGTGTATGCGAAGAGACGCCTCCGCTGCGAAGCTCAGAGCGCGTCCAAAAGCTCCCCAAAGCTCCCCCAAGCTAGCCTGCAAATCAAACGATCAAATCAGCGGATAATATTCAATATGTATGGGGGAGATAGGGGATAATAGATAGATATAAAAGTTAATTTGAAAACGGGGTTCACGGGCGTACAAATCAAGAGAAATAGGGAGAAACGGGGTTCTTGGGGTGAAAATCGGGAGAACTGAGGCGGTGGAGGCCGGCGCCGGCGAGGGGGGTGGCGGCCGATCGTTGGCGAGGGGAGTGGCTGCCGATCGCCGACGAAGAGGGGTCCGGCTCGGGTGAGGCAGTAGTCGCAGCGGGCGATGGATCACGAGCGACAGCGGGCTTGGGCGAGATTGGTAAATTTTGGCGTTTCGAAATCCGCGCCCGCTGCGCTTCCCTTATATAAAATTGTTACGACTCGGCCGAGTGAAAATGTCACTCAGTCGAGTGGCGTAAACGAAAAATCTTGAATATTTTCCTCGCCACTTACGACTCGACCGAGTGTCTTTGCGTCACTCGGTCGAAGGGAGAAACTCCATTCGGCCGAGTGGCTCTGCCACTCAGCAATTTTAAGCTAGGAGGGTATCTGTTCCACTCGGTCGAGTGATAATTCACTCGCCCGAATGTCAATTAAAACTAAAACTTACAGAAATTAACAGAGAGTTGGTCTGCAGAAACTTCCCTGTTTGGTGCTCCACTCGGCCGAGTGGAGTCTTTGCTCGGCCGAGTGGCATATGCGACTCGGCCGAGTGACGTGCTGTTTTCTGCATCAGCTCTCCGTTTTTGCTCTGGTTTCTGTTTTTCTTCCTCCAGTCTGTTTCTTCCTCCTCCTAAGGCCTGAACGCTTTCCTGGAGCGTTCTTCCTTGCCTCGATCATCCTCCATATGATTGGTCTCCCTTTCTCCTTCTCCTGTCATGAAAATTAAGACCAGTTGTCACGATTTTCATGGACAAATAAAAACTCTAAAAACTAATAAAAGGATAAACCAAAAAAGAAAATCGAATAAAAACAATGCAAAAACCGTCGGGTTGCCTCCCGACAAGCGCTCGTTAAAGGTCATGAGCTCGACCCCTCAAGATATTCATTTAACTCGTGATGTTGGGCGCATACGAGATGCGCCCGTCAAACTTGCCGGGAAGGCCGCTTGGGTTCGGGTCATGATGTTCATCGGTCTTCCTCGATGTCCCCCCATCATGGGTAATGTTGGGGGATAAGTCCCCCAAGCTAGATCTTGTTCCCATCTTCTTCTTCTTGGCCGGTGACACCGATCTTTCGTTAGGTGGAGCTTTCTTTGGATTCTTGGCATTTGAGAGCTTGTAAAGCTCTCGTATTCTTGCGACATCAACGTCGCCTTCATCATCATCCGTGGAGCTATCTGGAGGGTCCTCCAATTTCTCTTCTTCACCGAAAGCTTGGCCTTCTTTGAAGCCGTCGTCATGGAGAGCACCAATAGAGTGGGGGATTGCTTCTTCAATAACTTCATCGAGGAGATACGAAAGATCGTGGGGGTGTCCCTTGAGTAGATATACGCAATTCACTTCACCGGAGGGGACTCCTTCGGAATAATGCTTGAGCCGTTGTCCATTCACCTTGAATGTGGCCCCGTCCTTCCCTTCCAATTCAAAAGCTCCTCCCGGTTGAATGTGCTTAATGGTGAATGGTCCGGACCATCACGATATCAATTTTCCGGGAAAGAGTCGGAGCCGGGAATTGAATAGGAGGATTTTATCTCCGACCTTGAAGTCCGTGACGGTGATGCGTGTGTCGTGAAGGATTTTAGTCCTTTCCTTATAAATCCTCAAGCTCTCATAAGCATCTCGTCTAATCTCATCAAGCTCGTTAATGTCTAAGAGTTGCCTCACCGTCGCACTCTTGTAGTCATAGTTGAATGTCTTAATAGCCTAATATGCGCGGTGTTCCAACTCTACCAGCAAGTGACAAACTTTCCCATAAACAAGTTGGTACGGTGTAGTGCCAATAGGAGTGCGAAAGGCCGTACGATAAGCCCATAGTGCATCGTTCAATTTCATTGATCAATCTTTTATAGACCTATCTACGGTCTTTTCCAAAATTTGCTTGATTTCTCGGTTTGACACCTCCACTTGGCCACTCGTTTGGGGATGATATGCCATGCCAACTCTATGATTCACCGCATATCTTTTCAATATGACTTCAAATTTGCTCTCTATAAAGTGGCTTCCCCCATCGCTTATCAAAGTGCGAGGCACTCCAAAGCGTGGGAAGATGTTTTGCTTGAAAAATTTGGATACCACCCTCGCATCATTAGTAGGGGTCGCAATGGCTTCCACCCATTTAGAGACGTAGTCCACGGCTAATAAGATATACTTGTTTCCCTTGCTTGACAGAAAAGGTCCCATGAAGTCCACTCCCCAATAATCAAATAGCTCTATTTCTAGAATGGGCCTCATCGGCATCTCGTTTCGCCTTGATATATTCCCGGTCCGTTGGCATCGATCTTATCCCTTGACGAAGTCATGCGTATCCTTGAACATGGTCGGCCAAAAGAATCCGCATTGCAATATCTTAGCGGTGGTCTTAGATGAGGTGTGATGTCCCCCGCATGGCATACCATGGCAATGCAAGATGATTGACGTGGCCTCCTCCTTAGAAACACTCTCCGAATAACACCATCCTTGCAAATCTTGAAGAGATACGGATCTTCCCAAAAATAATTACGGACTTCGTGCATAAACCTCCTCTTTTGTTGCGTGGGCATCCCGCATGGTTTTATCCCACAAGCCAAATAATTAATGAGATCGGCATACCAAGGCACTTCTCCTGGCCTTATAGCATATAGCCTCTCATCAACAAAGGTGTCATCGATAGGTAAGCTCTCGTCCTCCTCGCCACGAACAAGCCTAGATAAGTGGTCTGCCACAACGTTGTCCGTTCCCTTCTTGTCTCTAATCTCCAAGTCAAATTCTTGCAACAAAAGTATCCATCTTATCAATCTTGGTTTTGCCTCTTTCTTGCTTAGAAGATACTTCAATGCCGCATGGTTGGTGTGGACAATAACCTTGGACCCAAGGAGGTAGGAACGGAACTTCTCGATGGAGTAGACAACCGCTAAAAGCTCTTTCTCGGTGGTAGTATAATTTTTCTACGCGTCGTCCAATGTCTTGCTAGCATAGAATATAGCATGAAGCTTCTTGTCTTTCCTTTGTCCTAGCACCGCTCCGATGGCTTGGTCACTTGCATCACACATGAGCTCGAAGGGAAGGCTTCAATCCGGTGGTTGTATAATGGGGGCGGAGATGAGTGCTTCCTTCAACGTATTAAATGCTTTCAAGCACTCTCCTGAAAAGACAAAGGGGACATCTTTAGCAAGTAAGGAAGTAAGTGGTCGGGCAATTAGGGTAAAGTCCTTGATAAAGCGGTGGTAAAACCCCGCATAACCAAGGAAGCCCCTAATGCCCTTTACATTAATAGGAGGAGGGAGTTTTTCGATTACCTCAACTTTCGCCTTATCAACTTCAATCCCTCTAGAGGACACAAGATGCCCAAGCACTATCCCCTCAGTGACCATAAAATGACATTTTTCCCAATTAAGAGTGAGATTGTTTTGTTGGCATTGTTTGAGGACTTTTGTAAGATTAGCCAAACAAGAATCAAACTCACTTCCATACACAGAAAAATTATCCATGAAGACTTCCATAATATTTTCAATGTAATCAGAAAAGATTGATGTCATGCACCTTTGAAAAGTGGCGGGAGCATTACAAAGTCCAAAGGACATTCTACGATAGGCATATGTGCCATAGGGGCAAGTAAAAGTAGTCTTTTCTTGGTCATCTCCATGCAAAGGGATTTGAAAGAACCTCGAATACCCATCCAAATAACAAAATTATTTGTGTCTAGCAAGGCGTTCAAGCATTTGATCAATGAAGGGTAATGGTAATGGTCTTTTCGGGTGGCCTTATTTAGTTTCATATAGTCAATGCACATTCGCCATCCCGTGACAGTGCGTGTAGAAATGGGTTCTCCCTTATCGTTTTTTACAATGGTCATTCCCACTTTTTAGGAACGACGTGAACGGGGCTAACCCACCGGCTATCAGAGATATGGTAAATAATGCCGGCTTCGAGTAACTTAAGAATTTCTTTCTTAACCACCTCCTTCATGTTGGGGTTCAACCGCCTTTGAGGCTCTATGGAGGTCGGGTCAGTGTTTTCCAAATGGATTCTATGCGTGCAAAGCCTAGGGCTTATTCCCTTAAGATCAGAAATAGTGTAGCCAAGGACATCCTTGTGACTCCTAAGGACATCTAGGAATCTTTCAAGTTGATCATGGGTGAGGTGGGCATTAACAATCACCGGAAAGGTCAATTTACTACCCAAGAAAGCATACCTTAGATTCTGTGGTAATTGTTTTAGCTCTACCTCAGGAGGCGCTTGTTGGGATTTCATAATCCCATGTTCACTTTCCTATTCTATTCCATATGATTTTGATGTGACAACTATTATTATTGCTACTCACTCTATCTATGCAGATGTGCAGTTTTCCAATATATCCACGCTTGGACAATAATCACTTGATAAGGAATCCCTGCACAAAGGCATCTCAAATACTCACATGAAGCTCAACATACATATCTACGGAAATCTACGGACTGATGTATTTTTTATATTTATAGATTTCAGAGCCTTGAATATGAAATCCATCTAAGTCCTAGGTTCCTAATAACATATCCTACCAACCCTTTTTCAGACAAGTCAAAATTCACGTTTTTCTGTCTTAGTCGACTAAGGCAAACATTAGTCGACTAAACATTTTTTCTTCGAATTTTGGTCTGAAAATTTCTGAGTAGTCTTCAGTCAACTTCAGAAAGTTACCGTTAAAATTTCAGTCAAAAATTCCAAAGTTTGACTTTTAGTCGACAAAGCCTTCTTTAGTCGACTAATGAAGTTTTTGTGTCCGTTTTTTCTGAAACTTTCCAGACCGTTTCTGAACGGTAGGAAACTCCTTTTCCCCCCATTTTCCCTCAGAATAACTGTCCAAAAATACTATAAATAAGTGGGCATACCCTCTCTTTTCTTCACACAACTTTCTTCTCTCTTTCTTCCTAGAATTGTTGATTCTAAGCAATCTTGCCTTAGTTGCTCTTTTCTCATTTGCAAGAAGAAATCCATAAATTTCTCTCTTCTTATGAGAATGGAAGAACTTCAAGATTCTTAATCATAGATCTTTTGGAAATTGAAGTTTTCTTCCTTGAAGCAATTTTTATCTTTTTCAACATCATTTTAGAAAGTTGTTTGTGTTCATAATTGTAAGAAGAAATCGATTGATCTCTCTCTTCTTTTATGAACCAGAGAACTTCAAGTATTGTTCTTCATTTCATATCTTATATATCTTGAAGTCTCTTTTGAAAACATCATCCTTGAATTTCATTCTAAATTCATAACAAGGCTATAGGTGTTTTTCTATTTCTTATTTAACATGTTTGAATCTATTTTGAGATTGTACAAAGTTTGGGACACGGGGAGTGTCGCCATTTTTGTAAGTTGGTGCTTGCGGGGCAAGTGATTATAGTGGATTGAAAATTTCTACGGGGTAGAGGACTGGAGTAGGATCAAAAGGATCCGAACCAGGATAAATCTCTGTGTTTGCGTTTGATTTACATTTTCTACATTTTTTACTTTCTGCACATCTTAAGCAATTAGAAGTAACTCTTTAATTGCAACAATTAATTTTTTTAATATACACTATTCACCCCTCTTTAGTGTATTTGATCCTTACAGGCTAGAATTACATTTGGTATCAGAGCAAGGCTAAGATGGCAGCAAGTTCCTCAACATCAAACATGAACGTCGTTCCACACAACTACAATCAGCATCCTGAAGGGCACTCTCAAACTCGTCCTCCTCTATTTGATGGTTCAAATTACTCATATTAGAAAATACGAATGGAGATTCATCTCCAAAGTATGAATTATGAGATTTGGGACATCGTAGAGACATGATACACAAAGCCAGAAACACCTGTTGCTGATTGGACCACCAACGACAAAACTGCAAAGACCAACAACTCAAAGGCCCTGAATGCTTTATTCTGTGCTATGGATAAACATGAGTTTAATCGAGTATCTCAGGCCAAAAGTGCTAAGAAAATTTGGCACATACTCGAGGTAACTCATGAAGGAACCAGTAAAGTAAAGGAAACCAAGATTGCTTCCTTGATTCATAAGTATGAGTTGTTCAAGATGCAAGACAAAGAGACGATTGGAGAAATGAACACCAGGTTCACTAACATTATTAATTCTCTTACTACTCTTGGAAAAGTTTACTCTTCTCTTGATCAGGTACGCAAGATTCTTAAGGTACTCTCCCCAGAATGGCGTCCAAAGATCACTGCTATTGAGGAAGCCAATGATCTTTCCACCTTATTAATGGAAGATCTAATTGGTAACCTAATGGCACATGAAGTTACATTGCAAGATGCAAAAGAAGAATCAAATCAGAAGAAGAAAGTACTCGCCTTCAACACAACATCAGATAATGAAGATTCAGATGATGACATGGCATTCTTTGCCAAGAACTTCAGAAAGTTCTTTCAAAAAGGTAAGTATAATAATAAGTTTAAAAATACTGATTCTTCTCTTTGCTTTAATTGTAATAAGCCAGGACATATGAAGAAAGATTGTCCACTTCTCAAAGCAAAGTTCAAAACTTCCAACAACGATCAATCCAGAAGAGAAAGGAGGTTTGATAAGATGAAGATAGTATTTGCAGCAACTTGGGATGAATCTTCAGATGATGAAGATGACAATAATGAAAATGCTAATATCTGTTTTATGGCACAAGATGAAGAAGAAGAGGTAAGTTCCTTTAATAATGAAGAATTATTAGAAGCATTAAAAGATCTTTATTCTCGTTTCAAAAATTTGAATAATCAACATAAATCTTTGAAACAGAATAATGATAATCTCCTTATTAAATATCATGAATTATCTTCTTCTAAAAACACTACACCAAATTCCATACATGTTGAGAATACATCTTCTCAAAATTTGGATCTTAGTAAAGAGAATGATATTCTCAAAACTAAGAATCTAGAACTTCATACACAAATATCCGAAATGGATAAAAATATTTCATCACTAAAGATGAAATACAACGAGATGTCTTCCAATGTTAATAAATTTAACAAAGGAAAGAAAAATCTCGATGATTTGCTAAGAATTCAATATCCAGCAAATCATAGACAAGGACTAGGATATTCTCATAAGGATATACCCAAGTCTTATACCAATTCTTCTTCTTATGAAAAAACTACCTTTGTTAAACCACAAAAGAAGAATCACGCATTCATTTATCCGAAGAAAGTAAACACTTCTACTTCTTCCTCACAAAGAAATGTTACTAACATTTCAAAAACATTTCCTAGGAAACCTACTACGATTTGTATATGGGTTCCTAAGGTTTCTTGTTTAAAAGATAGAAATAATTATATTTCTACTTATATGCATTCTATTGTTTATTCTGATGATTACATTAGAAAGCCAAATTCCACTTGTGTTTGGCTTTCAAAAATCTAATCACAATGACCCTCAAAATGGGGTACCAATGTTTAATGTTTTATCTTTCAGGTACCTAAAAAGGAAAGATGGATTTTGGACAGTGGATGTTCAAAACATATGACGGGAAATATCAACTTGATTTCTAACCTTATATATAAAGATGGAGGCACAGTTACCTTTGGTGACAACAAAAAGGGCAAAATCATAGGCACTGGAACAGTTGGTAATGCAAATCAGCCTATCATTGAGAATGTTCAACTGGTTGACGGTTTGAAACACAACTTACTTTCCATTAGTCAATTATGCGATAAAAATTATAAAATAGTTTTTGAACAAAATGATTGCATTATTTATGATTCTGATATGTCATCCATTTTATTCCGTGGTAAGCGTAAGAATAACATTTATATCTTATGCATGTCTATTACCACTAATAATCATTGTTTAATGATTACTTTAGATGATACACTTTTATGGCATAAACGTTTTGGACACACAAATTTCAAAAATCTTGCACATATTTCAAAACACAAATTAGTAAATGGAATGCCAAATATTTCTTTCAAACACAAATATTTTTGTGATGCTTGTCAACAAGGAAAAATGCATAAATCTTCTTTTAAATCAAAGGGTATTATCTCAACAAAGAGACCAATAGAACTTCTACACTTAGATTTGTTTGGTCCTTCAAGAGTAGCCTCTTTGAATAGAAGTAGATATGCATTTGTCATTGTGGATGATTATTCTAGATATACTTGGGTTATTTTCTTACAAAATAAGAATGATGCTTTTGAAGAATTTTCAATATTTTGTAAAAAGATACAAAAAATCAAATCCTCTAACATTGTCACTATTCGTAGTGATCATGGGGGAGAATTTGAAAATGAATCTTTTACCAAGTTTTGTAATGAAAATGGCATTACACACAATTTTTCTTTTCCTCGTGCCCCTCCACAAAATGGAGTAGTAGAAAGGAAAAATAGAACTTTACAAGAATGCGCTAGAACAATGCTTTGTGATAGTAATCTACCAAAATATTTTTGGGTAGAAGCTGTTGCAACTGCTTGCTACATTATGAATAAAGTTCTTATAAGGCCAATACTTAATAAAACTTGTTTTGAATTATTCTTTAATCGCATTCCCCGTGTATCTTATTTTAAAGTGTTTGGATGTAAATGTTTCATTCTTAATACTAAAGATGCACTTGATAAATTTGATTCAAAATCTGATGAATGAATTTTTGTTGGATACTCAACACGTAGCAAAGCCTACAGAGTATATAACAAAAGAACTTCAACAGTTGAAGAGTCTTTACATGTCACATTTGATGAAAACCCCTCATCTAATTCTCCCATCATCATTGATGATGAAGAGAATATATTTCCTTTATCTAATTCCTTAGATAATTTTAATCTTGATGAAATTGATGCTACTAAACCCTCTGTTGAGTCTGTTTCAGATAATGTAGATCTTCCTAAGGCATTTGCACAAGTTCCAAACCATCCATCAGAATTAATTATTGGAGATATTACAGATGGAGTAAGAACTCGTCGTCAAATAGAACAAATGGCGCATTGTGCTTTCCTCTCAACCATTGAACCAAAGAACATCAATGAAGCATGCAAAGACAGTTCTTGGATCATTGCTATGCAGGAAGAACTCAATCAATTTCAGAGAAATGATGTTTGGGAATTAGTTCCCAGACCAATAGATCATTCAATTATTGGTACCAAGTGGGTATTTAAAAATAAATTGGATTAATCTGGTCAGGTAATTAGAAACAAGGCAAGATTGGTTGCACAAGGTTATAATCAAGAAGAAGGAATTGATTATGAAGAAACCTATGCACCAGTTGCTCGTCTTGAATCTATTAGAATGCTTTTATCATTTGCATGTTTTAAAGATTTTAAATTATTTCAAATGGATGTTAAAAGTGCCTTTTAAATGGTTTTCTCAAGGAGGAAGTTTATGTTGAACAACCTCCTGTTTTTACTCATGAGAATTTAGAAAATCATGTTTTCAAACTAAAGAAAGCTTTATATGGTCTTAAACAAGCACCTCGTGCTTGGTATGATCGATTGAAAAGTTATCTTTTAAATTCTGGTTATAAAATTGGTAAAATTGATTCAACTCTATTTATTAAAAATATAAAATCTGACATCATTATTATTCAAATATATGTTGACGATATTATATTTTGTTCTACTAATGAAACTCTTTGTTTAGATTTTTCTAAGATTATGCAGAAGGAATTTGAAATGAGTCATATGTGTGAACTCAACTACTTCCATGGACTTCAAATCAAACAAATGAAGGAAGGTATCTTCATTCATCAATCAAAGTACGCCAAAGAACTCATCAAGCGTTTTGGTTTAGAGACTTCTGCTGATAAACATACTCCAATGAGTACATCTACATCACTAGACAAAGATTTAAATGGTAAGAGTGTTGATCAACGTCTTTACAGAGGTATGATTGGCTCTCTACTTTATTTAACCGCTAGTAGACCAGATATTATGTTTTCAGTTTGTTTATGTGCACGTTTTCAAGCAGATCCTAAGATGTCACATCTTACTGCTGTAAAACGGATAATTAGATATGTTAAACATACTTCTGATTTTGGATTATTTTATCCTAAAACTAGCACATATGATTTATTATCATATAGTGACGCAGGTTTTGCTGGTTGCAAATCAGACCGAAAAAGTACCAGTGGTACATGTCATTTTCTTGGACATGCTTTGGTCTCATGGTTTAGCAAAAAGCAAAATTTTGTTTCATTATCTACCACAGAGGCAGAATATATTGCCGCTGGGTTAGCATGTGCACATATATTATGGATGAAACAAACTATCTCAGATTATGGTATTGAGTGTTCCACATGTCCTATAATGTGTGATAACACTAGTGCAATTAATTTGTCTAAGAATCCAGTTCATCATTCACGCACTAAGCATATAGATGTCCGTCATCACTTTTTAGATGATCATGTTCAAAAAAGGGATATAGTTTGAAATTCATTTCCACTGAACATCAGATTGCCGATATCTTAACTAAGCCTTTGAAAGAGGAATCTTTCATCAAACTTCGAAGAGATCTAGGTATCATCAGTGAATCTGAATTTTCCATTTAATGTTTTCCAATTTTAGTGAATTTCTGGAATTTTCTTATAATTTTTTGATAATAATTTTTTTAGCCGACTAAAGTTTTGTTTAATCGACTAATATATTCAGATTTCGTTTATACAATGAAACTTTCTATCAACTACGAGATCTGTTGATTTTCTTTCGGTTTATATAATTATTATTTTTAATTCCTATCTCTTAGGAATGTTTAAATATTCGGTCATTATCCTTGTATGCATTTGGTTTTGATCAAATTATCTATGCAAATTTTATTTAAGAACTTTAAAAACTCTTACTTACCCACTTTCTTGATTGTCGCATCCTGACATAGGATGTCTTTTGGCTTCTTGCGTCGGCTCCCTAGAAAACCCAATGCTATTGCCTAGAAAACCCAACATTATTCCTCTTGGAATGAGAACTTGCCATTATTCTTCTTGGAACTCACCATTTTATTTAATCCTTCCCCATTGGAAAGTGTACTTCACCAACCATATTTATTACTTTGACCAATTTCCTTACAAGTTTTTAAATATTTCTACCCACTACCGTCCTTTCCACTTATTTTTTATCTTTTTATTTTTTTAATATTTTATTTTTATTATTATTAAAATCCGAACGGTGCGCTCTAGATATTTTTATTTCGGTTCCCTTAGTCGACTAACCAATCTATTAGCCGACTAACTCGGTTTTTTAAACCGTTTCCGATCTAACTTCAGACTTTTCGCGTTTTCGTTTCTTCTTCCTCCCGCCTCTTCACATATTTTTGAAAACTTTTCAGTTCTATCTCACCCATTCAGTTTCTAAAACTGCTCTCGAACTGATCATGGCACCCGTTCACTTGGATAACTCCTTCAACTTCTGCCTATTTATTTTCGGAAATTTCTCTCCATTTCTTTTATCCCAAACCGAACCCTCACTTCATCCTCATCTTCTTCTTCCATGGCTCTCCCTCAATTTCGTGATGCCGCGGCCGAAAATCGCTTTAACGCCTCTGCGAGTGCGAAGTTCCATCCCGAGCGCTTCATTGATTATACTGCTCTTGCTTCCTTCAATATCCTCTCCATCCTTTCCGCAGCCGGCCTCGAAAAGATTTGGGCACTCGGTAACAAGGAACCATACTACCCCCCTTCTCGTCCGTGAATTCTACGCCAATCTCGAGCCGTGCGTCATCGGTCGTGATACCCATCTCTCACCCGCGTCAAGAACCTTCCAATTTGTCTAACTCTTCGTCGGATCTGTGAGTTTCTTGATCTTCCTCCACATTTTTCGGGTTCTCTCAACTTTACAATGACGATCCTCGTATCCTTGCAAAAATCGCAACCCCTTGGGTTCATAAACTCTCTGCTGTTCATTTCCACCCACCTGCTCGCATCATCCTTAAGGTTATAGTTTCCCATCTTATGCCGAAAGGCGGCTCCTTTAACTATCTTTCCAACGAATTGGAGCATTGCCTATATGCGGTGATGGGCGGATTACCTATTAGCTGGGGTTTCGTGATCTTGTAGTCTCTTCTTTGGCCAGTTCAAACTCATATCTATCATCCCTCATTCATAACCTTGGTACTCAAAATGTTTTGTGTTCCTCTCGATGGAGAACTTGCCATCTCCAATCCTTATAATATCAACATCATCACTTTGCACAATATGCATTTGGATCTTCCAGACCCTGAGGAATCCGATGCGGCCAATAGTGATGATGATGACGCCGATGAAGATCCTGAAGAAGACCCCGTAGAAGACCCTACTTCAGTCGATCCTGACTATACTCCGACCCAAAACACTTTCGGCCCCTCTTCCTCTACTCCGGGTTCGTCCCACGGTTTCCGTCGTTTTGTTAAGAAACAATGCGTCCACAAATGTTTTCCTGAGTGTCGAACCAATCCTCGGTCTTGTCCCCTAAAGACCCCACGGACATCCTCTACTCCTCGCCAAACTACCCAGACTACACTTCACGGTCTTCGCGAGGATGTTCGCTCTCTTCGCGATACGGTCACTACCGGGTTTAGGGACTTTCGGTTTGCCTTAACTGAACAAGCTCATGTGCTCGACCAAGTTCAACTCAACCAGAGCAAGCTTGTTTCTGCACTTGAGGCTTTGAATGTGGTTGCTCCAGAGGAAACACCCCATCGTAAATCGCGTCATAATTCTCAGGACTATGGTTCTCCTTCCGGACGTTAGACCTTGCCGTTCGTTGTCCTCGTTATCCTAGTTATTGTCGCATGTCGTCGGTGTATGCTGTTTGATGAATGTTGTGGTATTTTGCTTTTTGGGTTGTAGGCCTTCGGGCTTTTGGTGATGGGCGTTGGCAACAATCTGTTTTATGGTTCTCAGTCACAGTTGTTATAGGCCGTCGGGCCTTAGTACTAGATATGTGGGACAGTCTGCTTGCTTGTCCCTTTGTATGATTACTATCTCGTTTTGTTTAGTAAAATCTGTTTGGTTATGTTTTGTGACACCTTTGTTCCATTGTATGTTCTGTTCTGTGTTATTATTCCTCTTAGTCGACTAACAAATTCTTTAATCGACTAACATTTATTTTTCCCCATCTTTTTGTCAATGACAAAGGGGGAGAATATTTAGGCAATTTTTAAGGGGGAGCATACATTTTTGTCATCATAAACTAAGTTTATAAATTGAGTATAGCATATGATATGATATCTGCATATAATTGAGTGTGACACTTCACTTTTTATACATAGTTGTCATCATCAAAAAGGGGGAGAATGTTGGGATTTCATAATCCCATGTTCACTTTCCTATTCTATTCCATATGATTTTGATGTGACAACTATTATTATTGCTACTCACTCTATCTATGCAGATGTGCAGTTTTCCAATATATCCATGCTTGGACAATAATCACTTGATAAGGAATCCCTGCACAAAGGCATCTCAAATACTCACATGAAGCTCAACATACATATTTACGGAAATCTACGGACTGATGTATTTTTTATATTTATAGATTTCAGAGCCTTGAATATGAAATCCATCTAAGTCCTATGTTCCTAATAACATATCCTACCAACCCTTTTTCAGACAAGTCAAAATTCACGTTTTTCTGTCTTAGTCGACTAAGGCAAACATTAGTCGACTAAACATTTTTTCTTCGAATTTTGGTCTAAAAATTTCTGAGTAGTCTTCAGTCAACTTCAGAAAGTTACCGTTAAAATTTCAGTCAAAAATTCCAAAGTTTGACTTTTAGTCGACTAAGCCTTCTTTAGTCGACTAATGAAGTTTTTGTGTCCGTTTTTTCTGAAACTTTCCAGACCGTTTCTGAACGGTAGGAAACTCCTTTTCCCCCCATTTTCCCTCAGAATAACTGTCCAAAAATACTATAAATAAGTGGGCATACCCTCTGTTTTCTTCACACAACTTTCTTCTCTCTTTCTTCCTAGAATTGTTGATTCTAAGCAATCTTGCTTTAGTTGCTCTTTTCTCATTTGCAAGAAGAAATCCATAGATTTCTCTCTTCTTATGAGAACGGAAGAACTTCAAGATTCTTAATCATAGATCTTTTGGAAATTGAAGTTTTCTTCCTTGAAGCAATTTTGATCTTTTTCAACATCATTTTAGAAAGTTGTTAGTGTTCATAATTGTAAGAAGAAATCGATTGATCTCTCTCTTCTTTTATGAACCAGAGAACTTCAAGTATTGTTCTTCATTTCATATCTTATATATCTTGAAGTCTCTTTTGAAAACATCATCCTTGAATTTCATTCTAAATTCATAACAAGGCTATAGGTGTTTTTCTATTTCTTATTTAACATGTTTGAATCTCTTTTGAGATTGTACAAAGTTTGGGACACGGGGAGTGTCGCCATTTTTGTAAGTTGGTGCTTGCGGGGCAAGTGATTATAGTGGATTGAAAATCTCTACGGGGTAGAGGACTGGAGTAGGATCAAAAGGATCCGAACCAGGATAAATCTTTGTGTTTGCGTTTGATTTACATTTTCTACATTCTTTACTTTCTGCACATCTTAAGCAATTAGAAGTAACTCTTTAATTGCAACAGTTTATTTTTTTAATATACACTATTCACCCCCCCTCTAGTGTATTTGATCCTTACAGGCTCGAATTACAGCGATGTACCCCCTACTTCCACTGCTTGTGAGAGTTCGGCTTCTTCATCAATATCTGAGTCTAGTTCTTGCTCATGCGGTGCGCTCTCGTGTGGAGTCTCAGATTCACTTCTTGGTGAGGACGGTGCATCAGAATAGACGCTACACACCTCCATGTGGGCATGGATGTGGTCATCATTGTGCTCCGGTCCAAGCTTGAGATCAAGAGACGCGTTAATGAGTTCACAAATATAAGAGTAAGGGTCGTAGAGTGTGCTCCCCTGAATCTCGGCTTGATCAACGGATTCCTCGATAGATTAGTACTCTTCGATGCATGTTCCGCCATTTTTAAAACATAACTTGTCGTCCCTCACATCAACTCTGATATTGCCCTCTATAGTCCCTTCCGGGGAGATTTGATCCATTACAAAGATGGCAAATTGTTGATCAATGGGGTCCCCAATATCAATAGCGAATGCCCCTGTGGCATGGACCTCATCAACAAGTTCCTTAAGAAGGTTCGCAAAGGAGTCATCATCTCCCAGGCTTGACTTAGTCACTAGCATTGCCTCCCCCATGTTCCGGGTGATCTAAATCAAAAACCGTCAAACAAGCGGCCTCTCCGGGGTTTGCCGTAGATCTCGTGTATATGCAAAGGAAAACAGAGTTTCAAAGGAATTGTTAGAACGAATAAGGAGTAAAAAGATAAAAATAATGAAACAAAAAGAAAATACTAAGTAAATAGAATAAAACACTATCGCCTCCCCGGCAACGGCGCCAAAAACTTGATCGCTTCAAAATGCAACTCTAGAGCACAACCTAGTTTGGCGCAAATACACGGAGATAAATCCCCGTCAACGGCGCCAAAAACTTGATCGCTTCCGAAATGCAACTCTAGAGCACAACCTAGTATGGCGCAAATACATGTAGATAAATCTCCGGCAACGGCGCCAAAAACTTGATCGACACCCCGATGTTCACACGCACCCAGGACAAGCGACTCGTAGTCTTACCGCAAGTGCACGGCGTAGTGGCGAGCGGGTATCGAACTCAGGGAGGAACAATGACAGTGTCTTCCTCTAATCACCTAGCTATCGAAATGGTTAAGAATAATTTGGGGTAAAATTGTCACAATCGTTTGTATATCGATGGAAATGTCAATAAAATAAAGCACCTAGGGATAGGGAATCCCCGCTACGGACCGTATCTCATCGCTGTGATTCGTAGGTTACATCATTGCTAGACTTGAATTTTAGGTGAACTAGTCGCAACTAAATGTAGAACCAAGCTCACGCTCTCGCGCTATTGCCGGTCTATAGCGAACCTATGGTAGGGCCCAATCTCTTGCAAACCCTAACCTAAGCCGCTAGCATTAGGATCGACATCATCGTTCAACCGTATCTCGAGCCCACTCTCGTGCAAACTCGAGCTACGACCTAGGTTGAGATAGTTCCTACCCGTCCAATCTCTTGCAAACGGATATTTGTATAGAATTACGATTGAAAACCCTAGCCTTGGTCCAATCTCTTGCAAACCAATTCTAGAAAAGTCCAATCGTAAATATAAATCGAATTTCTAAGGCTTCCTATCAATTGAGATCCAATCTCTTGCAAATCCCAATCAATATAAATCCCTAGCTATCCGTAATTAATCAATCCCAACCCAACCCTAATCAATTCTAGCAAGAATTTCACCAATTCATCACAATTTAGAAATAGGGTTCATAGGGTTCATCCCTATGCCCTAGGACAATAAAACTACTCACTAATCAACATGCAATTCATAAGAAATTCAATAGCAAAATCAGCACAAATCATTGCAATAGAGAGATTATCAATAAAAATAGAGTTTTTGATAAGGAGAGAGACAAACCAATAAGAACCCAATAGCATCTAACAAAAATAACCTTTTAATCTCCAAGAGAAAAGCTAAATCTATTGATCTAAAAAGCTCTCTAAAAAGGATACCAAAAGTATCAAAAAGTTCTTCTAAACTAGGGCAAAAACTGGGTTTAAATTCCCCTCAAAATCGCCCAAAAAATCGTGACAAAATTGCCCCTGCGCAGCTCAAAAATCGCAGTTTACGCAGCAGGCGGGGCGGCTCACTCGGCCGAGTGAAAAATGTCACTCGGCCGAGTGACAAACCCTGTACAATTACAGTAAGTTCGGGATTTTGGGGGTCTTTCTTCGGAAGGTGACTCGACCGAGTGACTTTACTCACTCGGCCGATGGGCATTTCTTGCTCGGCCGAGTCGGAACCGTCAAAGCCTGTAAATTTACAGTAAGTCGGCCTCTTTTGAAGTGGATTTTCCCATGCCACTTGGGCGAGGGGATTTCCATGCTCGGCCCAGTGGACTATCGTTACTCGGTCGAGTGCACGCCGATTTCATTCTGTTGATGCGTGTCCGGTCTGGTCGGCCGAGTGGTCTTCTTGCTCGGCCGAGTGGGTGGTTCACTCGGCCGAGTGAGGTGCTGCAGATGCCCAATTTTCATCTTTTCGCTTGCTCGTCGCTCCTACGACGTTCCTTCTTCTTCCACTTGTCTTCCATCGCCGAATAACCCTCAAAAGAGCCTTGGGTGACACTCCAGAGTGGGTATAAATCCTCTTGATCTAAAAATCACTCTGAATCGCTCCATATCTCCTGAAATACGACAAAAACAAGAAATCGTGAAAAGCATCGCAATATTTTCCGAATAATCATAAAAAACGCGATATGAGCGATCAAAGTGGCATGCAAACATGCAGAAAAAGGGTGTAAAATACGGAGCGGTCAAACACCAGCAAAGAGAATACTTGAATAATACATGTAGAATCTAGCAAAATACGTGATATAACATGTGAAATAAGGTGAAAAGACATAGAAAACAAAGATCACAACACCCTAATTAACTACATCACAACCAATACACAAGGGTATTAGCCATGCATGGAGAGAAGAAAACTCAATTTCATTGGCAAATACATGATCAAAAGGTCAAAATACATGCTAAATACGTGAAATACAAGGTATACGTTGAGATTTCTATCACCAAAACTCCTAAAAAGCTTTGGAATTCCTTCTACAAGAGCCTCTGTTCTCTGTATCCAAAGCCCCAGAAAATCTCACGAAAATACGCACTGTAGCCCCTCCAATACGCTCAAAAATACGCTAAAAACCAGTCTGAATACTCTCTGGAATACGGAGGTATTTATAGGGGTATTAAGTCGATGCGGATGCGAATTTTCCGCTCAACCTCATCTAAAATCCTCTTCAAACCCACAAACCCTAACCGCTCCAATTCTGGGCCGTTGGATGGAAGCAGGATTGCACTGGGACTCGACGTGTGTCCAGCGGATCGGATCTGCGCCCGCTTCGCTCTGCATCCACTTCGTCGATTTGAGTATGCCTCGGATTCAATCGCAACTGTTGGATCTTGAATCGGACGGCCTTCAATATGCCACGTCGACACTCGATCGCCCGCTTCATTCGAGATCGATGTGGGAGCGAACGTGGCCATTGGATCGATGGCTTAACGGCGCAGATGGCACCATGTCGCCCTGCGGAGTATGTAATTCGACCATCGATTTCGAATTCAAGTGGCTTCGATTTTGTCCGTTGGATCTCCGATCGTGCGACTGTGAGCCGGCCTTGTCGCCTTGTTCCGCTCCGCTTAGTTCTTCTCCGCTGGGACTGTTGGATGAAGGAAGGACGGTGTGAGATCAAGCCATGTGTCCCCTATCGAATCGCTCTGCTCTGCATCCAGGGTGAATTGAGGACCGTTGCATCATCATCCAATGGCGCTGATGAAGCCACGTCGCTGCTCTTTGATGGCTGCTCGATTTCAGCGGGATTTTTTCTGATGCTGCCACGTGGCACGTTGGATTGCGAGAGAGACGTATACGTGCGTATATGCAGCATATTTTCCACGTATTTTCCTCGTATTTCTTCAATTAAATGGTATTCTGCATTCAAAAACTCATTGTAATTAGCACAGATCTAAAAAAAATACAAATAAATAGTCGTTGGACTCGTGAGATCGAGATCTTCGCATTAAATATACTAAGAGGACAGAAATACTCAATATATTACTGTTTTGTGCATAAAATGAGAGTTTGCTCTAATAATTAAGGGTATTCAAAATATGATCATATTAGAGACCAAATAAGTACCATATATGCACAAAATGGGGGCTAAATGAGGGACTAAATATGTAATATTTACCATGAATCATACCCCCAACTAGCATTTTACTAGTCTCTAGCAAAAAGAGCGACTAAATCGGATGTTTAGAAAAATATTAAATCCTTCCAATTGTCTAATACTTGGCTCAATAACACACTTTCCATCATAATATTTACCACGAATATACACAGTTATGAATGAGATCAAATCCATGTCATTTTCTCTAATCCAGTTTAGATACATAACTTACAAGCATCGTTTTACTTAGGCCAAAAGTATAACATGACATCAATTCATAACTTTCTAGTTTCCAAGGAATCAGCATTATTAAAGATCGTCTGATTCATGGGTGTTGTGAGTTTGCCATACTTTTTTTTCTTTTTTTTTGTTTTGACTTAGAATGATCCATGTATCGAGCTTTCAGTCAATGACTCCTAGGCCAGACGACCTTCGGGCATTAGGCTTAGAATGGCCCTCGAACTTAATAACTCGAATCATCTAAGTTTTTTATTATCTCTTTTTTGAGTGCACTCCCGATACATCCATCTTTCGACGCGAATCTCAAATGCTTCATGAGGCACAAAGACCCGGCTTCTTGATAAACTCAAGGGAACGATGCACTTTATTCTTTTTCTCAATTTTCTCAATTTTTTTATTTTTTAAGGCAACTCACACCCATTTATTAGACTCACATTTTAGCATATATTCATGGCCATATTCCTCTTCAAAAAGAAAATTATTCCCATCAATCATGTCCACTTTAAACTCATGCATCACAACGACTTGCATGGAATTAATTCAACCTATTTCGAGATATTAGTCATGAGATTTGAAACTTTTCATAAGGGGCATATAATGATTAATTCCATGAAAAGAAAAATAATGATATCATGCCATAAACAATTCTTAGAATGCCATTAATGCACAACCATCCAATAAAGTAACACTTTAAGAATGCTTAAATGATGGTTAGATGATGAGTGATGGTGATCTATTCTTTTATCTCTCTCTTTTTTATTAAAAAATCTCCTAACAACACGTCTAATACACTTCCCCCAACTTAAAGACAAACATTGTCCTCAATGTTGAAAGGAGAATACTAGAGTCAAAAATCCTAAGAAAAATAAAAAGTGTAAAATAAAGAAAAGAAATTCTACTACTATTGAGGAAGGAAAGAACACACCGGTTTAAGTGCCACCCGAAGATGGGTCTGTAAGCTCCATGTCGTGTCCTCCTTGGTCCAAAGTTCTTGAAAGTGTTCCAGTCGTTGTCCATTAACTTTGAACTCGTTGCCGTCTTTCTCATTCACCAATATCATCGCTCCATGTGGAAACACTTGTTTGACATAATAAGGCCCCGACCACTTGGAGCGTAGCTTTCCTGGAAATAAGTGTAGCCTTGAGTTGTACACCAAAACTTTGTCCCCCTTGTTTGAACTCCTTCCTCAGGATCATTTTGTCATGCACCACTTTCATTCTCTCTTTTGCCAATTTCTCATTTTCATAGGCTTCCCTCCGTAGCTCTTCAAGCTCCAATATCTGCAATTTACGAGAATCATTTGATGAGTCATCAAGCAAATTTAATGATTTAATTGTCATGCCCCGCTTCCCATTATACTTAGGAGCGAGGACGCGAGCGGGTCCTCATGGGCTGAACAGGTGAAGCTTAAGCCCAATAAGCGTCTGTGAATAACAACCAAACGCAGATTCTTGCATGTAAACAGAACAACAAAGATAATCATAATAATAGCCAATGTCCAGAAAAGGAAAGTACACAAATAAAGTAAGGCCCCAAGCATGGCCAACAAACAGAGTCTACAAAAGTGGGTACACACCTAACAGATAAGCAGAAAATAAAACTCTAAAGTAGCAACGACAGTTGAATCTCTACGACTGGTCCTCTGTGGGGAGAACCTCTGGGTTGATGTGCTTCTGGTCCAATAGATCACTCTGATACAGCAGCTCGTTCTCCTGGTACCCTGTCTCGTGACCTGACATACATTCAAACAACATAGAATGTATGTCAGTAAGGGTCCTGGCAAGTTATGGTTAGAAAGGGACCCTTGGCAAGATGTGCAAAAGATTATATGGTAGTTAAGCAGTTATAAAGTTTTACACTAGCTGGCAGTTCTATATGAAAGGAAAGATGGCAGCATAATAAAGTAAAGACAGTTTTAAAAGTTATCAGCATTTTTCAAGTTGTTATAATTGTATGTGCAAGTCCGTGACTAAGGCTCACGTCGTTAGACGCTAGTAAGTGAATCCACCTTCAAGTGCCCCCAAAGGCGACCCGTTTACTATCGGCTAGTGCCCGGGAATGCAACCCCATCCACGTGTACTTTTTGGACCACGAGCCAGAATGCTAACCGCCATATACTAGAACATGAGCCAGACTAGTCACATGTGACCCTACTGGAACACGAGCCAGACTAGTCACATGTGACCGACGAGAGTAGCCAACTATGAGCCAACGGCATATAACATCTATGAGCCAACAGCATGTAACATCTATGACCAACGGTATGCAATATCTTGATTTAGCCAAACCCGGCTATCATGTTCTATGATTATCCAAGTTGTTCACTTCGTTGTATGTACATTTTTTTCTTAATGGTGTCCACACACGCACACGAGTTCAAGTTTAGAATTTCACAAAAGTGTGTTTAAGGGGTTTATTACCACATGGCATTTTTGGTGTACAAGATATCATAGTTCAAGTGCAAAGCGTCTATGTGAGTACATTTAAAAAAACAAGTAATAATTTGCACGCTTGCCTGTTTCCAATGATTTTGGTGTCGACGGGTTCGCACGGAAGGCGCGGTCGTCTGCGTCATTTAAAATTATGATATTAAGCTAACAGTTCTTAAAATAACATTAAATTAATACAATACATGGCTTACAATACATTGTTTACAATATTAAATATACTGTTTATACACCTATCTTATTAAGAAATATAATACTATTTCCATCTATATAACCTAATAAATACGGTTCAATTTAGTACACTGTTAAATTACTTTATATACCGTATTCTTATCACAGATTCAGTTTTTAATAATCAACCTAGGCTAGGCTAATGTTTGGCAGGAAAACTTCATTACTAGTTTATGCTTGCATGCGAGACTCACTACATATAATAACACTTTATTACACTAACATTTCAATACCCTTACTCACCCTATTCATGCGTCTTCTCTTCCTCTTCATTTTCTTGTAGGGGAGGAGCACGGCTTTGCAGGCGAAGGGCGGTTCTGGTGGTGGAGCACGGGGCAGATGCGGGCGGAGCTCTGGGCGGAGGGCGGCGAGTCTGGCGATGGCGGCACCTAAGGACGCGGCGACGAAGTCAGCGGGAGGAGGAAGAAGGTTGGTTGTCGGAGAGCTTGGAGGTTTTGGGGTTCGACAGGGGGAGGAAGGAGGGCGACGGTTCCCACAGGTGAAGCTGTTGGTGAGGGGAGGTGGTGTCGGTGCTGGGTTGCAGCGGAGGTCCTGAGGGTGGAGGAAGGGCTCGGATGGTGTTAAGTTAGGGGAGGTAGCTGGCCTAAGGTAGGTGGCGGTGTGGGGGCTGCAAGGGTGGTGTGTGGTTGCGGGTTTGTTCGCTGGTGCTGGAAGGGTGTAAGTTCGATGGCAACTACGGTGGGTGGTCAGGACTTGTTGGAGGTAGGTGGATTCGGAGGGAGAGATTAAAGGCACCGGAGATGTTTGTGACGATGGCAAAAGGAGGCGGTGGCTCTGGGTGATGGTCTGCAGGTGGTGGCGGTGAGGTAAGGGAGGTGATGGCTGTTTCCGGGTGCTGCTGTGGCGGGGCTGCACCGGGGTCGGTGTCGTGGGCTTTTAGGAGGGAGGATGATCGGAGAGGGAGAAAGAGGAGGAGCTCGGTGGTATATGCTTTTGGGCCGCGTGTGGATGTGTTTGTCGAGGGTAGATGCTGCGAACGAGGGGATGGGAAGAAAAGGGCGAGGTCGGATGGGTTGTTTTAGAGGGGCTAGGTTTATTAGGGGAAAGCTAGTGTTTTGTAGAGGCTAGGGCTTAGTTTCCCCTTAGGGGTTTTAGAGTGGGGCCAGGGCTTGATGCGTGAGAGAGAGGACATGGACTTAGGGATGAGAATGGGCAGGCCCAAAGCCCGATTGGGCTTCCAATTGGGCATGCCACATCATCATCCCTACCATTCCTTCACTAATTCTAGGGAAGAATTAGTGAAGGAATGGTAGGGATGATGATGTGGCATGCCCAATTGGAAGCCCAATCGGGCTTTGGGCCTGCCCATTCTCTTCCCTAGACATGGTGTGCGTGAGTGGGTTGCCTTAGGGTTGTTAGGGGTTTAAATAAAACTAGGAAAGGATTTAAAAGAAAGAAAGAGTTTTAATTTAATATATATGGTTTTAATGAGATTTAATTAGGGAATAATGACAATTGTTTTAAAGGAAGTTTGAATTTAAATAATAAATGGGGAGAGATTAATTGGGGTTTAATTATATAATACTACTAAATTAGTATACAGTTTTAATTAGGATTTAAATTGGAAGTTTCCAAAAAGAATTTGAATTCAAAATTTTAAAACATTTGATTTTTGAAAACATTTTAGTTTTAGAAAATTTAAACAATAAGTATAACTCATTTAATAAGTTAGCTTAAAGTAGAGATAATATTTAGAGCAACATATTGAAATTATAATAATGATAGACATTCATAAATAGAACTCAACTCCAGTGTATCAAAAATACCTGTCGTTACATTCTACTCATCTTAAGAAAAATTCCGTTCTCGGAATTCTTATCAACCAAGATGCAGAGAATAAGTTAAAATGGTGCTCGTGCACTCCCTCCTCCAATGTACATGCACCACACTCTCTACTACGCTCACACACTATCCATAAATAACAATCATGCCATCATACATAAACACTTAATTAGTATTGTTAACACTAATAATAATAGCAGTAGTAGTACTACTACTAACACTAGTTAACAATCATACTTATAATAATATTAACACTCACCCCATACATCACTAATTATATATCAATATAATACCAATATATCACCACTCGGCATAACATCATTCATATAATACAATCATATAATACAATCAAAACCAATATTATAATTAAACCAATAATAGTACTTTACTATACGCACAAATCAACCTTCTAACTGCAAGTGTGCCATCATCTTTCACACTCACATTATTACTAATACATAATGTGTTGAGTATTGGTGTTTCATACCAATGTTATTTTGATGATGATCACAACATTATGTTGTTGCTAATGACTCTGTTGTTTTAGTCTCATAGTGTGCATTTCAAGAATATCATTTTTGGAGACTAAACACTTGGTGCAAGGATGGACATCAAGTGGAGAAGGGCCAAAGCTTGGACTCAAAGGGTGCCAAAGCTTGGAGATGATGGGGAGCATCAAGGCATCAAGATTGAAGCCATAGACTCTAAGGAAAGCATTATAATCCATGTAATATTTCCTCTATTGCTTTCTCTCTCGTTTGAGTCTAGGTTTATTGTAATGCTTGGTAAGATGATCTACTCATTCATGCTATGCATTTCACCATCTTAGTGAGCCTTAGGATTATCATAGAATCCAACTCAATAGGCTCATCTTGTCCAAAGACTCATTTGGAGTCTCTGGCTCTCCTTCAGTCGCCTGCTAAAGGATTCACAGTCGACTGGGTGATTTCCAGCCGCCTGTCGAGCCTTCTACAGTCGACTGTTATGCACTGCTCAAGTCAACATTTCTATTGACTCTACTTGAGCTTTTCGCATCAGTCGACTGATGATCAATTTACAATCGCCTGTATATTTATAGTCGCCTGTGGAATGGTCAACAGTCGTCTGAGAAGCGTTAGTGCAAAATCTGCTTCTTTATGTTTTTCTCAATCTCCTGCAGCAGTCGACTGATGAAGGATTTACAGTCGCCTGTCGATTTTACAGTCGACTGTATTATTGTCATTAGTCGCCTGTATGCTTATTGGGAGAATGAGTGCAACTCTCTGTTTTATTCCATCCTCTGCAGCAGTCGCCTGCTGAAGGTTTTACAGGCGCCTGTCCTTTTTCAGTCGACTGTATTGACTTTATCAGTCGACTTTTGTGGCTCAGATTATAGCCGTTGGATATTTTCTAGCCGTTGGAAAGTCGACTGTCTTTTGTTCAACAGTCGACTGTCAGTGACGTTTCTACCCAGAAACTACCCGTTGCAGCCTTTTATTTTTAGCTGTTTCCTTGGGATTTGAGAGGTGATATAGGGTTCCTTTATATATGAGAGGGCTGAGTTCATTGGAACTTCTTGATGCTATTGAAAATCATTAGAGATTGATTAAGCCATTCTCAAACTCTCTCATTTCCCTCTTTGAGCTCTCATTCCTCTTCATGCATTGAAGTCAAGCTTAAGGGAAATCATCCAAGTGCTTTCAAGCAAATCTCAACACTTGGAGATCCTCTTTCATGCCTTGCATTCATCTATGAGTAAGCATCTCAAGGCATAGGTAAGTGTAACGACCACTTTTCGTGGTACGTTGTTCGTGCACGTGCTTTTGACCGTGCACGTGTTTGTTTTAGACTTTGTTTGTTTGTGAAAACTTTCGTGTGATATGCCGTTGCGAACGTCTCTGAGAGTATTAAATAGTGGCACTATCTTGGAACGACACTTCTCGAGTCGTTTGTCCACAATTTAAACTTATTCGATGAGACGTGACGATTCTCACTCTTGACGGGAGACGTTTCTATTTTTAGTCTCGTCGTCCGACATCAAAATTGAGAACCGTCTTCTTAGTTAGCTCAAATTCGTCGCCACGATCACCACGATATTTATTTTATAATTTTTGGAGTTTATTTGACCACTTTTATATTTTTAACAAGCTTTAAAATATTTTTAATAATTAATTTATAAATTATTTTCGGCCAAATAAAATTTATTTAAGTTTTAAACGTTTTAAAGAATTTTTGAGCCAATTTCCAGCTCATTTGTACCAAGTCAAATCCTTGGGTGAGTTGGAGTAGTTGGAATTCAAATTTTAAATTATTTTAATATTCTAATCCTATTAGATTTAGCCCTAGACCAAGTCAACCCATCTATACTATATAAGCAACCCCTAGGAAGACCTATTTTCGCAAGAAATTAGCCCTAGCCTCTTCCAAAACTCAGATTTGACGTTGCGACGATTCGTCGCAACGTTGCGACGTTCAGCCACCGCAGCGACCGAGGAAAACACCGCCGTTCCCCCGCTCTGACCAGTCACCCCGCCCGCACCCAAGCCGCTCCGCATCGCACAGCACCGCACCGCTCCGTTCCATCGACCTGACCGAAGCGCTCCCCCGCATCCGCCTTGTCGCCCCGCTCCGCACAGCGCTCCGCTTGTCGCGCCGCTTCGCACCCCGCACGAACGACAGATCCTCTCGCTCCGGGCCGCTGTGACCGAGCGCCCAAGCGCTGCAACGTTGCAACGCTGCCCCGCCCGCATCCAAGCGTCTGACCGAGGCTCCCGACCGGTCTGACCGATAGGGACCCTCGCACCAAGCCTCGCCCCGCAGCCGCTGCACACCCCAACGTCGCAGCCCCCGCATTTTGAGCGCACGACCGAGAGATTCCCCCACATTGGCTGTGTACGACCGAGAGCCACTCGTCGCAACCCCGCATCCGTCGCACCGCTTGCCGCCGTGGGCCCCCCAAGTTCTCCAGAGTTATTGTGGGTCCCCCAAAGGCCCCTAGGACTACTGTGGGCCCCACCTAGGTGCTTGCTCTTCGAGGATCCGTCGCGTACGACGTCGTCGCACGTCGTAGCCCGTCGTCGCACGTGCTAGCTTTGGAATCTGGAACCGTCGCCCCGGTTGAAGCTCTGAATTTTCCAGCGAGGAATATATATTGGAATCAGGACTTGGAGCGCGATCTATTATTCCAACCCCCGGTGTCGCTACCCGACGCCGGTGTAGCTTTCGCGTCGTGTTGAGGTAACGCTTTGCACCCCTAGGACCCCCAACCCAATGCATGCTAATCAAGACTAAAATCAGTATTTTTAAAGTATTTTAAATGTTTTAAATTCACTAATCAAGATTAATAATATGGACTTTAGGCCGGTGGACTTGTGCACGTAGGATAATTGTGATTTTGGACTCATTGGACGGTGTGCTCAGACGTCGTACTTGCAGGCAAGTGAAACTTGCCAACTCTTGTGTAGGGCCATGTTTTTAGGCCACTTCCTTGCTTTTAGCGTAAAAGAGACTAGTCAGTGAAATGATAGCTGGCTAGACGCCTACTTGATCTAGTTTGACAACGAAACTAGATCCGTCACCTAAATGATCTAGCTTGACAACGAAGCTAGATCCAACCCTTAAACTTGTCATTCATGCATGCTAAACTGTCACGTTTACTTTTCTTACTTGTACGCTTTACTACTTGTCATGCCATGTCATCCATGCATTGATTGTTGCATCGTAGCACACGCTACAATACTTGTCCTCGTACTTCTTGTCCGGCTAGGTGCACCCTTACGCCATACTTGTTTACACACTTCCTGGCTCGTGGTCCAGAAGCGAGCATTCCAAGTTCGGGGGTAAGGCCCTGGCTCGACACACGTGGAGGGGTAGGGATAAACGTTCGCTTGAGCTTAGGAGGGGCCTGATCAGCCCTCTAGCCAAAAGACGGAATCTCTGTGCACGAGGTGCTTACTTATCTTGTCTTGTACTTGTCTCGTGAATGTCATGCCATGCTCGTACTTTACTTCGCTTTACTTTACCTGTTGCACTCATTACTTTAACTGCCATGTCATTGCATCATGCTAGAACTTTTAGGTTGCTTTTCTTGTACTTTCAGTTTCCTTGCACAAGTCTCTTGTAGACTTGCTGACATGTGCCCCTTGCTCTTTTGGGTGTCACATGTTAGACCTGAGCCAGAGACCGTTGCCGTGTACGTGATGTGTTGCTGACGCTGAGCCTGAGTCCGTGTTTGTCCAGGGGGAGTTTTGTGGACACCGGAGACCTTCCTTGGTGATTTTGCTGAGTTTTCTTTTGTTTTAGGCTTTTGTTAGTTGTTGGTGCCTAGCACCGTTGTTTTGTACTTTGTACTTTGTTGGCCATGTTTGGGCCTTTTGTTTTTTTTTCTTTTAGCCTGGTGGCTTTTCTGCGTTGTTGGAATTTATATTTATGGATATTCTGAGATTATTCTTTTGTCTCATTTCATTATTATTATCTTTGTTTCGTTCGCGTTGCAAGGACCTGCAGTTTTAAAATTGATTGACGCTTATCGGACTTGCAGCTTTGTAGCTTCAAGTCTGAGCGGACCTTCTCACGCTTCGCCTCCATATTTTGTGGGAAGCGGGGTGTGACAGGTTTTGTTGGTGGCCCATGCAGGTCCAATCTTGCAATTGCGAATTAACGGAACAACGATAATAACGGAATGTCCATTAAATAAATTGCAACATCCGAGTCATAAGCCCTGAGTTTAGTCGTTTTCTTATGACACTTGGTGATAAGAAGACTTAGTTAGACGCCTTTGCTTGTTAGTTAGAGGCCCCTAATTGATAGTTAGGCTCCCTGTCAGCAATTGATCGCCGTAGGAGTTACCCTAGTGGTCCTTGCCTAACCCTGACCATATTAGACTTCTAGATTTTCCTTCGGTCGTTCACTTTTGGGTTCATCGATTTCGGACCAAGCTGAACGCATTTCTTTACCGTCTAACCTTTAGAAGTCTTAGCGCTTAGTTTTAATCTTTAGTTGGTCGACCGTAGGAGTTTCCCGTAGACTCTTCTGATTTATAACCTAGGCATATGAATGTTTTGATCATCCGACCAATTTCCTTGCCTCGATTCACGAGATCGCCTCATGACGATCGTCGTCAATTTTCAAACACCTCCATTGCAAAACCTGAATCTTCGGAAAGTATTTTTCAAATCTTCTCTTCCACTAAGTTTAATCCTGTTCAAAATCTTAATATACCTATGCTTCATACTCCCTCATTGATTTAAATTTTTAAAACGTCTGTTGGAATTCTTTTGAATACTAGCTTATAGTATTTTCCCAGCCTATGTTTTTCGTACTTATGTAATTGTGTTTCCTCTTCATATACTAAATTATTTCTGAACCGTACTTTTATTTTTCCCAATACGATTTGTAATTTTGTGACACATGGAATTGCAGCTTTCAGCAGGTTGGTTTTTGCTCGTCATTCCCGCTATTTCAGATTTTTGCAAAATTACTATTTTCATAACCACTTCCTGATTTAGACCCTCCATGATTTGATTTTAAAGACTTGCTATTCGATCTTGATAATTCGTATACTAAGTCATTATTAGTATTTTTCCGTGCACCATACATACTTTCAATTATTTTTATATCCGTGCCAGACTTGTTGTGCTCGTATAATAAGAACCTTGTGTAAATCAGTTTTTCATTTTCGGCAAACCCTGGTTCTCTAAAAGTAGTTTCGAATTGATTATTTTCAATTTTCCATAGCCCAAAGTTTTGAAAGCATTTAACCTGATCTTAAATCCTTC
Source organism: Scilla litardierei (assembly GCA_030789695.1). Taxonomy (NCBI): domain Eukaryota; kingdom Viridiplantae; phylum Streptophyta; class Magnoliopsida; order Asparagales; family Asparagaceae; genus Scilla; species Scilla litardierei. The sequence goes on from CM061142.1 coordinate 48,319,643, forward strand.
CGTTGCTAGATTCCATTCTTTGACTTTCAAAAACTTTTGACAACATTGTATTAAATTACTAACATGTAAGATTTCTAAAACCTCGTCCTTAATATTGGTGTAAATGATTATACTTCCTTTTATAATGACTTTTAAAACCCATAGACCATTTTCTCTTGTTAAGAATGTTCGACTCAAATTTATTTTGAACAACTCGCTTTATCGATCTTCAAATATTTTATACAGATGAGGAATTCCAATTATTTTTGAAGTACAACAGTTTTCAAAATCCACGTATTTTAGCTTATGCTATTTACCCTATTTCCTTTCCTGTATCCTATTTAAGCATCACTACATCTCCTTTTTTTCCCTCAACCTAAACATCACCATTGAGTCAATGTCTCGTCTAACCAAGCTGTCTCCTTGTATTCGTCCTATCTGAACTCGTGCCTATCGATCCTTCCCTCGTCACGCTCTCGACCTCTCTTTATTGCTTAGACCTTAGAGTCCGTCAATGTCTGTGTCAACCCTTAATTGTTAGTAGGCCCTTGGACCTTGTGAGGTAGTCGTAGTGCACGTACCCAAGCTGTGTACGTGGGCTTGAATGAGAATTCCCATAGTATATTGGTGCTTGCCTATTGTGTGATATATATATATATATATACTCGGAGTTATTCGTGATATTATGAAGTTGTCGTGGGTTAGGAGTTATAGATTTTTGTGTGGATAGCTATACTATACTAGGGATGCCGGTGTGTATAGAGTTAGCGTTGAAATATCTAAGTTGTGTATGTAGTTAGAGATACTTATAATGGTTGAAATAAATGATTGGTAAAGCTATGTGTATGTTAGTAGTGATAATAATAAGTGCATGTATAGTTAAGTAAGTAGGCCTATTGAGTGACCCATATATATTAGCACGTATGAGTGTGTGCTCGTATGTGGGTATGTATTGTGTTTAGACGTAAGTAGTTATGTTTTGTTGCCTGAGTATACAGGTGATATACATATGGTAGTAGGAGTATAATTTTGATTGGTATTGCTTGCTCTTCGGGATGTTGCATGCGTGCATACCGTGAGGTATACACGACTATTGCACATCTTAATTATGTATGTGTGGATGTGTTAGTATACTAATTATAGGTAGTAGGCTATGGTGTGAATATATACATTATTTATGTGTGACTATGCGGTGAATGTTTGTACTAGGGAGGGTAATATAAATATGTGGGTGCTGATGTCTGTAATGTTATTATTATGGTATAAGAATTGATTTAACTATGTAAGTATTACCTGACTAAATATTAAGTGTGGTTGATCTATGGAATGTATATGGTTGTATTGATAGATGAATATATATTGGAGTGGTATTGGTATAGGTATGAATGTCGTGTTACGTATATAGAATATTCTGATATATGTACCGAGTCTCACTCAAGCTTGAGTGGGTATACTCTAAGTATATTGAATGTATGTTTGTAGTCTGAATATAGCAATGTTTGATGCATGTATATCGATAGGAGTGTTTGTACCTGGTTGTGCTACGCACATGATTGTGGGTCCCTACGCCAGTATATAGTTATAGGTGTTGGTCTTGTGGTATAGCTAATTACTAAGGACTTGCTTGTGTGAACGTATGTGTACTAGCTAAAACTAGGTGTGTATGTGTGCTAGTTATATAATGGTATGATTGGTGTATGTAAATGAAATATTAGCGTGTATGGGTGTGCACCATGCACGGGTAAGTATGTGCTTAGTTATAGGAATTGATGACTATGGTATATGTGGCGTGTCGTAAATGCAGTTATAGGACCGTACGTAATGTGAATGTATGGTGAAATATTGGAATGCATTGAATGACTATATACATATTGTGAAACTATAGTGAATATATATATATATATAGTGAAACCTGATTAATAATGGTATGGTGTGACTATATGAGTTGAGATGTTTGGTATTGGATGAATATTAGAGGGTAGTATACCCTTGATGTTTGTGCATAGGTAGCTATCTATACATAGGGAAATGATTGTATTTGCTAGTATGAGATCATAACTATATAAGTATCTGAACTATTGTTTTGTGAGTAGCAGTTATATAAGGGATGTATGTTTATATACCTGATTGAAATAAATGTATGAATTTGACTGACTATAATAGGTATAAGTGTATACGTATGTGAATGTATATGTATACGTGGTGGTAGTGTTAATGTTTGACTACCTAGTGCATATATGAGCACTTGTAATGACTATACTTGGTTTAAATTATAATGTGGCTTGATTGGGGTAGTTACTAGAGTGACTAGCTATATTAGAAAGTCCGAGGACGGACTTTATTCTAAGGTGGGGAGGATGTAACGACCACTTTTCGTGGTACGTTGTTCGTGCACGTGCTTTTGACCGTGCACGTGTTTGTTTTAGACTTTGTTTGTTTGTGAACACTTTCGTGTGATATGCCGTTGCGAACGTCTCTGAGAGTATTAAATAGTGGCACTATCTTGGAACGACACTTCTCGAGTCGTTTGTCCACAATTTAAACTTATTCGATGAGACGTGACGATTCTCACTCTTGACGGGAGACGTTTCTATTTTTAGTCTCGTCGTCCGACATCAAAATTGAGAACCGTCTTCTTAGTTAGCTCACATTCGTCGCCACGATCACCACGATATTTATTTTATAATTTTTGGAGTTTATTTGACCACTTTTATATTTTTAACAAGATTTAAAATATTTTTAATAATTAATTTATAAATTATTTTCGGCCAAATAAAATTTATTTAAGTTTTAAACGTTTTAAAGAATTTTTGAGCCAATTTCCAGCTCATTTGGACCAAGTCAAATCCTTGGGTGAGTTGGAGTAGTTGGAATTCAAATTTTAAATTATTTTAATATTCTAATCCTATTAGATTTAGCCCTAGACCAAGTCAACCCATCTATACTATATAAGCAACCCCTAGGAAGACCTATTTTCGCAAGAAATTAGCCCTAGCCTCTTCCAAAACTCAGATTTGACGTTGCGACGATTCGTCGCAACGTTGCGACGTTCAGCCACCGCAGCGACCGAGGAAAACACCGCCGTTCCCCCGCTCTGACCGGTCGCCCCGCCCGCACCCAAGCCGCTCCGCATCGCACAGCACCGCACCGCTCCGTTCCATCGACCTGACCGAAGCGCTCCCCCGCATCCGCCTTGTCGCCCCGCTCCGCACAGCGCTCCGCTTGTCTCCCCGCTTCGCACCCCGCACGAACGACAGATCCTCTCGCTCCGGGCCGCTGTGACCGAGCGCCCAAGCGCTGTAACGTTGCAACGCTGCCCCGCCCGCATCCAAGCGTCTGACCGAGGCTCCCGACCGGTCTGACCGATAGGGACCCTCGCACCAAGCCTCGCCCCGCAGCCGCTGCACACCCCAACTTCGCAGCCCCCGCATTTTGAGCGCACGACCGAGAGATTCCCCCGCATTGGCTGTGTACGACCGAGAGCCACTCGTCGCAACCCCGCATCCGTCGCACCGCTTGCCACCGTGGGCCCTCCAAGTTCTCCAGAGTTATTGTGGGTCCCCCAAAGGCCCCTAGGACTACTGTGGGCCCCACCTCGGTGCTTGCTCTTCGAGGATCCGTCGCGTACGACGTCGTCGCACGTCGTAGCCCGTCGTCGCACGTGCTAGCTTTGGAATCTGGAACCGTCGCCCCGGTTGAAGCTCTAAATTTTCCAGCGAGGAATATATATTGGAATCAGGACTTGGAGCGCGATCTATTATTCCAACCCCCGGTGTCGCTACCCGACGCCGGTGTAGCTTTCGCGTCGTGTTGAGGTAACGCTTTGCACCCCTAGGACCCCCAACCCAATGCATGCTAATCAAGACTAAAATCAGTATTTTTAAAGTATTTTAAATGTTTTAAATTCACTAATCAAGATTAATAATATGGACTTTAGGCCGGTGGACTTGTGCACGTAGGATAATTGTGATTTTGGACTCATTGGACGGTGTGCTCAGACGTCGTACTTGCAGGCAAGTGAAACTTGCCAACTCTTGTGTAGGGCCATGTTTTTAGGCCACTTCCTTGCTTTTAGCGTAAAAGAGACTAGTCAGTGAAATGATAGCTGGCTAGACGCCTACTTGATCTAGTTTGACAACGAAACTAGATCCGTCACCTAAATGATCTAGCTTGACAACGAAGCTAGATCCAACCCTTAAACTTGTCATTCATGCATGCTAAACTGTCACGTTTACTTTTCTTACTTGTACGCTTTACTACTTGTCATGCCATGTCATCCATGCATTGATTGTTGCATCGTAGCACACGCTACAATACTTGTCCTCGTACTACTTGTCCGGCTAGGTGCACCCATACGCCATACTTGTTTACACACTTCCTGGCTCGTGGTCCAGAAGCGAGCATTCCAAGTTCGGGGGTAAGGCCCTGGCTCGACACACGTGGAGGGGTAGGGATAAACATTCGCTTGAGCTTAGGAGTGGCCTGATCAGCCCTCTAGCCAAAAGACGGAATCTCTGTGCACGAGGTGCTTACTTATCTTGTCTTGTACTTGTCTCGTGAATGTCATGCCATGCTCGTACTTTACTTCGCTTTACTTTACCTGTTGCACTCATTACTTTAACTGCCATGTCATTGCATCATGCTAGAACTTTTAGGTTGCTTTTCTTGTACTTTCAGTTTCCTTGCACAAGTCTCTTGTAGACTTGCTGACATGTGCCCCTTGCTCTTTTGGGTGTCACATGTTAGACCTGAGCCAGAGACCGTTGCCGTGTACGTGATGTGTTGCTGACGCTGAGCCTGAGTCCGTGTTTGTCCAGGGGGAGTTTTGTGGACACCGGAGACCTTCCTTGGTGATTTTGCTGAGTTTTCTTTTGTTTTAGGCTTTTGTTAGTTGTTGGTACGTAGCACCATTGTTTTGTACTTTGTACTTTGTTGGCCATGTTTGGGCCTTTTGTTTTTTTTTCTTTTAGCCTGGTGGCTTTTCTGCGTTGTTGGAATTTATATTTATGGATATTCTGAGATTATTCTTTTGTCTCATTTCATTATTATTATCTTTGTTTCGTTCGCGTTGCAAGGACCTGCAGTTTTAAAATTGATTAACGCTTATCGGACTTGCAGCTTTGTAGCTTCAAGTCTGAGCGGACCTTCTCACGCTTCGCCTCCATATTTTGTGGGAAGCGGGGCGTGACAGTAAGAGTATTTGTTTTACTTGGTGTTTCTCTGTAACACTAATTCTCTTTGTGGGAATTAGTCTCTCTCTTTATGGGAGTATTTCTCTTTATGGGAATAGGATATTCTCTTAGTGGGAATAACTCTCTTTGTGGGAGTAACTCTCTTTGTGGGAGTTTGGCGTCCTAGTGTAGGGCTAACCCTAATTCTCTGAGTGAGAGTTAGTAATTCTCTAGGTGGGAGTTTGACCCATGTGTAGGGTTGGTTGTGTTACGAGGTGGAACTCGCGTACAATGAATTTGTATTATGGGGAACCAAGGGCACGGTGGTTATATGGAAATGAGGGGTTAGGTAGGCTGTTTTACAGGTGATTAGTGGGATGAAGAGGTTGGATCCGTTGCCGGTGGAGCTCACAGGATCGTATCTCGTCGGACGTAGCTGAGGGAGGTCGGACGGCGGGGGGGGGGGGGGGGGGGGGGGTGACGCCAACTTTGGCCAAGGGGCGAGCTCTCCTGCAGCACGAACAACTCGTCAGAAGGGCGGGGTTGGGGTCCAACCCTTAGCCCCTCCGATGCCTAAGTCAGTAAAAGGGCTTAAATGGGGGGCTGGACACGCCGGCCGGACTGACTGTGTGTCCGCCTCGCGTGACGAGCTATAGGTGGGAGAACAAAGATATGGAGGACCTTTGCTCTCGTGTGTGAATAATGGAAGATGAGAGAATTTTCTAACCCCCTCTCCGTAAGAGGAGAGGGGGTATTTATACCTGACGGGTGATGACTAGGCGTGCTGAGCTGGCTTGGGTGTCAGCGGAAACTTCGGACGAGGACGTCGGGAACAGGAGTCCCTGATCTGCTTCTGTCAGGCGGCGCAACGGCCGAGGGGTGCTTTTGTCGGGATGTCAGGGCCGAAAGCACTAACCGCCGGTCAGGTCAGCCGCCTGGGGGTGCTTTGTCAGACGGTCGGGTGACGTATGGGTTAGTCACGTCCTTATCCTAGGTTGTTTGTCGTTAGCGTCGAACTAAGGGTCTGGCTCACTTTTGGGCGCCGCGGTTCGCGGGAATCGAACGGGCCGATCCGGTCGGGGGTTGTCCGGTCCGGCCGCGCCCGCCAATAGGCCTGGCCTAGCTATACGACCGTCCCCTAACGCGCTCCCCCGGTGGGCCGGGCGGCCGCGGTTGTTCGCCTCGGCCGGTTGCAGTTGTTCGCCCCGGCCGTTTCGGGGAGTGCTGTAAGGCGCGCCTACCGCCGTGATGCCCCGGGTTTGCGGGGCAGCGGCCCTAATTGTTAATTGGTGAGCTAAAGGGGTATGTTAGCGGATCCGGGTGGGAGTTGGGCTACTATGACCTTTAGGTCGTAACAATTGCCCCCGGCCTTCGAGTCTGAGGCGGTGGCCCGGCTCGGCTCGGAGGGCGAACCGAATCCAACATTTCGGACCCTCAATATGGGCCTTGGGCCCACCGGGTAGTGCCGGCGGCGGCTTCGGAATTCCCGCTTTAGTGGTCATTATTACGATTTGAAAAGGAGGCAGAGGAAAACGAAGCGTCTCTGCGATTGAGCTTGCGACATGTGGATGAGGTGACCCTCACGCCAGTCGAGGCGTCGGGGATGTCTCGATGGGCGTCGCGTGGCGAAAGTTTGACGGCCGAGATGGCCCGGGGGCCACCTGTGCCGCTAAAAAGGTTTGGGAGGCGGTCGACGGGAATTTTTGTCTTTCTCCGATTCTCCTCCGGCGCTCGATTTTTTCATTTGGAGCTTGCTGGCTAACCTGTCCCTTTCGTCATCGGCCATCTTCTTCCGATCGCCTTCCAGGTTCAAGGGAGCAACAGGTAACAACAATTAATTTCCTTCCTTTCCGATCAATGGATTCTCGATTTGAGATTGGAGGGGGTAGCCGGATCAGGGAAGATGAGTCGGCGTTCGAGGGGGCGTCGCAGCCGGGGGTGCAGCGGACCAGGGAAAGATGGTCATGGTTATCCGTTGCCCCGAGAGATATTGAGTCCCCCCGACGTAGGTTGGATAGGATCAACATTCGGGAGATTCGTGTGCGGTTTGTGTGATAACCCTATGAGGTGCGGGTTCCCAGGTCGGAGGAAGCGGTGAGCTCACCGGGGAATAATGAGGTCGGGGTCTATGTCCGGTCCTTTGAGTTGGGGCTCCGCTTCCCGATCCACCCGTATTTGTTTCACTTGTTGAATTTCCTGGAGCTGCCGATATTCGCCCTAGCGCCCCGGTCCTGGGGCTTGCTAGTGGGGTTTGTCGTCTTGTGTCTTGCTTGCTCCTTGAGTCCCTCCTTGGCGTTGTTTCAGCATTTCTTCGTGGTTCAGAAGTGGGGGGTGTATCATCATGTTTACGCCAGGAGAGGGCGAGAACTCATCCTCGAGGTGCCTGATGATGTCGACGATTGGATGAGGGAGTTCGTCTTCGTGACAGTGCCAAGTGATGTGGCGCTGACATCGAATTGGGGGGCGCGGAATCTCTTCGTAAACGAAGGGGTGGAGCTGACCGGGGAGGATATTGCCAAAGCTCAGATTTTGAGGGAGCTGCCCGAGGAGTGTCGTCATTGGGCGAGTCTAACGCGGAGCAGTCAGCTCGCCCAGGATTTTTGGGCCATAGGTATCTTTGAAGTTTTGCAAACTTTGGGCTAGGCTCGCCCTGATTGTCTCTCTTTTCCTTTTGCAGGTGAAGACACGATGAGGGAGCCGGAGGAGTTGTCAGGTTCGGCCGGTGCCCCGACCTCGGGGGGTACTGATCCTCGCGGGAAAGGCAAGGGGGGGCTAGTGAGGCAGGATCCCCATATCGTGGGGGCGGGCCCCCCCGGGGGAGAGATTGCACCCGGGACGGGCGACAGTCGGACAAGACCGCTCCGCTGGTGGGCCCGGCGAGGCTCGTCCTGAGGGCGTGCCCGCGCGAGGGGCCCGACCCTCCGTCCCCCCACGGGTTCCCGAGGTGGCCGCGCCCCGCCGGGCGCCTGTGGTTCAGAAGTGGCCATACGGGATCCCTTCGTGGGAAATGGGGGCGTCGTCGAGTCAAGCATGTGAGAGCGCTCTCGTTCGCTTTAAGAGGACCCGAGAAGAGGTCGAGGCGTACCCTGATGACCATCTCCGCAAGTTTCCCTTTCGAGTCAGCCGCGACGAGTCAGTGTTCGAAGATGCGGGAGTGGCGGCGCGCCTCGCCGAGTACTGCGGGTTGCCGCGCGATCGTGAGTCGTTGGCTCGCGTGGGGGCGGAGCGGCTATGTGGCTCGGCTATATGGCACGTCGTACAGGTAAGGCGGCTTTCCCTACTTGCACGCCGGCTTTGTGCGCCCGTGTCTCACTGATTCAAGGTTTATGTAGATGCTTACGAACATGCTAGCTCTGCGGGGCCGTCCCTCAACGGTCGCCACCAGGGCGGCCCTGCGTGAAGCGAAAGAGAACCTAGGCGAGGTTAGGGAGAAGCTGAGGGACACGGAGGCGGAGCTCGAGAGGGTTAGGGCAGCCCACGGCGTGGAGAAGGGGCGGGCTGCGTACTTCGATTCGTCCAAAGCAGCGATCGAGAAGCAGCTTCAAGAAATAACGAGAGAGAGGGATGATATCCGGGCGAAATATACCTCGGAAGTTGTCAGCAAGGAGTCTGTGATCGGGTTACAGAGGCAGCAGATTGAGGACCTAAAGGTAGCTCTGGCGGCCGAGAAGAGGGAGAAAGGTCTAGCGGTGCGGCGACTGGAGGATAAGCGGGACGCTGAGGGCAAACTGGTCGAAGCCGCTATCCGCCGGTATCATGACGAGCATGTTGTGCCGATGCTGCAAGAGGCTAAGGAGGCGGCGATTCGGCAAGTGGTTAAGGAGGTGAGGGATCAGCCGGTCGAGAAGCGGCGCCGATAGAAACGCGGGTTCAGGGAGGGCCGTACCTTCTCGTGATAGGGTTATGAACGATGTGTTGTTGTAGTGGGTGGACAGTCAAATGTCCAATGTACGGGTTAGCGGTTTGAGTAAATAAATTATGATGATGATTTTTTTGTGCCAAACTGTATTCATATACGGTTTGACCGTAGAATGTACGATTTGTGCGGGATGTGATTGCCCCCAACTTCGCTCTGCCGGGGTTTCCGGTAGAGGGGAGTTGAGATGAGTCGTGGTTTGTGTCAGTTCGGTCGGGAGCCCGTGCCAAGTGTTGGGATTGAGGTGCATATGAGGTGAGCAGCGCGCTCATGTGCCGGCCGGGCCGAAGGAGAGCGGAAGTGTCACTGATACGAAGGAAGCTCGTGCTTTGGCCGGACTGATGAGTGTTAGACCAAATATTGGGTCAAACGCTGACCGTGTTTTGGCCGGACTGTTGGAGGCCGGACCAAATCTTGGATATAGCGCAGATTTCACGCTTGGGCCGGACTGTCTGGGGCCGGACCGAATCTTGGATCTGGCGTCGATTCTATGTTTTGGCCGGACTGTCGGAGGCCGGACCAAATCTTGAATCTAGCGGCGATATCGAGGGGTAATTTCAAAAGAGGGTAATCATTTTGCAGGGATTTGGGCGGGATTTGATGGCGGTCGTCTGACTTGACGTCATCCTGGCGAATCGTCGGAGGGCGGGAACCGAGGCGGCCCGACCGCTGTGGTGTCGACGCGTGGCGCAACTGACGGTTTTGACAGGACGTGAAGCGTCCGAACACGTGGGTTGGCGATGGACCGGACCCAGATGGGTGACGCGTGTCGCGGGATCGACGGTCACGATGATGATGCTTTGCGGGAGCGCTTTAAAGATATATTGCCTGTGGGGGGTAGAGAGGTTGAATGTTGAGGAGCTAGGGCTTGTAAGAGGTTTAAGAATCCTTTCAAGAGTCGTTCTCGTAGGAGCGGACGGCGGAGCAACACGAGAGGCCGAGGCGACATCACTCGTAAGGTAAGACGCCAATTTGACTAATGTCTTCCTCGATGTCGCCGATTCAGGGTCAGGGTTCTGGGGTAGTTGGGGAAGGGAGTTCCGCCGCGGAGACTGGAAGGGTGCCCGTCGAGATTGCGGGGGTGAAGTCGGTGCTGAAGAAATCCATTGGGGAGATCTTCACGAAGTACGTCAGGCCGCCATATTCGGTTCGTGAACCGGAGCCGCAGGAAAGGGTGTGTTTTGCGGGTGACCGGGAGGTTGGAGTATATGTTTCTTCATTTGAGCAGGGTTTGCGCTTTCCCCCTCATCCGTTCGTGCTGGAAGTGTTGAACTTCCTGGAGCTGCCTCTCCATCGCCTGATGCCCAATGCCATAAGTGCCATTGTGGGGTTCTTGGTGCTGTGCTTGAGCAACCAGGTTCGCCCGTCGCTGTCCTTATTTCGACACTTCTTCTCGGTCAAGAGGTTGGGGTCGGGCTACTATCTGTCCGCGAAGAGGACTCATCCGCTCATCAGGGGTTTGCCTAGAAAAATTAAGTTTTGGCGTCATCAGTATGTGTTTGTGGAGGTGCCGGAGGAGGTGTTGATAAGGTCTGACTGGGCAGAGCTGAATCCCGAGGCGAGGGAGGTGGTGGAATTGGGGGACGAGGAGAAGTTGGTGGCCCAGATTTAAATGGCTATACCAGCAGAGGGCCGAGATTATCGGACGCTATCTCGGGCTGAGATGATAACGGCCTATATATGGCCCGAAGGTACAAAAGATTTGGGTGTTCCGGCACCTGATATGCTTACGCTGAACTTTCTCTCTTTGGCAGGTGGCACGATGAGTCTATCCCTTGAGGAGATGATGCGGAGGGCTGCGGATCAGGCGGGGCGATCGTCGGCAAGAGGTGGACCCAAGAGGGCGCGAGCGGAAGGAGGGGCTGGGAGTTCGACTGGGGTGCCAGCGTCAACGAAGAGGAGGAAGAGGTCGGCGAAGTCGTCAGGGCATGACACGCCAGGGGAAAGCGGTCCGATGGATGGCGGAGCTGGGGGTGGCGTGGAGAGTCCCATCATCGACCTGGAGGGCGGCGATGAAGGGTCGACCGGGGGAGGGGCGGAACTGCCCCGAACGAGATCGCCTAGCCCCATGGCGCCCGCCGGGGGGGAGGGGGCGGATCCTAGCGGTCAGTCGCATAGGGCCGAGGCGTCGAGTGGCCCGACCGGATCAGGAGGATGGGACCCATGGCCTTATGGTTGTCCCATGTTTGGCCTCGAGAGAGCGCCCACCGACCCCCACTGTGAGGCAGCATTGGCCAAGTTTAAGGCCAAGAGGACCGATGTCGAGGGGTATCCCGAAGGGCTGCTTCATCGGGCGCCGTACAAAGTGGCGAACAATGAGTCCGTGTTTGAGGATGGGAGCGTGGCGGCGAGGCTGGTGGAGAACATCTTCCTGCCTCGCGATAGGGTGGCGCTGGAAGCGGTGGAGCCTGAGGGTCTGTGCGGGACCGTGGTGATGCATGGCGTCCAGGTATGTTATGTGAGACGGGTGGCGCATTTCGTTGGGTTTTAGGGGACGTCCTAAATGTGTTTATTGTTCGGCGTTTCTTTACGCAGATTCTCAACTTGATGCTCGGGATGATGCGACACGTGCCGGCCATACATAAGGCGGAAGGCGCCGTGGCTAGAATGGTAGCCGAGGTCGATGCCGTTTGTAAGAGAGCCGGCGAGGACCTGGAGAAGGAGAGGGAGCGGGGCAGCCGATATGAGGCTGAAGTAGAGCGCCTGAATAAGGTCGTGTCCGATTATGAGCAGAGGGCGACCGAGGCTGGAGAGAGAGCGAAGGAGCTGGAGGGGGCCCTTCGGAGGGAGGAGGCTCGTTCGGAGGATCTAGCGGGGCGTGCCCAGGCCGCCGAGGAGGAGTTGGCCCGTAGGGTCGAGGAATTCAGGACGTATCAGGAGACAACTGTCATACCCGCCCTTACCAAGTCGATGGTAGAGGGCATAAGGAAGGGCCGCGTGGAGGGATGGGATGACTGCCTGGCTCGGATGAAGGAGAAGGCGGCTGGCCTGGTCCCGCCGATAGAGGTGGATCTTGACGGTCTCGTCGCGAGCGGCGGCGAGGAGGGGGATGGAGACGAGGAGGGGGAGGAGCAAGAGGACGAGGAGGGTGACGAGCCAGAGGGCGGCGGGGCGGTGGGGGATTCTACGGAGGGAGAGGGCGTCGTGATTGGCGGGGGCGCCTTGTAGTTTTGTGTAGGCCCCCCCTTGTATATTTTTTTTAAAAAATGAAAGGAAGTAATGGTTCGCCTGACTCGCCCCCGCCTTTTTTGGATTTTCCGCCTATGTATGCATAGATTTACTTCTTAGCATTACGCCTTGGTGCGGACGTTTCTATCTTGGTGTAGGATGAATTGTGTCGAGTCCCTTTATTTCGCGTAGGGCGCCCGAGAGATTTACAGTGGGGTCGCCTCCCTTTTCGTAGGTTTGTTTGAGTTTAGGTCTATCCGAGCTATGACTAGCGGTTAACCGGCATTTGCCATTGGCCTTTTCATCGGCTATTAGTGAAAGTTTAATAAAACGGGGTCGCCCTATGGGCGTAACGTTGAAACGGCCCGAAGGCGTAACAATGTAGCGGCCCGTATGCGTAACATTGTATCGGTCTAGGTAGGTTGAGGTTCCCATCGCAGCTGTCCCGCCTTTCTCTGGTGTTATGCCCCTGATATGGGGCGTGGAGTGGATTTAGCGGGTTCTGCCTCGGCGGAGGGGCGGGTGGTCGCGTCGGAGCCAGGCAGTGGCTTTGGCCTTCGATCCCAGAATTGGGGGGAGAGGGAGTCCTTGGTGGTTGTTCTATCCCAAGGGGCCCTGTTGATCGCCCCGTCCGGAGTCTCTGCGTGGTAGGCTCGTAGGGGCGTGGGCCGCCGCCCCCCTGTGCGGCCTCCTGGCGTAAGCGGCCCGGGGAAGGCCGATGAGTGGAAGGGGGGCGCTGCAGGTGTAAGTGGAATAGCCAGTTGGGTTGGGCCGGCGCTCGGGGACGCGTTCCCCTCGGTTGGGGCGCCGCGGGCGGCTGCCGGGGTGCCCGGCAGGGTGATTTGGCAGGTCTGTCCCCTCCATTGGGTTGTCTGCCAACCGCGACTGCGTACGAAGGGCGTCCGTGGAGAGGGCTGGTATGTCATTGGAGCTCCGGTTCCCCTGCCTTAAGTTGTCTAATGGAAGGAGAGGAGCAGCTGGCTGAGCAACCGCCGTGTAAGGGGAATATCCTGTTGAAGAATCGCTTATTTTGGAGGTCGATGAAGCTCGCATTTTCCGCGTATGTTGAGGGAGAGATGGCGTCAAAACGATTAATCTTTCTGCACATCCTTCCCCTCGCCTTTCTTCCCCTCCTCAAGGAAGTAGGGGGGGTTTATAAAGGTGGATTTCCGCCCTTATTTATTCTCTGGCGAGAGTCGGGGCCGTATTGGAATTTCGTTCTTAGGGGGTGGGGCGTTCCCGATGGGCGACAGGTGATGTGACCCCTCAGGCATGCATGCCATTTGTCAGTGGTGTCGGTCCCGAGTGTCCTTTTCGGGTGGATAGGTCAACTCGGGTGCCGGCTTTATGGGGGGTCAGGCGTCGGTGTCTGCGTTGGAGTCGCCTCGATTCGGGGTCCTTGAGTAGCTTCCCGAGGTTTGAGAGAAGGGGTGATGGGCCCCTTCGGGAGAGAGCGGGTATTGGTTTGTCGGGTATCCCACCTAATGCGCTCCGGGTCGGGTGGCCAAGCTTAGGGAACTTGCTCCGAAGGTCTTCTTGGGGGGGGGGGGGGAACTTGCTCCGTAGCTCGGCCCGTGCCCCTCTCTGGTTTGGGTGGCGAGGTCTAGGCCTGCCCCGGAGTCTTTGAGAGGGGGGGTAAGGGGTCGTCGCCTCCCCGCAACCACTATAGTCGGACGGGTATTGGGCCGTCGCCTACCCCGCATATGGCGCTCCGGTTTGGGTGGCCAAGCTCAGGGAACTTGCCCCGGAGGTCTTCCTGGGGGGGGAGCGAGTACGCAGCTCGGCCCGTGCCCCTCTCCGGTTTGGGTGGCGAGGACCAGGCCTGCCCCGGAGTCTTTGAGAGGGGGGGTATGGGGCCGTTGCCTCCCCGCAACCTCTATAGTCGGACGGGTATTGGGCCGTCGCCTACCCCGCATATGGCGCTCCGGTTTGGGTGGCCAAGCTCAGGGAACTTGCCCCGGAGGTCTTCCTGGGGGGGAGCGAGTACGCAGCTCGGCCCGTGCCCCTCTCCGGTTTGGGTGGCGAGGACTAGTCCTGCCCCGGAGTCTTTGAGAGGGGGGGTATGGGGCCGTCGCCTCCCCGCAACCTCTATAGTCGGACGGGTATTGGGCCGTCGCCTACCCCGCATATGGCGCTCCGGTTTGGGTGGCCAAGCTCAGGGAACTTGCCCCGGAGGTCTTCCTGGGGGGGGAGCGAGTACGCAGCTCGGCCCATGCCCCTCTCCGGTTTGGGTGGCGAGGACCAGGCCTGCCCCGGAGTCTTTGAGAGAGGGGGGTATGGGGCCGTCGCCTCCCCACAACCTCTATAGTCGGACGGGTATTGGGCCGTCGCCTACCCTGCATATGGCGCTCCGGTTTTGGTGGCCAAGCTCAGGGAACTTGCCCCGGAGGTCTTCCTGGGGGGGAGCGAGTACGCAGCTCGGCCCGTGCCCCTCTCCGGTTTGGATGGCGAGGACTAGTCCTGCCCCGGAGTCTTTGAGAGGGGGGTATGGGGCCGTCGCCTCCCCGCAACCTCTATAGTCGGACGGGTATTGGGCCGTCGCCTACCCCGCATATGGCGCTCCGGTTTGGGTGGCCAAGCTCAGGGAACTTGCCCCGGAGGACTTCCTGGGGGGGGGGGAGCGAGTACGCAGCTCGGCCCGTGCCCCTCTCCGGTTTGGGTGGCGAGGACCAGGCCTGCCCCGAAGTCTTTGAGAGGGGGGGGGTATGGGGCCGTCGCCTCCCCGCAACCTCTATAGTCGGACGGGTATTGGGCCGTCGCCTACCCCGCATATGGCGCTCCGGTTTGGGTGGCCAAGCTCAGGGAACTTGCCCCGGAGGTCTTCCTGGGGGGGGAGCGAGTACGCAGCTCGGCCCGTGCCCCTCTCCGGTTTGGGTGGCGAGGACTAGTCCTGCCCCGGAGTCTTTGAGAGGGGGGGTATGGGGCCGTCGCCTCCCCGCAACCTCTATAGTCGGACGGGTATTGGGCCGTCGCCTACCCCGCATATGGCGCTCCGGTTTGGGTGGCCAAGCTCAGGGAACTTGCCCCAGAGGTCTTCCTGGGGGGGGAGCGAGTACGCAGCTCGGCCCGTGCCCCTCTCCGGTTTTGGTGGCGAGGACTAGTCCTGCCCCGGAGTCTTTGAGAGGGGGGGTATGGGGCCGTCGCCTCCCCGCAACCTCTATAGTCGGACGGGTATTGGGCCGTCGCCTACCCCGCATATGGCGCTCCGGTTTGGGTGGCCAAGCTCAGGGAACTTGCCCCGGAGGTCTTCCTGGGGGGGAGCGAGTACGCAGCTCGGCCCGTGCCCCTCTCCGGTTTGGGTGGCGAGGACCAGGCCTGCCCCATAGTCTTTGAGAGGGGGGGGGGGGTATGGGGCCGTCGCCTCCCCGCAACCTCTATAGTCGGACGGGTATTGGGCCGTCGCCTACCCCGCATATGGCGCTCCGGTTTGGGTGGCCAAGCTCAGGGAACTTGCCCCGGAGGTCTTCCTGGGGGGAGCGAGTACGCAGCTCGGCCCGTGCCCCTCTCCGGTTTGGGTGGCGAGGACTAGTCCTGCCCCGGAGTCTTTGAGAGGGGGGAACTGAAATTGTCATGCAGAAAAAGGCGAAATTTGAAGACAAAAAAGGAGGGAACAAGGTGTTTCGTTCATGACTTACAGCTCCCGGTTATGCCATGACCGGCGCACCGCGCCCCTTGGAGTCATTAGTCCGTCCTTCAGGGGGGGGGGGGGGGGTGGGGAGGCTGATCCCGTTTCGACCTGGCAGTGGCATTGGCGGGAGCTAGCTCCGGCTGGTAGGGGTCATCACTCCGCCCGGGGGAGTCGACTTTCAGGTTCACCTCTGGTCCTTTGTGCTTGGTTGACCCTACGTAGCAGCTCCTTGACAGCTTCTGGCTTCCCCGCACGATTCCCACCCCTCGGGGGGTTTGGAACTTGACCATCTGATGGAGAAGGCTGGGGAGCGCTCCAATGGCCGACATGTATGGTCGTCCTATAATCCCGTTGTACGCTGACATAATGTCGACCACAACGAACAGCGTCATTCGAGTGACGACCTGTGGCTCCTCTCCGAGGGTTATTGGCAAGGTGATCACCCCCATGATGGGGGTGGAGTGACCGGTGAAACCGACGAGGGGCCCGGTACAAGGTCTCAGGTCGGTCGGCCGCAACCCCATTTTCTCGATCGTGGACATGAACAGGATGTCGCAAGAGCTCCCTGTGTCGATCAGGAGGCGGCTGACGATGGCTGTCCCAATCTGGGCCTCGATGACGATGGCGTCGTCGTGGGGCTGCTCGATCCCCTCTAGATCCTCGTCACTGAAAGTAATGGGAGGGTAGGCCATCCTTCTCCCTCTCCGGTCCCCCCCGAGACCCGCCGTCATCACTTGCCTTGCATACGCCTTTTTGCTTGACGACGACGCCCCTCCTGAAGATGGCCCGCCGCATATCGTATCTATGCGCAAGACGGGTTTCGGTGGGTGAAGCTCTTCCCGCTCGCCGTTTGCCGGAGGGTCTGCCCTCCGCGCCATTCGGTGGTTCCCATCTTCTCGGTCTGGTCTTCGGCCTCCGACGAAATCCCCCAGGTGGCCCGCCTGGATCAGCCGCTCGATTTCCCTTTTGAGGGTGAAGCAGTCATCGGTGTCGTGGCCGTGGTCCCGGTGGTACTGGCAGTATTTCTTAAAATCTCTCCGGGCCGGGTCCGACTTCATTTCTCGGGGCGGCTCTGGCAGCAGACCGGCCCGGGTGGCCGCAGCCATCACCTCGATCAGGGGGGCATTGAGTTGCATGTAATGTGCCCGCAAGGGGACATATTGTCTTGGGGCGACTCGAGGGAGCCCTTGTGCCGGAGCAAACTCGCGCGCCGGACCGGGGCGATCTTGGGGGCGAGGCCCGGGCGGCTCCCGCCTTGGTCGGGCTAGCCGATCACGACACCGGTCCCCCTCTTCCTGTCTCGGCCGAGGGTGTGATCGGGGTTCGCCTTGAGTCGGTTTCGCCCGGGGGAACACGGTCTTTGCACCAAGAGTTTCTTCGGCCAACGCGTGCCTCTCCGTCATGGCAACCAATGCCTCATAGTCGGTCGGCGGGTCCCGGAGCAAGGATTTGTGGAGGCTCCGAGTCCGTAACCCCGTTTTGAAGGCCAGCATAAGCACCTCATCCCCACATGTCACCACCGCCCGTCTCTCCTCCTGAAAACGGCGGAGGTATCTACCTGTTGTCTCTCCTTCTCCTTGGACTATCGTGCAGAGATAGTCCAGGGGCTTCTTCTTCGTCCGCCCGGCCCGGAACTCTTGGCAGAATTTGTGGGATAGCTCGCCAAAGCTCCCGACGGATCTCGCTGGCAAGCCGAAGTACCAGTCCAGCGCGGTGTCCCTTAGGCTCTGGGAGAAATGTCGGCACAGGAACGCCTCATCCACACCCTGCGCCTCCATTGCCCCCCGGTATTGTTGCACGTGTGTGAGGGGGTCGCCCCTCCCATTGTACATTGCCAAGTGAGGAGGTTTGAACTTTTTGGGCCTTGGGGCGGACGTTATCCACCGTGCGAGCGGCGTGGCCTCCTCCGGATAGGTAGGGCGATCCGGGGCATCCCCTCTTCGCCATTCGGGGGTCAGGCTCCGGTTGCGTCGCGGCCGTCGGTAGTCCTCCGCCCCCGGGGAGTAGTCCGATGGTCGTCTGGCGGGGCTCCTCCCTCGGGCCGAGGACTCGACGGGTTGTGGGCTGTGGCTCTCCCAGCGCCAGCACCTCCCGGCCAGCTCTCCTCGGGCCTCCATCCGTTCCTGATTCTCCCGGAGGAGCCTCTCGCGCTCGGCAGCGAGGAAGCGTAGTTGTCGGCAAACGGCCTCCTCGTGCAGGGTATCGGAGGGGTGGTGCTGGTGACGCGGGTCGCCTGCTCCAGGTGGGGTTCTGTTCAGCAACGGGTCCCGCTCGTTCCCGGGTCGCCGTCCCATCGTCGTTTCTTCAATGACTTCTTGGTTGCTTCTGTTTTCCTTCCTCAGCCTTTCGCGCTCTACGACGATGAAGCGGAGTTGGCGGCGGGCGGTCTCTTCTTCCTGGTAGGCCCTCCGGGCGGTTTCGGCCGCCTCATCCAAACGCCTTTGCGCGGCGGCCGCCTCCCCCAAGCGCCTCCACCGCTGCGCAACTTCCATCTCCTCTTCCAGGAGCCTTTGCTGGGCCGCAATCTCCTCAGCGAGCCCCCTATCCTCCCCCTCCTCCTCGAATTGAGGGTGAAGGTTCCGCCTTACGTTCAAGGGCTCTGAGGGGCCAGGCGGAGGCTCCGTTCCAGCCGTCTGATAGCCTCTCCTGGCCAGGGGGACGACCTCGAAGCTCTTCAGGACGACGGGGGCTGAAGTATGTTCAGTCTCGGTGCCCATCCCCAGAAGGGGGTCGGACGCTGGGGTGATTTGTAGGGAGAGCGGTTCCTGAGCCACGGGATCTTTGCCGTGGTCAGGGTTCTGCGAGATCGGCATGGAGTCTAACATGGGTGTGACCCTTCGTTCCTACAGACGGCGTCAATTGTTACGAGGTGGAACTCGCGTACAATGAATTTGTATTATAGGGAACCAAGGGCACGTTGGTTATATGGAAATGAGGGGTTAGGTAGGCTGTTTTACAGGTGATTAGTGGGATGAAGAGGTTGTATCCGTTGCCGGTGGAGCTCACAGGATCGTATCTCGTCGGACGTAGCTGAGGGAGGTCGGACGGCGGGGGGGGGGGGGGGGGGGGGTGACGCCAACTTTGGCCAAGGGGCGAGCTCTCCTGCAGCACGAACAACTCGTCAGAAGGGCGGGGTTGGGGTCCAACCCTTAGCCCCTCCGATGCCTAAGTCAGTAAAAGGGCTTAAATGGGGGGCTGGACACGCCGGCCGGACTGACTGTGTGTCCGCCTCGCGTGACGAGCTATAGGTGGGAGAACAAAGATATGGAGGACCTTTGCTCTCGTGTGTGAATAATGGAAGATTAGAGAATTTTCTAACCCCCTCTCCGTAAGAGGAGAGGGGGTATTTATACCTGACGGGTGATGACTAGGAGTGCTGAGCTGGCTTGGGTGTCAGCGGAAACTTCGGACGAGGACGTCGGGAACAGGAGTCCCTGATCTGCTTCTGTCAGGCGGCGCAACGGCCGAGGGGGTGCTTTTGTCGGGATGTCAGGGCCGAAAGCACTAACCGCCGGTCAGGTCAGCCGCCTGGGGGTGCTTTGTCAGACGGTCGGGTGACGTATGGGTTAGTCACGTCCTTATCCTAGGTTGTTTGTCGTTAGCGTCGAACTAAGGGTCTGGCTCACTTTTGGGCGCCGCGGTTCGCGGGAATCGGACGGGCTGATCCGGTCGGGGGTCGTCCGGTCCGACCGCGCCCGCCAATAGGCCTGGCCTAGCTATACGACCGTCCCCTAACGCGCTCCCCCGGTGGGCCGGGCGGCCGCGGTTGTTCGCCTCGGCCGGTCGCAGTTGTTCGCCCCGGCCGTTTCGGGGAGTGCTGTAAGGCGCGCCTACCGCCGTGATGCCCCGGGTTTACGGGGCGGCGGCCCTAATTGTTAATTGGTGAGCTAAAGGGGTATGTTAGCGGATCCGGGTGGGAGTTGGGCTACTATGACCTTTAGTTCGTAACAGGTTGGGTCCTTGTGTAGGCAAAATCCTCTTGGTGAAGTATCTCTTTGTGGGATTTGTATTCACTTCTCTTTGTGAGAATATAGTGAATATTGGTGTGGCTGGACGTACCCAAGTTTTGGGAAACCAGGGTAAAATCTTGTGTTTGCGATTGTTTTAATTGTGTTGATTAATTTCTCTTGAATTTATTATTCCGCATTTGCAAGTTAAATTTTAATTGCATAATTTTTATTGCCATTACACTATTCATCCCCCCTCTAGTGTGTTGTTGTTAGTATTGCAAGGGTAAGGCGATCCTTATAATTGGTATCAGAGTGAGGTTATAGCATACTGCAACGATGGAATTCAACGCTACATCCGCGTCTCATGAAGAAGGTCATTCTACCGTTCGACCCCCGCTCTTCAACGGAACCAACTAACCAAGTTGGAAGATCAGGATGATGATCTACATGGAGGGTCAAGACCTATGGGACATCACGGAGGTTCCATTTGAGAAGCCCACTACACCTGCAGCTTCAAGGACAAAGGCGGAGAAGGACTCGATCAAATTCAATGCGAGGGCTATGAATGCATTCCATTGCGCCCTCTCAGCAAATGAGTTCAATCGCATCTCCATGTGCAAAATGACCAACAAAATTTGGCATACTTTGGAGATATATCATGAAGGGACTACAAAGGTAAAGAAATCTAAACAAACTGTGTTTAGATCTAAATATGAAATGTTTAAGATGCAGGAAGGAGAAAGCATTTCAGAGATGTTCACAAGGTTCACATATATCGTGAACGCGTTGGAGGGACTTAAAAAGATGATTTTCCAAGAGGATCGTGTAGAGAAGATCCTTGATTCTCTCACACCCCATTGGGAGTCAAAGGCCAATGGAATTTTGGAGTCATATGACATGTCCAAATACACCGTTGAGGAGTGCATTGGAAATCTCATGGCGTACGAAGTGAAGCTTTAACACAAGAAGGAGATTCAACCATCGAAGCCCGAAAAGCCGGAAAAGCAAAAGGGGGTTGCATTCCATGCCAAGGAGGAGCCAATCAAATGGAGGAAGAAATTCCATCGAGAAGCTACTAGTGAAGAAGATGAGCTAGAAGAAGCAAGTGGAGAAGAAATTAGGATCTTACCGAGCAATTCAAGGCATTCCTCAAGTGCAAGCACGGTAAATCTTTGTCAAAGTTTGCCTCTAATTCTAACAAGGTTCCTACTTGTTACACTTGCAGTGGAAAATGTCACCTATCCACCGAATGCCCTTCCAAACCCAACAAAGGGACTTATAAGGGAAAAGGAAAGAAGCATTGGAAAGGAAAGTCCAAGTCCAAAACCCACAATAAGGGGCTTGTTGGGACATTTGATGATTCGAGTGTGGATACATCTAGGAACGAAGAAGAGGATGACAAGGAGGAAGCTCACTCGTGCTTTGTGGCAATTGATGTTCCTACAGCAATCCCCTGTGGCTCAAATAAGGAAGAGTTAGAAGCTTGGCTCAACTCATATGAGGGAATGGGCCCCATGGCTATCGAGGAGGAGTCATGGTCAAGTCCTAGCGAGGAAGAAGACGATAATGAGATTGAGGAGAAGATCTCATACGAGGAGCTTGAATATTGTAACAGCCGTTTTTCGACCGTAGTATTTTTTACGCATACGACTCTTTTCGTGTGCGTATTTTATTTGGCCTCTTCTTGGATCTGGACTATGCGATGTGATATGTCGTTGTGACCGTATGGAAGGGTGGTGGAGATGGTTTGGTTTTAAAGATGAGTTATATGCTATATGGGGTATGAAAAGGGTATAATTAGGGATGACTAGGATAGAGAGTGTGAGAGAAGGGGTGTGCAAAGTGGGAAAAAGTTGGGTGAGAATAAAGGGAGCAAATCCATCTCATGATACGTATGGATTCTTTAATAATTTGATTAGGGATTTGAAATTTGAAATTGATTAAGGCTAATTAGGCTGGATTTTGATTAGTGATTTGGTTGGGCTAGGGTGTCCAAAAATTACGGAAAAAATATCGGGACGATCGTGACGAAGAGAGGCTTGCGGGTACGGTGATCAATCGCGCGTTTGGTCCACGGAAAACGAACTCAAAATAAAATGGTCCAGCGACTAAGTCTAAAGCTACGACGTCTCTCCAAACAAAGCTGATTTGTGGGAGAACGACCCATAAAATGACGTTCACCAAAAATCCCACAAATAACTACCCTTCCATACGGTTACAACGACATATCACATTGCATAGTCCGGATCCAAGAAGAGGCCAAATAAAATATGCACATGAAAAGAGTCGTACACGTAGAAAATACAACTATCGGAAAACGTCCGTTACATTCTACCCACCTTAGAAATGATTCCGCCCTCGGAATCACTTATAATAATAATAATAATAATATCTATATACACTTATGCCTACATCTCCCATATTTCACATAATGATCACTAATCCTATAACTTTTAATCAGTGTTCCTCATCAATTCATCATAACTCGTCCCTCCACTGAATAAGCTATAACTAGAATCACATCCTAGTACCTGACTATAGATCCATATTTCCATCTACAAATCAATAATCATCTCGTCACCAATATATCATCCATCATATTAACTCATAAATTTAGCCTCCATAATTAATGAACCATCAAGCCATATCTATCCTTACCCCTATCATCTAATCTCCTAATCATATTAAATCCATCTTCATAATATCCATCCGTCTCAACATGTCGCGTTATCTCCAATGCCTTCTCACCTCAACTTAATAATCAAGTCTTGATGCTTTAAACGTTTTATTCATTTCATGATCACTCTAAATCATACTATACCCTTATAGCTACTCCTATCTACCACTCGTCCAAGTTTCAGATCTGATAAGTACTCATCTCCATGTGTACAATTTCATCCCACTAGAATTTTCCATCGAGTCCGTCACACATTGGTATTATAAATAAGTCTTGGACACCTCGTCCTTTTCATCCGAAAGAAATCTAATCTAATATCTTTGTGTTCAAAATCAACCAATCACCGCTACAACATAACTCAATCACCGCTACAACATAACTCATCTCACTCTATGCCTACCCGCAAACATTATCCTATAACAAAAATAGCTAGTACTAACAATATCATAACAATAAAAAATAACACTCCCAAAGAGGGAAAGAAAAGAATGGTTTAAAAAATACATGTGGGAAAAACGTGAGGAGTTGTGGTATTGGATGAGGGAAGATAAGGGGTGTGATCTTTGTGGGCTAGTTTCAAAACTTTAAAGATTTGGTTTAAAAGAAAACAAAAGTTTTGATACAATCACATGCAGCCAAAGATAAGCTATACCATAATATGAAAGACCGAGTCTAAGGAATTGCCTGTTAGGACGCTATCCACACCTATATGAATACCATCGTTTAGACAACTTCATACATATATCACGAGTAACACTGAGTATACATACATGACGCAAGAGACAATCATTAACATCCTAAAGGTAGTAGATTCATACAGGTCCGCACACTCTACCTATAAACATACACCACGACGACGTCACAAAACCAAGGGCCCACTACTAAACTAGAGTTAACACTGGCAACTACAAGCACTAATGTCTAAATAATAGAAAGGAAACCGAAGGCAAAATCGTAACGAAACAAGATTTGGAAAGAACGAGTTCAGATAAGGCGAGGATAAGAAGATAGCTGGTTGGATGGGACAAAAATATTGCTCAAAATAATTAAAGAGATGAAAGAATGATTACGTGTAAAATATGGTATCATATTTATTTATACTTATAAAAATATGCAGAAATAGCGAGCAGATGGTAATATATTACAACTCGAAAAAAGAGTTAGACAAAGGAAAAAGAGTAGGGTGAGGTAGCGATTGTTTTGCAAATGAAAATAGGTTTATACTAAGATTTTTGAAATATGAGCACGATGAACATAGAACTGATATATATAGTAATTGAAGTTCCCTTTAGTTTAGAAAATATTTTAAAAGTACGTATGATAAGTGGTTAAAATAAATTTCGTAGTTTAGAAAAAAAGTTATATATTGTATTATCAAAATGGTAACAAGATTTTAAACCTGAAATACGAAAGATACCGGTTCGAAAATAAGTACGAGATAGTAACTTAAAAATTACGACCTAGAAGGATTCAAAATCCAAGAAAGAATTTTAACTCAACCGAAAAGCAAGAAATTTAATATATAATAAGGGGTTTTTAAAGAAGTTAAACTGAGCGAAGAGTTTAATAAGGAATTTTGAAAATACTTTTAGAGGAATCAGAATTTGCAATGGGGAAGATTCAAAGAATTAACGATAATCGTCATGAAGCGGTCACGGAAATCGGGGGCGAAGAATATGATCGCATAAAGAATACACCTAAGATATGATTCATAAAGAGCTATGATGGAAATGTACGGTCGATAACACAGAAGGATAATGACTAGGAAGATGCTAGAAATCAGGGGTTCTAATCCTCGGACCATCTAAAGATCAAGAGAACTCATCACTAAGACTTCCAAATGAACCAGTAAGTAGTAAAGATCTCAGGGAGGAGTCCAAAGCGAGTCAAGATTATGTTCTGCTGGGTTCGAAGTTAGTGGACCCGAGTGAACGACTAAAAGGACTTTAGAAATCTAACATGGTCGAAGCCGGGTGAGAGGCTACTAGGGTATGTTGGAAGCAACGATCTATGATTTTGGTTTGATGATGACAAACGTGTTGTTGTTTCTGACGTGTGTGCTCAGTGTGTTTCAGACTTGGCGAAACAATATACTTTCGATATTCAGCAGAATTGCTATTCGTATAGCATTTTGAGAAGCGAGGGACTGTGTGTGCACAAAGAAGTTTGACTTGGTCAATATTGGATGAGATGGAAATAATTTGATGACTTGGTCAAAGATCTATTCATTTGGACTAGGCCAAAAATAGGAGAGAAATGGGATGACATCTCTTATCGAATCTTTTAGAGAGATCATACTTGATTCTCCTAGCCGAATTTGTATTTCAAATATTGAAGAGATCAAGTCAAAACCAATCTCTCTAATCCTAGTCAAATACAAACTTCTACCAATACCCAATCTCCTAGATTGTAGAGATTCTCTCTCATCCCTAAGTCGCACAAATATCTTGCCCTATATAATTCTCTCTCAAAACCCAAATGAGGAGAGCGGCTATCAAATAATTCAGAGGAGAGGGTCACATTGTTCTCGTGCGGCTGATAAATCAAAAAAAAACTAGGGTAAGACAACAAAGAAAAAAAAGCGGGGTGCCGGCCATCACTTGTTAAAAAGACCCTTGCATATCTCTCTTCCTAAGCCGCAAGCACCAAGCACAACTCTCATCTCCTAAAACTCCTCCAAGGCCAAATCAACTTGCTAACATCTTCTCCCAAAGCCTCGGACTCATTTTTATCATCGCGCCATCAACGTCGACCCACGTTGCTGTCGCCACTCAAACGAAGTTGGAGAGAAGCACACGACATCGTAGTCAAGATCCCGTCGACCTCGTCGCTGCAAGTCGGAGTCAAAGATCTTTGCGCCACCGTCGAAGAGGACCACCGCAGCTACCCATCTCGTCGCCGTGAAGAAGAAACTGTCGCCGCGTCCAGAGCTAGCACATCCACGCTGCACTTGTCGCTCTCCGTCGAGGAAGAAGTCGACGCTTCAAGATCATCTCGCCGTCGACTGAAAAGCCTGCCGCCGCTGCTGAACGTCATTCACGAAGAACTCCGCTGCACATCGTTGCCAAGGGAGCTGAATCCTCGGCGCTACATCTTAAAGTCCTCGCCGTCGAAAACAGAGTCGCCACCGTCGAGAACAGAGCTCCGCTGCCGTCACCTGAGTCACAGCCCTTCGATCAGACATTTGATCGAACACCTCACGTGCGCGATCAAAACGGCGTATCGCCATTGCCTGAAGCACGTCGCCGTTGACCCGCACGCTGAAGGAGTCACTCGCCGTCCTAACGCCGCTGTTGCCAGGGTTGAAGCCACCGACGAGCTTCACGAACGAGTCGCCCCTGCCTCGAGCTGGTCACCGGAATTCCCATTAAACGAAGCCCAGAGAAGAGGCGCTACTGACGTTGGAGAAGATCACCGCTGATACACGCCAACAAGTTTGAAGACGCCGCCGTCGCTGTTGAACGAGATCCTCGCCGCCACCGTCAACGTTGCGAAGCCATTGGACGAGATCTCGCCGTCGCTGAGAGCTTACCGTCGTCGAGGAGTTGCCACCGTTCGAAGTTACTGAGCCTTTGCTGTGGAGACGAAGCTGTAGTCGGAGAACCCGTCGTCGGAAGGAGCTGCCGCCTGCAATCTCAAGTCGAAGCCGCCCGACATCCCTCACGCCTGCATGCCTGAAAGACGAATCGGAGAGAAATCCACGAACTGACGTGGAAGGGATAACGCGAGCGAAATTAAAGGAAGCTGTGCGAATTGGATGCTGACGTGGATTATTAAAGAATTGCTTAGCGCACCGACCAAGCTTAATTAAGTTTGAACTGCAGCTGCTTTACGCACAGACCTATTTGCGTACTAGAATTCAAAGGGCTACAACTTGACATCCAGGAGTCAGATTGAGACACCGTTTGCGTCAGATTGGAGCTGACGACGCGCTGATTGACAGAGACGTCTACGAGGACACAAACTGAGCATTTCTAAACCCTTAAACTCTTTTATTTGTGTCTTAGTGTAACGTTCTCTGTAGGGGAAACTTTTACCTATTTTTTTGGACTATTTTGGGACTTGTCTAGTTGGGACTAGACAAGTGGGACCCAGCTAGTTTGGGACTAGCTGGTAGAAAGCTTCGCTAGGATTGATAGTGAGAGGAAACACTGTGTGTGGGGTACTGAGAGTCCGGCGAGTGTAGAGGCGTAGAGAGTGCTCTGAGCGTGCTCTAACTTGTGACTTTGTACATATTGCACTATTCAATACTAGTATTTTCTTTGGGGGCTGGAGTAGGTTGTTGGGACGACCGAACCAGGGTAAATCTGCTGTGTACTCTGTGTCTGCTCTGGTTGTGCTTTTAACTGCGTGTGATTTCTCGTGGGTTGCACGAGAATTTTTTTATTAGCCTATTCACCCCCCCTCTAGGCTAGGATCCAGATCCAACAAGTGGTATCAGAGCCAGTTTAGTAGATCTAGCCTAGTTTGACCATTGACCACATTGATAGTGCTTTTGCTGAGGGTCGGTCTATTTCCCGACCACCTAGATTTAATGGAGGAGATTATGCTTACTGGAAAAATCGTATGAAAATCTACCTTATTTCTATTGATTATAAAGCTTGGCAAATTGTTGAAAAAGGCTATAAATCACCTGTTATTAAAATTGAAAATACTGATGGATGCCTAAACCTGATGATAAGTTGGATGATAATGATTGGAAGCTTTATTCTCTTAATGCTAAAGCTATGAATGCTCTTATTTGTGCATTAGATAAATCTGAATTCAATCGTATCTCATATTGTCTAACTGCGCAGGAAATATGGCATACTTTGGAGGTGACGCATGAGGGAACGTCACAGGTGAAGGAGTCTAGACTTGCACTTCTGAGCACGGAATACGAGGGATTTCGCATGCTACCATCAGAGACGATATCAGAAATGTTTGCGAGGTTCACCAACATTGTCTACAAGTCTAGTTCGCTTGGTAAGCCATATTCTAGCCTTGAGCAGGTGAGGAAGATATTAAGAGCTCTACCAAGCTCTTTCAGGCCTAAAGTCACTGCCATCCAAGAAGCGAAAGATCTGTCACAGATGAAGGTGGAGGACTTGATAGGTAATCTAATGTCCCACGAGCTTGCATTGCAAAATATTAATGAAAGGGAGAAACCTAAGGAAAAGGAGAAAGCTACCAAGCCACTTGCTCTGAAAGCTGACGAAAGTGAAGAAGATGATGATGACATAGCGCTAATGGTCAGAAATTTCAGAAAGTTTGTCCAGACCAAGCAAGGAAGAGCAGAAATGGCACCCAGGTTTAATCGCTCTAACTTTTTCCAGTCTTCTAAGCAAAATTATGATCAGAATACTACTAATAGAATGACTTGTTTTAAATGCAAGACAAGAGGACATCGAATGAGGGATTGCCCACATGAGACAGCTCAGGTAGCTAAAGAAAAGGGAAAATCCAAGGTGCTTACTTGGGACATGGATAGCGAAGCTGAGAGCGCGGAGGAGGAACACGAAGCTCATTCATGCATGGCATTGATGGGAATACACGATGAGGTAATTTCTGGTAGTAAAACTGAACTCCTTACTCTTTGTAAAGAAATGCAAGATAAAATAGTAGAGCTAGAATCCACTATAGATGACTACCAAAATGAAAACTTTGAAATGCAACAATCTGAATATGAAATGTCTAAAGAGATTGAAAAACTCAAAATTGATATTGTTGCACGTGACTCTACTATTGATATTCTGAAAAAGGAAAAATCCAGTTTTAATGATGAAGCACCTTGTCTCTCTTGCCCTTCCTTGATGAATAATATTAGCATGCTTAAACTTGATTTGATTAAGCTCGAAACTGAAAAAGACTATGTTATTAGAGAGCTTAATGATAAATTCTGCATGTTGGATAATGATTTTAAAATAAAAATGGTTGAATTTGAGAAGAAGGAAGAGGAAAACAATAGAGTTTTTATAAGTAAATGCACATTGCTTGTGGAAGAAAATAAATTGTTGAAAACCAAAGTCTCTAATCTTGAATTGGGCATTAAGAAATTCTCTACGGGAAAACAATCGTTGGACACTATTTTAGAGAATCAATTATATGGCAATAATAGAAGAGGACTTGGTTTTGGTCTGAAAAACGTTGAAAAGCAAAAATTCAAGAAATTCCACAATGCACCGTCTATTGCGAAGAACTTATATGCAAAGTGCTTTACTTGTGATAGTGTTGGCCATACTTCATACTATTGTAAATTCAGGAACACTAAAATCAAGTTTAAACAAGTGTGGGTTCCTAAAACAATATTGGCTAACACTAGTGGACCTTGTTGGATTCCAAGGTCACACTTAACACCTTTCATGTAGGTGTGATGGAGTTTTGGGGAGGAGCGTTAAATTCAATGTTTCATTCTTTTAGCTCATTCGTCAAATAGCGACGAGAAGGTATAATTTCTATCCCTCTTTGCATTTCATTGCATACCTTCATAGATTTTTTGTGTGCTTGCTTTTTATTTTATTTTGTGTGCTTGCATGCATGATTTTTAATGTTTTTATTTCTTGAAAAAAAAAATAATAAATTTGAAAAATATAAAAAAATGTGCTTATTGATTATCCTCTTTTGAATCTCTTGAGTGATATTGTATGAATGATCAATTCTATCCCTTGTAGAAGTCAATTCATTATTGTTGTAGCTACATGAACATGATGTTATTCTTTTTCGTTGCCATGACATGTCTCATAAGTTTCAAACTTGACTTCTACACCTACATTTGCACTTTCACGATATTTGACTTTTAAGTGCTTTTGGAGATTCTTTTGAAGAATAATGGAAAGTGAATGTAGGAATGATTAATTTCTGAAATTTCTAAGGGATATGATGTGTTTAGCCATGAATTAAAATTGAGCACAAAAGAATTGAGAAAAAAAAACGATATTTGCTCCGTATGAAAAATGGATACACTTCATGGCTAAAACACAACCAACGAGTATCCAACTTGTGCTATATGGGTAATCATTAGAGTTGGTGTATATAACTCGTCAAGCAATGCCACCCCACATTTAAAAGTCCTTTTAGGCTATGTTTCGGGGTTCGGTAACTTGAACTCATCTTTGATGAGGTGGGAAAAGTCAATCCTAGTGATATTCATGAAAAATGGAAAATGTGGATTGTTTTGGTTGATTTTCTGATATTGAATCTCCTCTTGTACTTCATTGTCTATATCACTACACTTACACAAAGGTGGGAAGTCTTGTTATGAAATTCTATGAGCTTGGATTGTCTACTTTATGGAAAACTCATGCAAATTACACGCTACGTTTACTAATGGTTTATTTTTGCATGGAATATTTTTGTGACTCCATTAATCCACTTTTGGTGATTACAAAGGGGGAGAAAGAAAAGAAGATTTGTGGATTTGTGTGTTATTGGTATTGCTTGTTGAAGGGGGAGCTTGAAAAATACATACTTGAATATATGGTGAAGGGGGAGCATGCTATTGTATTTTTTATTAGTTTGCGCGTGCCATGTTGTAGTGCTTGAATATTCATCTCATGATTCATATTGCATCACACCCTTCAACACACTTCACACACCCAAACTTATTGACCAAATCTTTTATGGGTTTGTCATCACCAAAAGGGGGAGATTGTTGGAAGCAACGATCTATGATTTTGGTTTGATGATGACAAACGTGTTGTTGTTTCTGACGTGTGTGCTCAGTGTGTTTCAGGCTTGGCGAAACAATATACTTTCGATATTCAGTAGAATTGCTATTCGTATAGCATTTTGAGAAGCGAGGGACTGTGTGTGCACAAAGAAGTTTGACTTGGTCAATATTGGATGAGATGGAAATAATTTGATGACTTGGTCAAAGATCTATTCATTTGGACTAGGCCAAAAATAGGAGAGAAATGGGATGCCATCTCTTATCGAATCTTTTAGAGAGATCATACTTGATTCTCCTAGCCGAATTTGTATTTCAAATATTGAAGAGATCAAGTCAAAACCAATCTCTCTAATCCTAGTCAAATACAAACTTCTACCAATACCCAATCTCCTAGATTGTAGAGATTCTCTCTCATCCCTAAGTCGCACAAATATCTTGCCCTATATAATTCTCTCTCAAAACCCTAATGAGGAGAGCGGCTATCAAATAATTCAGAGGAGAGGGTCACATTGTTCTCGTGCGGCTGATAAATCAAAAAAAAACTAGGGTAAGACAACAAAGAAAAGAAAGCGGGGTGCCGGCCATCACTTGTTAAAAAGACCCTTGCATATCTCTCTTCCTAAGCCGCAAGCACCAAGCACAATTCTAATCTCCTAAAAACTCCTCCAAGGCCAAATCAACTTGCTAACATCTTCTCCCAAAGCCTCGGACTCATTTTTATCATCGCGCCATCAACGTCGACCCACGTTGCTGTCGCCACTCAAACGAAGTTGGAGAGAAGCACACGACATCGTAGTCAAGATCCCGCAGACCTCGTCGCTGCAAGTCGGAGTCAAAGATCTTTGCGCCACCGTCGAAGAGGACCACCGCAGCTACCCATCTCGTCGCCGTGAAGAAGAAACTGTCGCCGCGTCCAGAGCTAGCACATCCACGCTGCACTTGTCGCTCTCCATCGAGGAAGAAGTCGACGCTTCAAGATCATCTCGCCGTCGACTGAAAAGCCCACCGCCGCTGCTGAACGTCATCCACGAAGAACTCCGCTGCACATCGTTGCCAAGGGAGCTGAATCCTCGGCGCTACATCTTGAAGTCCTCTCCGTCGAAAACAGAGTCGCCACCGTCGAGAACAGAGCTCCGCTGCCGTCACCTGAGTCGCATCCCTTCGATCAGAAATTTGATCGAACACCTCACGTGCGCGATCAAAACAGCGTATCGCCATTGCCTGAAGCACGTCGCCGTTGACCCGCATGCTGAAGGAGTCACTCGCTGTCCTAACGCCGCTGTTGCCAGGGTTGAAGCCACCGATGAGCTTCACGAACGAGTCGCCCCTGCCTCGAGCTGGTCACCGGAGTTCCCATTAAACGAAGCCCAGAGGAGAGGCGCTGCTGACGTTGGAGAAGATCACCGCTGATACACGCCAACAAGTTTGAAGACGCCGCCGTCGCTGTTGAACGAGATCCTCACCGCCACTGTCAACGTTGCGAAGCCATTGGACGCGATCTCGCCGTCGCTGAGAGCTTACCGTCGTCGAGGAGTTGCCACCGTTCGAAGTTACTGAGCCTTCGCTGTGGAGACGAAGCTGTAGTCGGAGAACCCGTCGTCGGAAGGAGCCGCCGCCTGCAATCTCAAGTCGAAGCCACCCGACATCCCTCACGCCTGCATGCCTGAAAGACGAATCGGAGAGATATCCACGAACTGACGTGGAAGGGATAACGCGAGCGAAATTAAAGGAAGCTGTGCGAATTGGATGCTGACGTGGATTATTAAAGAATTGCTTAGCGCACCGACCAAGCTTAATTAAGTTTGAACTGCAGCTGCTTTACGCATAGACCTATTTGCGTACTAGAATTCAAAGGGCTACAACTTGACATCCAGGAGTCGGATTGAGACACCGTTTGCGTCAGATTGGAGCTGACGACGCGCTGATTGACAGAGACGCCTACACGGACACAAACTGAGCATTTCTAAACTCTTAAACTCTTTTATTTGTGTCTTAGTGTAACGTTCTCAGTGGGGAAACTTTTACCTATTTTTGGTGACTATTTTGGGACTTGTCTAGTTGGGACTAGACAAGTGGGACCCAGCTAGTTTGGGACTAGCTGGTAGAAAGCTTTGCTAGGATTGATAGTGAGAGGAAACACTGTGTGTGGGGTACTGAGAGTCCGGTGAGTGTAGAGGCGTAGAGAGTGCTCTGAGCGTGCTCTAACTTGTGACTTTGTACCTATTGCACTAATCAATCTAGTATTAGCTTTGGGGGCTGGAGTAGGTCGTTGGGACGACCGAACCAGGGTAAATCTGCTGTGTACTCTATGTCTGCTCTGGTTGTGCTTTTAACTACGTGTGATTTCTCGTGGGTTGCTCGAGAATTTTTTTTATTAGCCTATTCATCCCCCCTCTAGGCTAGGATCCAGATCCAACAGGGTATCCTAAGACGAGTATGACTAAATATTAACCAAGACGCCTGACTATCAAACCTAGATGTCTATCTAAGTCTTCCTACCATCTAAGACAAAGAAAACCTAATTTAGACTTGTACATGTATATTAAATGAATGTGGTGCTCTTACTGCTCCGAACTTTTTGCACGACCAGCATGAGCCACCACTAAAACCTGTCACGCCCCGCTTTTCAAAACGACGGATGTCCATTATGACAAAATCACAAGGCAAGCATATCCCTCCAGGTCCACAGCTCATCTTATCAAGTCTGAATTTTATCAGATGACACCACGGCTCATTTTATAGCCATTGGATATTTTCTAATTAAGCTCAGCTGTAATTTTCTCCACCACGGCTCATTGTATCAGATGACTTACCAAACTTTGACTATATCAGATGACTTCATCAGTCGACACATCTAACTTTGATAAAATTACCAAACTTTGACGGCTGTAATTTTCTAGTTATTTGTAAGTCATCTGATCTTTACCAAATTTTCCAGGAAACGGAGAGTATTTATTATCTTTACCAAAACAAAGAACCCGTGGTGGAGATTTTGGAAGAAAAAGAGCCAGCAATTGAAGAGGAGAGCCAAAAGGAGCCGATTGGAGAAGGAAATTCTAAAGTGGTGGAGCCACTTGATGAGCGCCGCTACATGCCACCGGTGCCGTTTCCACATTGGCTAGCTAGAGCCAAGATAGAGAAAAGGCTCGCCAAGTTCCTTGAATACTTGAGGGGAGTAAGCCTCAATATTCCTTTCTTAGATGCAATAGTTGAGATCTCATCTTACCCGAAGTTCTTGAAGGACTTGATTTCGGAAAAGAAAAGGAAGGAAAAAATCATGCTTGCGGAATAAGGAGCTTGGTTTACCCGGAAGGAGAAGGAGCCGGCGAAATTAAAGGATCCCGGGAGTTTCTGCATCCCTTTCACACTAGGAGGCGTCCCTTTGCAAAAAGCTCTAGTTGACTTGGGCCCGAGTGTGAGCCTCATGCCCCTTAGCATGTTCCAGAAATTGAACATGGGCACCGACTTGAAGCCGACCGACATGAGAATTCAACTTGCGGACGGTCGGATTACTAGGCCGGTAGGGATCGCAGAGAACATTCTACTCCAAGTTCCTGGAGGGATATGCTTGCCTTGTGATTTTGTCATAATGGACATCAAGGAAGATGGCAACACTTCGCTCATACTTGGACGCCCGTTCCTCGCAACCGTCGGTGTTATCGTCGACGTGCGTGAAGGAACTCTATCCTTGAATGTCGGGAACATAGAAGTCGAGCTTCACATATCCAAGGCCATGAAACATATGCCCTATCACGAGGAGTTAGACTATGTGGATCTCCTCGATGAAGTGATTGAAGAAGCAATCCCCCACTCTATTGGCGCTCTCCATGACGATGGATTTGAAGAAGGCCAAGCTTCGGGTGAAGAAGAGAAGTTGGAGGACCCTCCAAATATCTCCATGGGTGGTGATGAAGGCGACGCTGATGTCGCAAGAATACGAGAGCTTTGTAAGCTCTCAAAGGCCAAGAATCCAAAGAAAGCTCCACCGAATGGAAGATCGGTGACACCGGCCAAGAAAAAGATAGGAACAAGCTCTAGCTTGGGGGACTTATCCCCTAACATTACCCATGATGAGGGGGCATCAAGGAAGATCGATGAACATCATGATCCAAATCCAAGCGACCATCCCGACAAGTTCGACGGGTGTATCTCGTATGCGCCCAACATCACAAGCTAAATGAATATCTAAAGGGGTCGAGCTCATGACCTTAAATGAGCGCTTGTCAGGAGGCAACCCGACGGTTTTTGCATTGTTTTTATTTGATTTTCATTTTTGGTTTAGACTTTTATTAGTGTTTAGAGTCTTATGTCCATGAAAATCGTGACAACGGGTCCTAATTTTCATGACAGGAGAAGGAGAAAGGGAGATCAATCATATGGAGGATGATCGAGGCAAGGGAGAGCACTCCAGGAACGCGCTCAGGCCTTAGGAGGAGGAAGAAATAGATTGGAGGAAGAAAAACAGAGACTGGAGCTAAAACGGAGAGCAGATGCAGAAAACAGCACTTCACTCGGCCGAGTGCTTATGCCACTCGGCCGAGCACAGACTCCACTCGGCCGAGTGGAGCACCAAACAAGGAAGTTTCTGCAGACCAACTCTCTGTCACTTTCTGTAACTTTTAGCGTTAATTTCCACTCGGTCGAGTACATTACCACTTGGCCGAGTGAAACAGATACCCTCATAGCTCTAGAATTGCTAAGTGGCAGAGCCACTCGGCCGAGTGGAGTTTTTCCCTTCGGTCGAGTGAACCAAAGCCACTCGATCGAGTCGTAAGTGGCGAGGACGTTTTGAAATTTTTTCATTTACGCCACTCGGCCGAGCGACGTTGTCACTCAGCCGAATTGTAACAATTCTATATATAAAGCAGTGGCCGCGGTACGGATTTCGAAACGCAAAAAATTCCCCAAATCCACCCGAGCCCACTGCCGATTGAGCTCCCTCGCCCGCACCGACTTCCCCTCGCCCGCTGCGACCACGTCGCCGCCCGAGCCGACTCCCCTTGTCGACGATCGACACCCCGCCGACCGCCGACGACCGGCCACCCCCCACCGCTGGCGCCGCCTCCGATCACCCCCATTTTGCCCCAAAAACCCCGTTTCTCCCCATTTCTCTTGATTTGTACACCCGTGAACCCCAAGTTCAAATTAATTTTCATATCTATCTATTATCCCATATCTCCCCCGTATATATTGAATATTATTCGCAGATTTGATCTTTTGATTTGTAGGCTAGCTTGGGGGAGCTTTGGGGAGCTTTTGGACACGCTTTGAGCTTCGCGACGTAGGCGTCTCTTCGCACACACAGATGTTTGCTCTCGCGGTGTGTTCAGGTACACTCATTCCATCATTTAGTACGTCGCACTACTTATTCGGTTGGGACACGTCTCACGGCACACATTCCGTCACGCACTAGGCCACGTACATGGGGATCCGCTGCCAAGCGGAAGAGGACCGATGATCCTGGTCCCTCTTCTGCTAGAGAGGACTCCCCTCCACCTAGGCCGCCACCGCCACCGCCACCTACACAGCCGATCCCTGCCGATCCGGTCCCTCCACCCGCTCCCACCGTCGGGTTGATGGGAATTACGTTTTGAAATGACGCACACCGTGCTAGATTCGAGCGTATCTGCCATCGCTCAATAGTACCCTCTAGGTTTGCACACCTAGCTGACCTAGACCGCCTAAGGGTACTTGAGGGGCTTCTCACGTTGTACGACAACGTGGGATGGCATGATTTTTTGTCGGTGTCGATGGATACTTACATTCGTCCGACACTAGAGGTCCTCAGTTCCATTGACCGGACCCCAGGAGGATTCTCCTTCCGTCTGATGGATCGAGAGTGTGAGATCACTCTCGACATGCTTAGAGCGTTTTTCCAGTGGCCCGCCGTCCCGGACCCCGACCGAGCCTACGCTCCCATGCACATCCCACCCCCGTCGTTCGACACCCACACCTTCTGGACACGGATCACGGGATCCCCACTTGCCTTTGACCCTAGTAGGGCCAAGGCCTCAGCTATCCTCCACCCCTGCCTCCGCATTGCACATCGCCTTATGGAGACTACTTTCCTCGCGACGTACGAGCCAGGGACCATGCCTACGCCAGAGCTCTACATGCTCTATGCGATGACTCGCCCTAGGGTTCTAGATAGGGGTAGCGACGATTTGGTCCCTGCCGTCGAGATCGACATTACCAGTTGGTTTTTGGACCACATTATCATTTCGGTGAGCGCTCGCTCACCTATCTGTTGCGACGGTCTGATCACCCTTTTGGCCCTTATGACCAGCGTGTACCTACCTGACGACTTGCGTCGACCTCCAGGCCCCACCGCACTTTCTATAGATGTTATGGCCCGGATGAAGATGCTTCGTCCCCACAGTCGCCAGCATTGGGTGTGGTTGCACGGTCCCTTCAGCGCTGACTACATGGTTCTTCCAAGCCCCGCTCGGACACATATTGGACCGGCTCACGGGGACTGGATTCCAGCGATGGATCTCCTCATCCCCGCAGCCTACGTGCTTGAGCCCGAGGATGCTGAGCAGGCACCCCCTGCACCACCTGTTGACCCCGTGATCCCTCAGCCTGCACCTGCACTGTCTGCACCTCCCGACACCTCTGTCCACATGTCTGTTAGTGTCGGGAGCACTTTAGCTGTGTCCACCACCACCACCACCACCACCATCAAGCCTATGTCCGTCGAGCACATTTCCACACTGAGCCCCGAGCGTCCACCCACCATACTTGAGAGCAGCGAGTCTTCCTTTACTGCCACCATGGATACCCTCTCCCGATTGCTGTTCCTGACTCCTGGGGAGTCATCGTTTGTGCCCTACACAGCCTCCCCAGTCGTTGACCTTTCGGTCTCCACTGCCACTGTCTTTACCGAGAGCGTCGTGACATCTGTCCCCACGGCTGCGTCACTGACCTCTCCTGCTACCTCGTCGCCCATTTTTCCTTCCA
Source organism: Scilla litardierei (assembly GCA_030789695.1). Lineage (NCBI taxonomy): Eukaryota > Viridiplantae > Streptophyta > Magnoliopsida > Asparagales > Asparagaceae > Scilla > Scilla litardierei. The sequence continues at coordinate 48,356,740 of CM061142.1, forward strand.
CCTCTGTTGCTGCTGCTTCTGCTTCGACCCAGCCTGCGTCCCAGCCTCACACCGAGGCTAGGCATCCCTTAGTGAGCACAGCACCCCTTCCACACTTTCCTGCTAGCCCCGTCCTCTACACTGCCCGCCAGAGACAGCCCCGCACCTCACCCGTTAGACCTGTGCGTCCCTCTGCTCCACCACCCCCAGACACTCTAGTTCAGAGCATTCGTGCTCTTGAGGGGGCTATTAGTGGACTTCGAGGAGACTTTAGGGCTCTCTCTGCCACAGTCAGCGACGTGCAGACCCGCGTCGCCATCCTTCCCAGTATTTAGGCTTGCCTGAATCAGATTCTGGCGCGTCTACCTCCATGACCGGCGCCCCGCGTGATATGCGGCGGCGCGGTGTCGTTTACCGCAAGTTTCACGGTTAGTGTAGGGTGCGGGAATATCGAACTCAGGGAGGCGAGGTTGTGCTTGGGTCAGGTAGGACCTAAATCACCCCGAGGGGCGAGCTAGCCCGAATCGGTGGATGGTTGTCACGAAAGGAAACTAGAGCGTAAGAGCGAGAAGAAAGTAAACCCGGGACTTTGGTTTCCAACCCAACGAGAGACTCTCGCCGACGCGGCCTATGGGTATGGATAGCGATCGGGATTAGGGTCTAATGGTGGGACGTTGCCTCTGAAAGTGGTACCGGCGTCCCATGGGCCCGATATTCCGGTCGGTGCCCAGGATGATACACCGGACTTCCCGGATTCGATCAGTGGGCACTCCCGTGTCCATAAACACCGATCGATCCCGGGAGCACTAAGCCCGCAACGATAACTCCCAACGTCTCATCCTGCTGCTCCCGCGTGCTAGGATTCGACGTCTACGCTAAGGGTGTGAGCTATGGCTAGGGAGTCAACCGCCAAGTTTATTCCCCCTTGGCCCGACGGTCAAAGGCGGTCTTTTTCCCGCCGATGACAATGAAACACCCCGCGTAACTGTTAGATTCCTACTCCCTATCGATTTCCTAACCCTACGGACGCATCGGGAAGAGCCCCCGAAGGGGTTTCCACCAAAATCCCAGATTTGGGAACTACTCACAAAAATTCATGAAAAAGCAATCTAAATGAAATTTAACCGTTGGAATCATAATCGGACGATTGCAAAGTGGAAGTAATAGAGCAATAAAGACAATACTAAAATATTAGAAAGATCTGAAAACTTACAGAAGAGTAACAATTACAGCCGTCACAAGGAAATAAAACAGTAGAAAGACAGCAACTCCTCGTTTCTGGAACCCTAGGGGCTCTATATATAGGCCGTCGCATCAACCGATCGGTTGACAAGTCAACCGATCGGTTGATCCGTTACAAATAAATATCAGAAAACGGCGAGTTTTCACCCGATCACATGAACCGATCGGGTGAGTTCTTGAGCGACCGGTTGGATCTTGGAGCGGTCGGGTGAATCGGCCGGTTGAATCGTCCGTGTCTTCAGCTCATCTTCTTCAGCTATAGATGAACTGATCGGGTGAGAGTCACCCGATCGGTTGGAATTCTGCTCGAGAAAACAGAGAACAGCCGCCCGCAGAACCGGTCTGTGAACCGGTCGGGTGACTTCTTTGTGAGCTGCGGTAGCGACCGGTTGGTGCACGCGTGCATCACCTGATCGGTTGGAGATGACCAACCGACCGGGTGAGGGGCTGAAAGATGAATACTTCGCCGTTTGACCCCCTGGATCACGCATGACTTCTCCCGTTGCTCCGGGGACTTGGGATATCATCATTAAACGTCCCCTACGTGGTCAATCCCCTGCAATCATAGACAAACAAAGAAAAGTGAAAGAAAACGGGAAAACATACGAAAACGAATAAGAGACGGCGGAAAAAAACGGAGAAACACAAAAGAAAACGTGCGTGAATATATGAAATATAGACGCACGTCAAAATCCCCCAAGCTTAACTCTTCCTCGTCCTCGTGGAAGACGAGTGAGAGTAGGAGCTCGGAAGGGAAAAATAGAGAGGAAGAAAGAAAAAGAAACCTCTATGCCCTAGATCGTCCATCAGGGCCATCAAAATCAAAAACCACTCACCTAGCAAGCAAACGCCAAATCACACCACTAAACCTAGGAAAGCGAGTCCAAATAAGTGTCGTGGGTCCACGCAGTGAAGCGCGAGTGAGCGTGGTCGTGTGCTAGCAAATGGTGATGCTTTCTGTGATGTGCTACGAGGCTCGATATACACAAATCCAAGATATGACCCAAATATCGAATCGAATTGAATTAAGCGGCGAATATAAGTTCAAGCATGCATGAGAATAGAGAGAATAGAAGCGTATCATGCATCGGGGACTCCACAACTAGGGTTAAGGAAATCACGCCACTATAGCCTAGATACTAGCTAAAAAGTTCCTAAGCCAAGTGTTTTCGATAACGACGGGGGTTGAGATGATGTGGAGAAGAACACTCTGTGCAAATTCTCGCCTTCCCTTTATTCTTGGCAAGTATGAAAAAATATTCACACGGAAATTTTTTTTGGGTTTTGGGTATTTGTATTTTTTTTTTGAATTTTGGGCTATACGAGATTTTTCTTTTCTTTTCTTTTTGGGTTTTTCTTTTATTTTCTCCTTTTTTCTTGGGTTTTTGGGATATTGGCTATACACATGTGTACTCTCCCAAGTGGGAGAACGGTACACGACGAGGGGATTTGCACCAAGTAAAACAAAAAGAAGTCGAAATCTAGACACTTGGGCAAAGGAAACTATTTTCGCTAAATAGAGCGTAGGCTAAATGGGTTATCCTAGTCCTTAGTTGTGGAATCCCGACACATGCGAAATGAAGTATACGATATATATAGCATGCATATAGAAGCAGACATTAGAAGCAAATACCGCATATTCAATATCGAAGCATGATAATCTAGGGGTCATTCCTGGACAGGTATATAAAGTAAAATCACAAAGCAGAAGCACACCAAATGCTAGTCACGACACACGACTCACAAAAAGCTAAGTGGACCCACGATGCGTGAAATGCAAGAGGACTCGAAATCCTAGGGTTAGTGAGTGCGATTGTCGGTGCAGTGCTAGGTGTGTGTGTGACTTTATGGAGATTCATCATAGGATTCATTTCTAGGAGAAAGAGCTAAAGAAAGAAGGAAAAAGAAAAAAGAAAAACACGATGGAAAACGACTCAAATAACGTAGAAAGACAACACAAATGACGCACGAAGTGCGACTCCCCAAGCTGAAGTTTGCATTGCCCTCAATGCAATATGAGTGAGTACGGGAGGGCAATGGAAATGGGGGGGGGGAATACGCACAGACACGAAAAGAAATGAAAACGAGGAAAACACACAGATGAAACTGAAAAAGGAAAGAAAGATCAAAATCAAAATCAAACAATACGAAAATGAAAATAAAATAAAATCACACGACACGACACTCAAAAAGTGAAAAGCAAGCACACACACAAAAATGAGAAAAACAGACAAAACACGACAGCACACCAAAGTAGACTTCCCCCAAGCTAGACCAGAAAGTGCTAGCGAAATGATATGATCAAATAAATCCAGATATGTGCAAGGGGGAGTCAAAAACAAATTAGGGGGTGAATCTAGAAAACAACACGTAAATAGTCCCCTCCCTCCGACAGAGACAAAGCGGGGCCCCGAAAAGACAGATGGGCACAAAAATGGGGGGGGGGGGCAAAAGCGGGAGAGAAAAATTAAGCAGGGGCACCACCCTCTGGGGGTGGTGACGGGGGCCTGCGCTGGGGACCAGGGGTCGTGGGGGGTGGAATGTGGAGCTCGGAGACGTCGGGTGGGTCTTCGCGGATGTGGCGAACGAAGCTTTGAAGGAAGGGGAGGTCACGGTCGACGGATTCCTGGGTTATCCGACCACCCTGACCAGCAAGGAGGACCATGGCCGTGAATCGGTCGGCATGGTCATCGGATTGGAATTGCGTCCCATATTCGGGATCGTAACCGGGAGGTGGGGAAGTGGTGCGTGGTGTGGTGGATGGGTTAGAGGTGGTGGGCTGAGTGCGACGGGTACGACGGGTGGGCCTAGGGTTCGAAGAGCTAGCGTCGGTGGGTTTAATACGGTGGGGAGGCATTGTGTAGGTGTTGTTTGTGTGCGTAGGTGTGTGAAAGTACAACGAATTCAACACAAACACAAAATACGACCAACAAGCAAACAGAATATTTGGGAAAAGATTAAAATTAAGTAAAGGTGCGAGTTTACCCAAAATGAGATGAAGATAGTTGCTCGTGGATGCCCCGATGCTGCTCGATTGGAGCACGATGTGGAGCCGCAGCGATCTCTTCAACAAGTTCCGAAGCGGGGGGGGGGGAGAAAAAAAATGGGGGAATGGAGAGAAATGATGGTGGATGGGCAGGGAAATGGTTGGAGAAGAAGATCGAGGCTGATCTTGGGGAAGAAAGCAGGAAGGCGCACGACGGGAGACGAAACGGCAGAGGTTCGGGCGATCGGGCGAGGGAGAAAGCGAACGGGTGTCGGGGGTGGTTATATAGGGTTTTAAGTCGAACCATCGGGTGATTTGTCACCCGATCGGTTGACTGTTAGGTCGAAAATCTTGTCGAAGAAGTGCTACAGGCGAACCGATCGGTTGAATTTTCAACCGATCGGTTGGCCGCTCCACTAAATTTCCCGAGAACTTAGGGCTTCTCACCCGGTCAGGTCAACCGATCGCGCTCAAACTCAACCGATCGGTTGATATTCCCCAAGATTTCCCGAGAGTTCTTCCCAGCTCACCCGGTCTGCCACCCGGTCTCTTAATTACTCAACCGATCGGTTCATTCGGGGACGGATCTCGGCATGTATCTGATACATCCCAACCGATCGGGTGAGTTGTCACCCGATCGGTTGGGGCCTGTTTCCTGCAAAAACCAAGAAATTTGCTTAAGTCCCCGAACGGATGTTCTCGCGGCTAATTTTATTTATAAAAATAGATAAAATAAAGTGAAAAATAACGCAAAAAAGTGGGAAAAAGTTTAGAACATGGGTTGCCTCCCATGAAGCGCACTTGTTTAACGTCGTTGGCTCGACGCCCGCAAGAGATGCTCATGGTGGCTGATACGGGTGATGCCCAAACTTAGGCATCTCTTTCTCGCTGGGGCTGAAGGCGCTTGGAGTAGTCAGCAGCTGGAAAAGTACTTGCTCGACCACCCTCCCCTCGTTCTTGAGATCTGGGGGCTTTTCCTTGGTGTTGGCGCTTCCCGCCATCTTCTTCAGGATTCGGACCTCGTCTTTAGTGAGGTCCGTAAGCTCTTTCCCCGTTCTCCTCACAGGAGGAAACTTGGGGAACCTGGGAGGGGTCGTTCTCGCTGCACTCGATCTTCCAGCAGCTTCTTTGTCTTCGGGGCCTTCTTCATCTTCAGAATTCCCCAAGTCATCGGGGGGGGGGGGGGGTTTCTCAGGAGAATCTCCCAGGAGCTCTCCTCTACAGCCTTTTCTTCTTCTATCTCAAGCAAATTGCACCGGAGGTCATCAGGAGGGTCGGGGTGCTTCATGGATAGTCCCAGGTCAAACTCAACTTTCTCTCCGCTGACGTTCAAGGAGAGTTTTCCGTTCTTCACATCTATAAGAACGCCAGCAGTGGCCATGAAAGGCCGTCCCAGGATAATGGGGGTGTGTGCGTCTTCGGGCATGTCCATGACTACAAAGTCCACATGCACATGCACCCCTCTCACATTCATGGGGAGATCATCAACAATTCCCACTGGATATTTGACCGACCGGTCAGCTAGTTGTAGCGTCATCCCGGTGGGCTCCAAATCACCCATTCCTATTCTCCTGTACATCGACAAGGGCATCAAGCTAACACTCGCTCCTAGATCGACGAGTGCACGATTAATCTTTACAGCCCCGATCGTGCAAGGAATAGAGAAGCTCCCCGGGTCCTTGAGCTTCGGCGGGTTATCCCGCTGAATAAGAGCGCTACATTCTGCCGTCAGCACCACTTTCTCTTTTCTTGACCCTTTGGTCACCAAATCCTTCAAGAATTTTGCATAGGAGGGGATTGTCTCGATTGCTTCCAAGAAGGGGATTTGCAGGCTTAGGTCCTTGACCATGGCGAAGAACTTCCCATATTTCTCATCAATTTTCGCCTGAGCCAACCGTTGTGGAAATGGCACAACGGGTTTATACACTCTTGGGCTCTCTTCCTCCTTCTTCTTCTCTTCTTCAGATACTCCCTCCGGAGTCATGGGATTTGATGACGAAGCACCGGTGTCGTTTAATTTTTCAGTCGGTCTCTCAACGACCAATGGTGCTTCCGGGTTGCTAGGGGGCACTCTAGTAGGAATTTGTGTCCCGCTTCTCAGAACGATAGCGGACACATTCGCGTGCTCGTGCACGAGTGCCGATGTTTGTGTTGCTCCTCGAGGGTTCACCTCCGGTTGTGGCGGCAATTGGTTTTGTGACCTTACGAGGTTCGCCACCTGTAACCCCAGCTGGGTTATTTGGTCCGTGAGGGTCCGCTGGCCCATTTCCATCTTTTGGTTGAATCTCTCCTGGTTGGTAATATATTGAGTCAAGAGAGACTCAGCCGGAGAGACGGCCCTCTGTTGGCCATACTGCTGCTGCTGGAACGGCTGCTGATTCCTGGGGGCATAAGTTTGTTGCTGAGGTTGCTGCTGAGGCGGCGAGGGCTGAAATGGTGGGCGGTAACTGAAATTCCGGTGGTTCCGGTTGTTGGGAGAGTAGGCCGGGTTGGAATTTGTCCTTGGTGGATATGGCGCATTCCCCGTGGGGTTGTAAAATAGTGCGCTCGCCTGATCCAACGGTGGTGAGATGTCACCACCGTCGAATTCCCCAAGGAATTCGGACTCCACCGCAGAAACTTGTTGTGTACCGGCCCCACCGGCTCCAACCATTAGTGCGGAGATCTGGGTCGAAAGCAAGTCAAACTTGCTCGAAAGTTTGTCGACGTCCTCGACTCTGTGTATACCCCCAGTTCTTGGTGTGGCTCTCTCGTCACACCACCGCTCATTGTTGGATGCCATGTTTTCCAGAATATTCCCAGCATCTTCCTCGCTTCTAGACATGAAGGAACCCCCAGCCGCGGCGTCCATAGAAGATTTCAGGTCATCCCTCAACCCATTGTAGAACAGATTGATAATCTGCCACTTCGGAAGCTCATGGTGAGGGCATCTTCTTTGCATCTCTTTATATCTCGTCCAAGCTTCATGCAAGGACTCGTGGCTGGCCTGGGAGAAGGAGGAGATCTCACTCCTCAACTTCATGGTCTTCCCCGGAGGAAAGAACTTTGTCAGAAAAGCGTTGGAGAGCTTCTCCCAGGTGTTGAAAGTGTTGGGGTCCTTCCCCCTTAGCCATTGCTTTGCTTTGTCTCGCAAGGAGAAGGGGAACAGCTTCAGACGGATAGCCTCTGTCGTGACACCATTGATCCGGAAGGTGTCACACTTCTCCAAGAAGGAGTCCAGGTGCTCTATCGGGCTCTCCATGGGCGCACCCGCAAACTGGTCCTGCTGGATCCATGTCACTAGAGACGGCTTCAGCTCAAAGCTTTGGGCCGCAATAGCTGGAGATCGGATGGCGGAAGTTGACTCGATGGAGGGCATCGAGTACTCCAGCAGAGACTTGTGAGGTGGGGTGTTCTCCTCCATGGATTCGGGATCTTCCCTTCTTCGCTTCTCGGCGGCCAAACGCCTAAGGGTGGCGTTAATCTCTGGATCGAGGGGAATCAAGTCGTCAAGACTCCTTGAACTCCTGCGCATGAAAAACAACAGACACCCGTGAAGCGACAAGTGGGAAATAAACAAAAAAAATAAGAAATAAAAATAAGAAAAACAAATAAGAAAAAGAAAAAGAAGAATGCGAAAATTATCACGAGGTAGGGATGTGAGCTAGACACGAGGGTTCAAGAGATCCTAAAATATCAAGCACGTTGCCTCCCCGGCAACGGCGCCATAAACTTGACCGGCGCCCCGCGTGATATGCGGCGGCGCGGTGTCGTTTACCGCAAGTTTCACGGTTACTGTAGGGTGCGGGAATATCGAACTCAGGGAGGCGAGGTTGTGCTTGGGTCAGGTAGGACCTAAATCACCCCGAGGGGCGAGCTAGCCCGAATCGGTGGATGGTTGTCACGAAAGGAAACTAGAGCGTAAGAGCGAAAAGAAAGTAAACCCGGGACTTTGGTTTCCAACCCAACGAGAGACTCTCGCCGACACGGCCTACGGGTATGGATAGCGATCGGGATTAGGGTCTAATGGTGGGACGTTGCCTCTGAAAGTGGTATCGGCGTCCCATGGGCCCGATATTCCGGTCGGTGCCCAGGATGATACACCGGACTTCCCGGATTCGATCAGTGGGCACTCCCGTGTCCATAAACACCGATCGATCCCGGGAGCACTAAGCCCGCAACGATAACTCCCAACGTCTCATCCTGCCGCTCCCGCGTGCTAGGATTCGACGTCTACGCTAAGGGTGTGAGCTATGGCTAGGGAGTCAACCGCCAAGTTTATTCCCCCTTGGCCCGACGGTCAAAGGCGGTCTTTTTCCCGCCGATGACAATGAAACACCCCGCGTAACTGTTAGATTCCTACTCCCTATCGATTTCCTAACCCTATAGACGCATCGGGAAGAGCCCCCGAAGGGGTTTCCACCAAAATCCCAGATTTGGGAACTACTCACAAAAATTCATGAAAAAGCAATCTAAATGAAATTTAACCGTTGGAATCATAATCGGACGATTGCAAAGTGGAAGTAATAGAGCAATAAAGACAATACTAAAATATTAGAAAGATCTGAAAACTTACAAAAGAGTAACAATTACAGCCGTCACAAGGAAATAAAACAGTAGAAAAACAGCAACTCCTCGTTTCTGGAACCCTAGGGGCTCTATATATAGGCCGTCGCATCAACCGATCGGTTGACAAGTCAACCGATCGGTTGATCCGTTACAAATAAATATCAGAAAACGGCGAGTTTTCACCCGATCACATGAACCGATCGGGTGAGTTCTTGAGCGACCGGTTGGATCTTGGAGCGGTCGGGTGAATCGGCCGGTTGAATCGTCCGTGTCTTCAGCTCATCTTCTTCAGCTATAGATGAACTGATCGGGTGAGAGTCACCCGATCGGTTGGAATTCTGCTCGAGAAAACAGAGAACAGCCGCCCGCAGAACCGGTCTGTGAACCGGTCGGGTGACTTCTTTGTGAGCTGCGGTAGCGACCGGTTGGTGCACGCGTGCATCACCCGATCGGTTGGAGATGACCAACCGACCGGGTGAGGGGCTGAAAGATGAATACTTTGCCATTTGACCCCCTGGATCACGCGTGACTTCTCCCGTTGCTCCGGGGACTTGGGATATCATCATTAAACGTCCCCTACGTGGTCAATCCCCTGCAATCATAGACAAACAAAGAAAAGTGAAAGAAAACGGGAAAACATACGAAAACGAATAAGAGACGGCGGAAAAACACGGAGAAACACAAAAGAAAACGTGCGTGAATATATGAAATATAGACGCACGTCACTCCACCACCCACACCCTCCCAGCAGCCACCACGCCCACCACCACCACCACCACCTCTGCCACAGGACGGTGCTGGTGCAGCGCCACCACCAGCTTAGGCACACTCTTGATGGCTCTGATATTTTTTGTCGTTTTACTGCCCATTTGTTCTTGGGCCTGGTGATTTTTTGCCCCCTCCTCCTCATACTACTTTGGTGCCTTTCTGATCATATCTTTTTATATCTTTTTGGGAGTGAGGGAGAGACTTTTTGGGGACACTTATCTCTACGCCATACTGATTTTTGCATGCATCACATTCATTCATATCTTTTTCTTTTTCTTTTTCTTTCTTTTTCATCATGCATGCATCCTCACCCACCCCACCCATTTCACGTCTCTCGGTGTGCCACACTTTGCACATTGAGGACACTGTGCACTTTAGCTTGGGGGAGTGAGTTCTCACACTTTTTGCTTTTCGTCACCTTTTATTTTTATTTTTATTTTCCCCACCTTTTCTTTATTTTTACACAAATTTCACTTACTTTTGCGTTTTTTTATCATGCATCATGTTTTCTTATTTTCTTTGTGTGCCGCATTGTACAGAGTAGTATCTATTTTCTTTTATCATTGTTTCTTTCATCTTTTGCTAGAGATGATTTTTCTGTGATGATGATGACGTGGTGTTAGCTTATCTCTATGTGCATGCTATTTTGTCACGTCATAGCTTTTGTTTCAGATATCATATGCTATGTCCTGCTTTGCATTTGAAATAGTAACCCACTCTTTTTCTGTATGAATATGGATGAAATTCTGTTGTTAGCTGATGTATGATGATTCATATGTATGCTTTTCATGGAAAACACACCAAGCTTCACGCATTGATTGCTTGTATCTGGAGTACTGCTTTCTTTTCTCATATCACTTCTTATTGCATGAATTGTACGCTTCACTTTCAGGTTGATTAAATGTTTGCTAAGATGATATATCTGGACTAGTTTACTTTTTGAGATTAAACTGAGTAGATTATATTACTCTGCTGAAAGTTGTCGTGCACGTCCTATAAAGTGAACCGAGCGATATAATTATTTCTTTCTCCACATATCTTGAGCATCATTTCTCTATTTGAATTCATTGGTGAATCCCCCCTTAGCAAGTCTATTATCGGCATTTCCCCCGCTATTAATTTTCATGCTCCGAATCCCCAAAATCAAAAAGAAAAAAATATATACCTGTATATCCTTCTCTCTTTTGATTTGGGATCACTTATGTATCTATTTTTGTTGGAAAAAAAGAGAAAAATTGAGAAAAAGAAAAGAAAAGAGAAAAGAAGTTTATAAACGATCCCATCTCATACTCTTTCTCTCTTTCTTCCCTCTTTTGTTTTATTTTTACTTTTTTTTGGAGCTTCAAAAGAAATAGGGAATGTACATTTTGATTTGTTTATGCCACCACGCTTATGGATAAGCTTGGGGGGAGAGGATCCAATGATGTGTGAGAGAGTGACTACTTGACGGTGCATGGCAACCTAGGCTAAGTAATCTTCTATACTCGGTGAGATTGCTAAAGTTTCACGAAATCCAGAAATCGACACTTAGCATTCATTTCATGAAGACCATACTTTTCTATTCGTACTATTCCATATCGTGTGATATCTCTTATACTCCTTATAGAAAGCGTTCAATTAAAAAGTGTGTGATCTATGGTTACGCATACCGCTTTAGATGCTTCAAACGACGTTAATCCTAGAATGATTCCATGTTTCATGCTAATTTGATATTTTGGGGTTTTCTATTTCGAATGCATCATTATACTATGATATCGAAATAAAAGTCTGTGACGTGTGTTTTATATTCGATGTATGCTATATGAGTAAGCAAAACCCACGTCCTGAGAAGAATGATCTAGCACCCCCTTCTGCGCTTTCTATTCTATTTTTATTTTTATTTTCCTTCTTTTCCATTATTTTGCCCGTCGGGTTTGCTTTTACTCATCTTCCTCGAGGACGAGTAAGAGGTAAGCTTGGGGGATTTTGATCACTCCATATTTTACACCCTTTTTCTGCATGTTTGCATGCCACTTTGATCGCTCATATCGCGTTTTTCATTATTATTTGACAATATTGCGATGCTTTTCATGATGTCTTGTTTTTGTCGTATTTCAGGAGATATGGAGCGATTCGGAGTGATTTTGAGATCAAGAGAATTTGCACCCACTCCGGAGTGTCACCCACGGCTCATTTGAGGGCCATTCAGCGATGGAAGACAAGTGGAAGAAGAAGAAACTTCATAGGAGCGACGAGGAGGTGAAATGATGAAGAATGGGCATCTACAGCATGTCACTCGGCCGAGTGAAGCACTCACTCGGCCGAGCAAGAAGACCACTCGGCCGACCAGACCGGACACGCACCACCGAAGAAAATTAGCGTGCACTCGGCTGAGTGACGATAGTCCACTCGACCGAGTATGTATATCCCCTCGCCCGAGTGGCACGGGAAAATGCACCCACCGAAGGAGCCGACTTACTGTAATTTTACAGTCGATTTCAGTAAAGCCACTCGGCCCAGCATGGAATGCCCCTCGGCCGAGTGAGTCAAACCACTCGGCCGAGTCACCTCCGAAGACAGACCCCCGAAAATCCCCGACTTACTGGTAATGTACATGGTTTGTCACTCGGCCGAGTGAGCCGCCCCGCCGGCTGCATAAACTGCGATTTCTGGGCTGCACAAGGACATTTTGTCACGATTTTTTGGGCGATTTTGAGGGGCATTTAAACCCAGTTTTTGCCCTAGTTTAGGAGGACTTTTTGATACTTTTTGGCAGCCTTTTTGAGAGATTTTTAGATCATTAGATTTAGCTTTTATCTTGAAGATAAAAAGGTTATTTTTGTTGGATGATATTGGGTTCTCATTGGTTTGTCTCTCTTCTTATCAAAAACTCTATTTTTGTTGATAATTTCTCTATTGCAATGAATTGTGCTGAATTTGTTATTGATTTTCTCATGAATTGCATGATGATTAGTGAGTAGTTTTATCGTTTTAGGGCATATGGATGAACCCTATGAACCATATTTTTAAATTGTGATGAATTGGTGAAATTCTTGCTAGAATTGATTAGGGTTAGGTTGGGATTGATTAATTACGGATAGCTAGGGATTCATATTGATTGGGATTTGCAAGAGATTGGGTCCCAATTGATAGGAAGCCCTAAACATTCGATTTAGATTTACGATTGGACTTCTCTAGAATTGGTTTGCGAGAGATTGGGCCAAAGCTAGGATTTTTAATCGTGTTTCTATACCAATATCCGTTTGCAAGAGATTGGACGGGTAGGAACTATCTCAACCTAGGTCGTAGCTCGAGTTTACACGAGAGTGGGCTCGAGATACGGTTGAACGATGATGTCGTTCTTCACGCTAGCGGCTTAGGTTAGGGTTTGCAAGAGATTGGGCCCTACCCTATGTTTGCTATAGACCGACAATAGCACGAGAGCGTGAGCTTGGTTCTACATTTAGTTGCGACTAGTTCACCTAAAATTCAAGTCTAGCAATGATGTAACCTACGAATCATAACGATGAGATACTGTCCGTAGCGGGGATTCACTATCCCTAGGCGCTTTATTTTATTGATATTTCTATCGACATTTGAACGATTGCGAAAACTTTACCCCAAATCATTCTCGACCATTTTGATAGCTAGGTGATTGGAAAGAGACACTGTCATTGTTCCTCCCTGAGTTCGATACCCGCTCGCCGCTACACCATGCGCTTGCGGTAAGACTATGAGTCGCTTGTCCCGGGTGCGTGTGCATACCGGGGCTCGACCAGACGCTCGGGCGAGCGACTCAACTCGCTCGCCCGAGCGACCCTTTCTTGATCACCAAGTGGAGCACTACGCAAGGCACCGCTCGGTCGAGCAAGCACTGTGCTTGGCCGAGCGGTAGGTCAGCAGACTCCAAATTGACTTGAAATATTGGGTTTCGGTTTGGTTTTCTTGTAACACCCAAAACCAAACTATTTTTTATAAATAGTGAACGATTTTTAGAGTAGGTTAAGCTGGATTTTGCTGTAGCTAAACCCTTAGAGATATTCTGGGAGCTCTCTTTTGGTAAACTCTTTTGCAATCTATTTTCTTATTTGTGGTTGGATTTCCTTGATTTCTTTATCATTGCTTTTATTTCTCTTGCTCTCTCTATTGAAATTAATTTCATGTAATTTAACCGGTTAGATGTACCTATCTCTATTGCTATCATATTCAAAGCTTTTGCCATACTAGAGTAGTGTATATCTAGGGCTTAGGGACAATCCCTATGATCCTAGGGATCGGATGTTAGGTTAGACCCCGGTTGGATCAATCTAGGGTTTCCATATGGTGGTTTGAATAAGGGTTTTGGGGGATTAGCCTTAGGATCAGACTATCGCAAAGGCGGATCCATATCCTAAGGAGAATCCCCATGAATCTGATTAGGGCTTAGTGGTCGTTTCTAGGGCTTGCGGTCTCGAGAGTGACTCGAGAGCTAGGGGCGGCCACCAATCCCCGATCCGCTGACTGATGACTACGAAAGTGGCTCGATCACTCGAACCAACCATATGATATCGTCGCATTTCGTAAATCGCGAGAGTGGATACAGAATTACGAGTCAGGACCAAATGTCAAGCTTAATGCACACATTCCTATGTGACGCCGACTATGAGAGCACGGTTTCGCATACGGATGCGTTAGACTAGTAGGAACAATGAAAGTTAAGTGCTCGTTCTTATCTACGGATGTGACACTCCTACCCTAATCCATCATCCAACGTAGGGCCATTTGACCTAGCACCCATGACTGAAGGGCCTAGCGGGGAATCCCGAAAGCCTTAGACGTTTAATTTCTAGTTAACTCTCGATTCCCACAATCAACCAATCAATCAATCATGACAATCTCCGACCACACATTCACCTCCTTCCCTATAAAGCTAAGCGTTAAATGGTCACCTCCCTGAGTTCGACAATCTTTCTATACTATAGCGCACCGTGTATATGCGGTGATTCGTGCCCCCGTGGTGCCAACCTGTGGACTGAACAAGTTTTTTGGCACCGTTGTTAGGGAGGCAACGATTTACCTTAGCTTTTGGTCGGAGAGTGTTGGTTTCATCCACACTTGACACCACACCACTTCTTTTTATTTTTCTTTTTGTTCTCTTATCACACTCTCTTCTCTTTTTTCTAACGAGTTCCACGATTTTCTTGAGTGCCTCTATTTTGCATGTAGACACATTCTCATAAAGGAGAAGATCTTTTACCCTTGGATCCTGAGATAGAGGCAACCTCAAGGAGACTCGCAGCAGATAGAAGGAGAAGAGTAGCGATGGCTGAGCCTCTCATAGGACCGCATCCTCTCGTTCCACCAGAATTGATCCGGGATTTCATGAGGCCCTGCACCACCTTAACTGCCTCCGTGACAGTACCGTCGATCTGCGAGGGCAACTTCGAGCCAAAGACGGGGCTCATCCTACTGGTGCAACAGGACTGCTTCCATTGGCTCTCACATGAGAACCCCAGTCACCACATGGAGGCGTTCTTAGCCAAGTGCTCCACATTCCAGATGCAAGGAGTCAGTGATGATGCGATCAGGTTACGGCTCTTTCCATTCACCTTGAAGGATAAGGCCCATTATTGGCTGACGTCGCAAGCGCCCGACACCTTCACGACATGGGAGCAGCTGGCAGAGGCCTTCATCACCAAATACTTCCCCCCCTTTGAAGATGTTGCGTCTTCGGAACCAAATCACCAATTTTAAGCAGGGGGCCAGGAGTCTTTTTATGAGGCCTGGGAACGATACAAGGACCTCGAGCATCAGAGTTCAACCCATTGCATCGCCACGTGGGTCTTGGTCCTATCTTTCTACAATGGGATATGTTCGGACACAAGGATGATAGTTGACGCTACAACAAATGGGGCCATAATACGGAAAGAGCCAGATGAAGCCATGAGGATCCTTGAGGCCATGTCAGCCAACAACCAACATTGGAGGGACGATAGGTCTACCCCGACTATTGCCATGGCCCCAGGAGGAGGGCGATACGAAGTCAGCGAGGCAGCTATTTTTTATGGCCGTCTCGAATCCATTACACCACAAATGGCCAGATTGGAACACCGACTCGACGCTAGGCCGAGCTCACTTTCTACCAACACATATGTCGCTTACGAGATGTGCGCAGATCAGGGACCCAATGGCGGGACCTACTCTTACCAGGAACCTCCTGCAACAACAGAGGAGGCCAACTACACCTCCGATGATAGAGGAGGAAACAGGGGAGCATATGGGAACCAGTCCTGGAGAAACCACCCTGGTTTCCAGTATGGGAATAGCAGCAGAGCACAACAGCAGCCACAACAGTATCAGCAGCAGTAGCAGTCCCATCAATATCAGTAGCAGTCACAGTAGTATCAGCAGCAACAGTATCAGCCACAGCAGCAGCAGTCTGTGCAGAGGCTGTAAGCCCCATATAGACCGCCAGGGTACCAGCAGTAGTTTCAGCAGTAGCTAGCTTTGTCGGATCCTCCTCCAGCTCAGTAGAAATCCTCCTTGGAGGCCACCTTGAAGATATTCATCGAGGAGTAGGCAAAGCTCAATCTAGACCATACGGCCCGTTGCAAGGAACTTTCCACCACAGTGGATCAGCTAACGGAGCAGATGAGTCAGATGGCACGGTCCCAAGGCAAGCTCCCCGTCAGTCAGATAAGAACCCCAGGGAGAGCACCCGTGCCATCACCACCCGTAGCGGCCTATCGACGATGGATCCTGAGCCGTCGGTGATGATTCCCACAGTTGCTTCACCCGAGGAGGTGATAGATGAGCTCCCACCAATTATTGATGGTGGAGATATTGAGGCTGAGGAGCAGCCTACCACCGTTGAGAGAGATAGCCCTCCCATAGTGGATGACGTGATCAAGGAAAGGACAAGGCCCGTGGAGAAGCCCAAGGATCGCCCCACTCAAGTTCCATTCCCGAGTAGATTGGCTAAGGACAAAATGGCAGAGAAGTACGCCAAGTTCATAGAGCTTCAGAAGGGAGTGGAGTTGAATATTCCATTCATGGAAGCGTACGCAAAGTTCATTAAGTAACTACTCTCAGGAAAGAGAAAGACGGAGCAGGTTTTGTTGGCAGAGAAACCGTCATCATTTTTCAGAAGCAACAAGCTGTCGAAGAAGCTCCTGGATCCGGGGAGCTTCACCGTCCCTTGCTCCATAGGTGGCGTCCCCATCAGGAGGGCCTTGATAGATTTGGGGGCAAGCATCAGCTTGATACCTTTGTCCATATTTCATCACCTCAACACCGGGACGGAATTAGATCCGACGACCATGACCATCCAGCTCGCAGATAGGTCGATGATGCACCTGGTCGGAGTGGCTAGGGACGTTGTCCTATAGATTCCCGACGGAGTGAGAGGGCCGGTGGATTTCGTTATTATGGACATGGCAGAAGATGGAGGATTGTGGATGATTTTAGGTTGCCTGTTTATGGCGACTGTAACGCCCCACTTCCCAAATCGAATGGAAGCGAGAACGTTACGAAGGTCCACATGAACTGGAGCGGTGAAGATCGAGTTCACTAAGCGTCTGTGACAACAACATCACAGGGCTCTTGCATGCATTCAGAACAACAGAATATTAATATATACAATTCCACACCCAGAAGTCCGTACACGAAATAAAAGCAACATGGCCCTAACATGGCCAAAGGAACTACAACAAGGAAACATACCCTACTACAAGTACTAAAGAAAAACTAAAACAGCAACAGAACGAGTCTCTAGTCCTCCACAGGGAGCGACTCTGGGTCAACAAACTTCTGGCTTACTGGGTCAGCCGTCTCAAACAACTCCTGCTCATGGTACTCTGCCTCGTGATCTGACATACATTCCAAAAGCATGAATGTATGCCAGCAAGGGTCTGGCAAGTAAATGGTGAGTCGACCCAACGTAAAGTGTACGAATTATTAAAAAGATTAAAGGAGGTTAGTAGTTCTACTATCACAGTTATACATTTAATTAGCAGCACTGTTATGAACATGGCATTTCTAAAGAATTAAAACAAAGCAATTGTGAGCATGGCAGTTTTAAAGATATTAAAGCAACACAGCTATAAACATGGCAATTCTAGTGTGCAATTGGAGTAACGACAATCAATTTAAGTTCCATGCATTTGTTTTCTATCATGCCTAGGGTTCACGCCTTTAAGTCATGGTGAGTAAATCGATCCTTCTTACGAGGGTATAATCATGATTGACGTCACCCACCATATATGTGGTGCTCTTGAAGGGGACCCTTTCACACACACTTAGTGGCCGCTCAATCCTAACCCCAACCCCACCCGAATGTTGTGCTAGAAAACGAGACAGCCTAATCAAGTTCACGAGTTAACAAATTCAAGATTTTGCCATCAAGGGCACAAGTTCATGAAATCAAGTTCTTTCAAGATGTTACATTAATTTCCATACTACTAAGAAAATTTAATCTATCAACTGATTAAATTCTAACAATGTGTGCAAGCAAGATATAAAGCATGATACCATATTAACTATCAGCATTTTCATAAATTATGACATTTAACACAAACAAGGAAATTAATTGGTTTAAAACATTAAATTTTAATGATTTGCACACTTGCCTGTAGTAGCTGGTTTCGGGTGTCCAGGTGATCACGGTGAGAGATATGATTTGTCTGCGTCAATAGATTTTAATATTAAGTTAACCGTTCTTTACCAATAATAAAACTAACATGCTTGTATAAACCTAACATACATGTTTATTATATACACTAACGTATAATGATCGGTCTATATTTTACACCTTTTTCTGCATGTTTGCATACCATTTTGATCAGCCATATCGCGTTTTTCACGACTATTCGACGATATTGTGTTGCTTTTCACTATTTCTTGTTCTTGTCGGATTTCAGGAAATATGGAGCGATCGGGAGAAAAAATGAGCTTAAGGGATTTGCACACATACCGGAGCATCGCTCATGGCCATATTGAGGAGCTAATGGCGCTGGACGATGAGCGGGAGAAGAAGAAAATCGATAGAAGTGAAGAGGAGACGAGGAAGAGAAAAGTGGCTTCCAAATACAGCCCACTCAGCCGAGTAACACAGCCCACTCGGCCGAGTGAAGGAGCGTACTCGGTCGAGTACGACTGATACGAAGATACCTTGTGCCGCAATGCACTTGGCCGAGTGTTCAATCTCACTCAGCCGAGTAGAGAACTCCACTCGCCCGAGCGAGTCAGAATTTTTGTAGGGAATTGAAGCCAACTCTTTGGAATTTTGGGGAGCACAGCGGAAGACCCACTCGGTCGAGTAGGAAGTCCACTCGACCGAGTGACAAATCCCACTCGACCGAGTGACGCAGAGTGCTAAAGCGCACAAACCCCCCAACTTCTCTATTTTTATTTGGATCTGTCACTCGGCCGAGTGAGATATCTACTCGGCCGAGTAGCGTAGCCAGCCTGTGTCAAAAACTAGGGTTCTGGGCTACGCCAGGGGCAATTCTGTCAGGATTTTTTGGACGTTTTAGGGGAAATAGAATTTAGATTATTTCTAATTGTATTTTCAGCTTTGGAGATTGAAGAACTCAGAGCTGGTTTGTCTACTTCTTTTAAATATTGCATTTTTATGAATTGTTCTCTTCTAAATCTGAATTGCAATATGATTTCCATCATTGATTTTGTTATTGCTATGATGAATTGTGAGTAGATTCGCTATTGAGAACCCACACTACCATTTGCAAATGTTTTTGGCGAAGTGCGCCACTTTCCAGATGCTTGGCGTGCCAGCGGATACTATTCGACTGCGTCTTTTCCTATTCACTCTTCGAGATAAGGCTTTGTATTGGCTGAGAACGCAAGCCAAGGGGATCTTCACCACTTGGGATGAGCTAGCGAGCGCATTTGTCAACAAGTTCTATCCACCATCCAAGACTGTGAAGATATGAAGCGCCTTGATGTCCTTCAGGCAAGGCCCTCAGGAGTCTTTATATGAGGCATGGGAACGTTTTAAGGACCTCCAACACCAATGTCCCCATCGTAGCATTGAACCGTGGGAGTTAGTGCATAACTTCTACAACGGATTGTAACCGAGCACCAAGCAAATATTTGATGCCACTGCCAATGGAGCCATTTTAGCAAAGACACCGGATGACGCTACGGTTTTACTTGAAGAGATGGCATCAAATAATTAGCAATGGGCGATGAAAGGGGACAATCTTCGTCATCTTTAAAGCCGGCGAGCATCTATGAGGTGAAAGCGGTGGCGGAACTCTCTACCAAATTTGATTCTCTTCATAAATTCATAGAGAGGCTAGAAAAGTTGATGAGCGAGTCACATGGAGCCTCCAACGCATCTACATCCGGAGGAAGCATGAGCGACTGGCAGGATCAGAGCTAAGTCATGTTCGTTGGAGGGGAGCAAGGAGACGGAGCTTTGGAGCAAGCTCAATATGTTGTCGGCAATATCGGTTATTGGGTGAACTCGGCCACTAGGGGTCACCCCGGATTTTTATACGCCAACAATGATGGAGCCTTGACTCCACCACAACAATAACCACCGTCGCAACAACCACAAGCCCGGCCTCCTCAACAACCGCAGTATCAACAAAGGCCACCCCAACAACAAAACTACCCACCAAGGCAACAAGCGGGGCCCTATAGACCCCGGGGATATAATCAAGGATGGAGGGCACCTAAACCCCCACAAGCACCACCAAGGTCGGAGCACGAAGCAAGGGTTGAAGAATTCATGGCAGAACAAAAGAAGACTAACACGAAATTGTCGGCTCAACAAGAATCCCTCAACACCGTCGTGGCACAATTGGCGGAGCAACTCACATTACTCAACAAGACTAATCAACAATTGCCGGCTCAACCGAAACAAAACCCATAGAGCAACACCAGTCACATCAATACAGTCGTGGTGGTAACTACAAGAGGCAGGAAGGACACTACTCCTGCCATGATTCAAGCTAAGGAACAAATGGAGGAAAATTTCGGTTGAGAAGGAGACAGTCAATGAAGAGAAGAGGCCGAAGGCGACGATTAATGATGAAAAATCTGAAATGGTGGAGCTACGAGAGGAGCGAACCTATATGCCACCGGTACCATTTCCACAACGGTTGGCGAAAGCAAGAATTGAGAAGAGGCTCGTTAAATTTCTGTAATACTTGTGAGGAGTGAGCTTGAACATCACGGTCTTAGATGCAATCGTCGAAATCCCATCCTATGCAAAGTTCCTCAAGGATTTGATCGCAGGAAAGAAGCAAACGGAAGGGGTCATACTAGCCGAGCAAGGTACGTGGTTAACAGACAAGGAGAAGATGTCGACCAAGTTGAAAGATCCCGGTAGTTTCCAAATTCCTTGCACGCTTGGAGGAGTCCCTCTACAAAAAGCCTTAGTAGATTTGGGAGCAAGCGTGCGCCTCATGCCCCTCATGGTGTTCAAGAAACTGAATATGGGGACCGACCTCAACACCACGGACATGAAGATCCAACTCGCCGATGGGAGAATCAATAGGCCGGTGGGGATTGCTGAAAACGTGCCACTACAAGTACCGAGTGGACTTTGCATTTCGTGTGACTTTGTGGTGATGGACATTAGAGAAGAAGGCGATACGTCGCTGATACTTGGGCACCCTTTCCTAGCCACCACCGGAGTAATTGTAGATGTAAGGGAAGGAAACATGTCCCTAAACGTCGGCAACATTGAGGTTGAGCTCCATATTCCGAAGGCAATGAAGCATATGCCTTGGCCAGAGGAAGTAGACTACGTGGACTTCCTCGATAAGGTCATAGATGACGTCATGTCATTCGCCATTGGAGCCAAACACGATGACGACCTTGAAGAGGTCCAAATTGCCAAAGATAGCGAAATGATGGAAGACCCACCGGATCCTCTTACGGATGAAGAGAAGAACGACACTGATGTCGTTAGGATTAGAGAGCTATGCAAGCTCACTACGGCGAAGCACGTAAAGGAAGCGCCACCGGCGAATAAATTTTCACCGCCAGTCAAAAAGAAGGACGCCAAGAGCCCAAGCTTGGGGGAGTAATCGCCCACTACTACCTTTGATGAGGGGCAACCGAGGAAAGTCGACAAAAAGTAACAAGTGACCCCAAGCGGCCTTTCCGACAAGTTTGATACGTGCATCTCCCATGCGCCGAACATCGAGCACTAATCGCGAATCTTAAGGGGTCGAGCTCAAGACCTTAAATGAGCGCTTATCGGGAGGTAACCCGACGGTTTATCCCAGTTTTTAGTTGAATTTTCCTTTCACTTTTTGTTTTAGATCTTTATTAGTGTACAGAGTCAAGAGTCTAGGAAGAACCTGACGACGGGCTACAGTTTTAATTTCAGGAAAAGGATAATAGAAGACCATATGAACGAAGGACAACCATGGTGATGATGAGCACTTCAGGGATACGCTCAAACTCTGAAGGGAGTAAGAAACTGACGGGAGAGAAGAAAACAGAAAGTGTCGCAAAAACAGAGAGTAGGAGCTGAAAACAGCAGCCCACTCGGCCAAGTGACTCTTTCACTCGGCCGAGTGAAGACCCTACTCGGCCGAGTAGGGTACTGCATAGGAAAGTCTCGAAAACCCCTCTCTATAAATTATATGCCACTCAGCCAAGTGACTTTGTCACTCGACCGAGTGAATCTGACACATTCAACACTTAAAATGCTCAGAGTGGCCTATCCACTCGGCCGAGTGACTATGTCTACACGGTCGAGAGATAGTTTCTACTCGACCGAGTCGGAACTTAAATGAGAGATTTCAAAATTTCCGAAACATATCCTCGCTATGCCCGAGTGGCGCGACCCTGCCATCGCCCGACCGCTCATCCGCCACCGCACCCCTCGCCGCCGGTCGGCGCTCGACAGCCCTCCGACACCCAAATTTCCCCCTTTCTCATATTTCCCATTTCGTAAGCCCAAATCCACCCCAAATCTAAATTAAACCCTATGTATGCCTATTTCTCTTGATCTACACCTCTATTTTTTGATATTCATTGCTAATCAATTGTTCTTATGTTTCATGATAGCTTGGGGGAGATCGAGCGCTGATTTGGAGCTTCAAGGGAGGCGCCTCTTTGCTCGAATTGCTAGCGTGGAGCCACGTCATGTTCTGGTATACTCTTTCCATATTATTAACACTTCGTGGTAGTTTGCACATCTCACGACATCACCATGCCCCAACGCACTAGGGCTCATGCGCGGGAGTCCCCTGTCAAGAGGAAGAAGATCAGCGACCCTGGTTCTTCTTCCGCTAGAGCAGACTCTCCGCCTCCTAGAGACCCACCACCCACACTTCCGCCTCCTACTGCACCCATTCCACCCCCACCAGCACAGCCCGTCGCGGCCGTCGAAATGATGGGGATCACTTTCAGAGATGACGCACGCCGCTGCAGATTTGAAAGAATCTCACATCGTTCAATAGTCCCCTCTAGGTTTGCACACATAGTTGATCTTGAGTGCCTAGGGGTATTCCATGGGCTACTCCAGTTGTACGCCAACGTGAGGTGGCGTGATTTTCTTTCGATGTCGACAGACACCTACGTCCGTCTGACCCTTGAGGCCCTGAGTTCTATCCGTATGACTCCCAGGGGTTGCACGTTTCGTCTGATGGATCGTAAGTGCGAGATCACTGTCGATATGCTCCAAGACTTTTTACATTGGCCCCCATGTCCCTGACCCCGACCGTGCTTTTGGTCCCACGCACCACACCCCTCCTTCCTTTGATGTACATGCACTCTGGACCCTGATCACAGGATCACCACTTGCTTTTGACCCTAGCCAGGCCAAGGCCTCCTCTATCGTCCACCCTTGCCTCCGTATTGCTCAACGCCTTATGGCGACCACTTTCTTGCGAGGTATGAGCCTGGGACGATGTCTATGTCTGAGCTCTATATGCTCTATGCGATGATGAAAGAGAGAGCCTTCGAGGGCGATGGGGACGTCTTAGTCCCCACCACTCAGATTGATCTTGCCAGCTGGTATCTCGATCGCATCATTATCTCTGTCACCGCCCTGGACTGCAATTTGTTGTGGTGGTCTGATCACCCTGTTGGCACCTATATGCGGGGGTGAGCTCCATGCTGTCTTGCTTCGACCTACGGGCCCCACCTCCCTTTCAATAGATGGTATGGCCCGTATGAAGATGTTGCATCCTCATGGTCAGCCCTACTGGGTTTGGCAGTAGAGTAGGGTCCATTTCAGCAGATTATATGGTGCTTCTGAGCCCTGCTCGGACCCATATTGGACCCACATATGGGGATTGGAGACCAGAGAAAGAGCTCCTCATCCCAGCTGCCTATGTACTCGAGCCCAAGGGTGCGCAGTAGGAGCCCCTTCTCGGCCCTCTAGCCCCAAAGATCCCTATCCCACAGCCTGCACTTGATTTGATCCTAGCCCCGACACTTCTGTCCACACCTCTTCCACTGTCGAGAGCACCGTTCCTATGTCTGCCACCACCACCATCACTACCTCTTTGCCATCGAGTTTTGCTCCCCTTTCTTACGTTAGCTTTGAGAGCGCCATCCCCTCAGCTCTTGAGAGAGGCGAGCCTTCCCTAGTTTCGACGGCTGAGACCCTCTCCTCACCAGGTTTCTCGACCCCCAAGGAGTCATTTTTTTGTTGATTTTATGACCTCTCCAGTCGTCGACCCTTCTGTCTCTGCTGCCGCTATTTTTACCGAGAGTGTCGTGACGTCTGTCCCCACATCTGTGTCTACGACCTCTCTGTATGTCTCGCCCTCTGTCGCCGCTTTATCTTCTGCCGCTGCTCGCACTCCTGAGACTTTTCCTGCGTCTCAGCCTCCTACAGAGGCTGAGCATCTTTTAGCGAGCACCGCACCTCTCACACACCGACTTATGGTTCCCCTTGTTTACGGTGGCCATGTGCGTCAGCCCTGACCTCATCCTGTGCGACCCTCTGCACCCGCTCCCGACACCCTCGTCCAGTACCTCCGTGCTGTAGAGGGGGTTGTCAGTGGACTCAGAGCGGATTTTCAGGCTCTTGTTGCTACCATTAGCTCTGTACAGGCACGCGTCGCCCTTCTGCCTGGTATCAGGTCCCCCTGAACCAGATCCTTGCACACCTGACACAGCCTCCACCAGCCGCATCCCGTCCCATCTCTCAGCAGCCTGCACACCACCACCCCCTCCCCCACCACAGGGAGGTGCTAACGCCCTACCACCAGCTTAGGCATACACTTGATGCCTCTCATATTTTTTTCCGATGTTCTGGTTGATATTTTTGCTGCTGATTTTGCACCCCCGCTCGCCCACATATTTTGATCACTTTTTACTGGGCTATGTATATATCTGTCTGGGGGAGAGGTGGTATTTCTGGGCCTTTCTATATTGCTCCCATGATCTGTGTGCTCATCACATCCATCATTTGCATTCTGCACTTATCATATGCATATCCATTTCATTTTCTTTTATTTTCCTTTTTATCATGCATGCCACCCCCTTTTTATTTTAGTGCCCATCTGTCTATTCGAGGCCCTACCTTTACTCATCCTAAAAGGGGGATAACTCACTTTATATTTTTCCTTTTATCATGCATGCATCTGCACCCACCCACCCCGATTATGTATGTCCTTCTGCCATACTTAGCACCTTGAGGACACTGTGCAGTTTAGCTTGGAGGAGCGGGTGTCTCACGTATTTTTTATTTTCTTCATTTTATCTTTATTTTTCTACCTTTCTTTATTTTCCACTTATTTTCACCCACTTTTTCATTTTTTTCTCATACATCACGTTTTCTTACTTTATGTGAGCGTTGCATTTGTATAGTTAGTTCTTATTTTTTCTTTATCCTTATTTCTTTTATCCTTATTGCTAGAAATGAATTCTCTATGATGACGATGACTTGGAGGTAGCTTGCTCTTATATGCGTATTCTCTTCCCATGCCATCGTTTTTATTTCAGATATCATATGCTATACATCGCCATGCATTTGAGAATAGGAAGTTTCATCTCTATTATATGATTGTGAATGTAATTCTAGCATTAGCTGAGCTGAAAATTTATACCGTATACTTTTCATAGAAAACACACCAAGCTTCACGCATCGATTGCCTAAACTTGGAGTACTGCTTTGTTACCTGCTATCACTTCTATTTGCATGAAATTGTATGCCCTACTTCCAGGTTGATTGAATGTATGCCTTTTTGATATAATTAGATCAATTTACTTTCTGAAATCAAACTGAGTACATTACATTACCCTGCTGAAAGTTATCGTGCACATACAAAAGATTGAACTGTGCGTTGCATATTTTTCTTTCTCCACATATCTTGAACATCATCTCTATACTTAAAATCATTGGTGAATCTCTTCTTAGCGAATCTTATATTGGCATCTTCCCCATGCTAAAAAGTCCAAGCTCCATTTCCCCGAAATCAAAAGTAAAATACATGCATACCTTTCCATCTCCAATTTGGGATTGTTTATATTAAATCAAAAAAAGAGAAAAAAAATAGATGGAAAGAGAAAAGAAAAGACAAAAAAAGAGTTTATTTGTATATGCACAATTCTTCCTTCTTTCCTTTTTTTTATTTTCATTTATTCCTTTGGAGCTTCAAAAGAAATGGGAAAAAGCCATATTGTTCTATTTGATGCCACACGCTTATAGATAAGCTTTGGGGAGGAGATCCAATAATGTGTGAGAGAGTGACCACTTATATGTGCATGATGACCTAAGCTAGGTAATTTTTGATACTTAGGGAGATTACTAGAGTATAACGAAGTTTATGAATTGAATATTTGGCTTGCATTTCATGATTACCATCTCTTTCTATTCTTATCGCTTTATAATGTGTGATACCTCTTATACTCCAAGTAGAAAGCGATCAATTGAAATGTGTGCAGTCTATGATTACGAATATCATTTTAAATGCCTTAGACGATGCTAATTATAGAATGAATTCATACTTCATATCGTTTTGATGTTCTTGGTTTCTATATCGAATGCGCCTATATATGATATGATATCGAGGTAAAAATCTTTAGCACGTTTTATTCATTGTACGCTATTTGAGTAAACAACTCCAGGTCCTTAGAGGATGATCTAGCACCTCCCTCTTCGTTTTCTTTTCTATGTTTCTTTTTCCTCTTCCTTATTTTTATCCACCGGGTTTGCCTTTTTACTCATGTTCCTCGACGACGAGTACGAGGCAAGCTTGGGGGATTTTGATCGGTCCATATTTTACACCTTTTTTGTATGTTTGCATACCATTTTGATCGTTCATATCGTGTTTTTCACGATTATTCGACGATATTGCGTTGCTTTTCACTTATTCTTGTTTTTGTTGGATTTCAGGAAATATGGAGCGATCGGGAGCAAAAATTAGCTTAAAGGATTTGCACGCTTGCCGAAGCATTGCTCATGGCCATATTGAGGAGAAAACGACACTGGACGATGAGCGGGAGAAGAAGAAAATCGATAGAAGCAAAGAGGAGAAGAGGAAGAGAAAAGTGGCTTCCAAATACAGCCCACTCGGCCGAGTAACACAGCCAACTCGGCCAAGTGAATGATCGTACTCGGCCGAGTACGACTAATACGAATACACCTTGTGCCGCAATGCACTTGGCTGAGTGGTCAATCTCACTCGGCCGAGTCGAGAACTCCACTCGCCCGAGTGAGTCAGAATTTCTGAAGGGAATTGAAGCCAACTCTCTGGAATTTTAGGGAGAACAGCAGAAGACCCACTTGGCCGAGTAGGAAGTCCACTCGACCAAGTGATAAATCCCACTCGGCCGAGTGACGCAGAGTGCCAGACGCCCAAACCCCCAACTTCTCTGTTTTTATTTGGATCTGTCACTCGGTCGAGTGAGATTTCCACTTGGCCGAGTAGCGCCGCCAGCCTCTGTCGAAAACTAGGGTTTGGTCTATGCCAGGTGCAATTCTGTCAGGATTTTTTGGACGTTTTGGGCATGTATTTACGCCCAGTTTTTATCCCAGCTTAGGAAGAGGCCAGGAAATAGAATTTATATTATTTCTAATTGTATTTTCAGCTTTGGAGATTGAAAAAATCAGAGCTGGTTTGTCTATTTCTTTTGAATATTGCATTTTTATGAATTGTTCTCTTCTAAATCTGAATTGCAATATGATTTCCATCATTGATTTTGTTATTGCTATGATGAATTGTGAGTATATTCGCTGTTCTAGGGCATGTGGATGAACCCTATGGATCTAATTTCAGATTTGTGATGAATGAATTTATATGTTTCTAGAATTGATAGGAGGTTAGGTTGTGATTGATTTATTACGGATAGCTACGAATTTCTATCGGTATAGAGTTTGCAAGAGATTGGATTCTAATCGATAGAAAGGCCTAGATATTCCATTTAGGTTTATAATCGAGATTCACTAGACTTGGTTTGCAAGAGATTGGACTAAAGCTAGCATTTTTATTATAAATTTATACACATATTCGTTTGCAAGAGATTGGATGAATACGAGCTATCACAATCTACATCGTAACTCGAGTTTGCATGAGAGTGGGCTCGAGGAGCGATTGAACGATGACGTCGATCCTAATGCTATTGGCTTAGGTTAGGGTTTGCACGAGAGTGGGCCCTAATCTAGGTCGCTTTAGACCGGCAATAGCACGAGAGCGTAAGCTTGGTTCTCTATTTAGTTACAACTAGTTCACCCGAATTCAAGTCTTGCAACATTGAGATTCACGATCCACAGAGATTAATGACGATCCGTAGGGGGATTCCTTAGCCCTAGATGCTTTTATAATATTGAATTTGAATTGTTAATTGAACGACTGGGACAACAACATTACAAAAATCACCCTTCCACCAATAGCTTAGTGATTAAGATAGAGTATCGTCATTAGTCCCTCCTCGTGTTCGATACTCGCTCGCCACTACACCGTGCGCTTGCGGTAAAACTACAATTGTTTTTTGGGTGTATATCTGGGAGCGATCATATAATAATAAACAAACAAACTGCCATCTGATATACAATAACATTAATAAAACACTATCCTGGTTATACTATAAGATATATTGTTTATATAAAATAAGTTAATATATATCTGTATTTAACCGTAGTACGATATGCATGGAGTTTGCACCCTCGTATAAGAGAACTCACTGCTTGTAACACATACTGATATTTTTATAAAACAAATAATAAAAAATATAATATTAACTAACATTCATATAATACCAACTATTATATAATGTTATAATGTACATGCGGTAATCTAACCACTCACGTGTTTGGTGTGATGACAGGTGCGATGGAGGTGAGGGTTTTGGAGGAGATGCGATGGGGCTGGTGGTTGAGTTGCGAGGAGAGGCTAGCGCTTTCGAAGTGACTGACGGAGCTAGATAGGGGCGCCATGACAAAGGTGGAGGTTGGTGGTTCGCTCAGGGTTGCTCGGGGTTTGGTCGGCGGCGAGGGGAGGTCGGAGACTTGAGGCAAGGTTGGCGAGCGGTCTCGGTGTGGGATGTGGTCGCGACTGAGGTGGAAGGACGGTGGAGGTGAGGTGCCTGTGTTGGGTTCGAGAACATGGCGGGGGTGGCAGAGGCTGTGCGGGCTTGGCGAGGTGTATGCGAATGTCTCGGAGGAGAGACGCACGGGTGGAGGGAGGTTCAGAGGGTGTGGCGCTTGGGGGTTATGGGAAGAAATCGAAGGTGAGGCACTGGATTTGTGTGGCGTGTTGTGGCATCATGTGCCTTAAGGTTGCGGTGAAGGGCTCGGTGCTAGGCGAAGGAACAAGGAAAGGGGTTGGCGGAGCGAAGTCGGAGAGGATACGAGGTGCTGGCGGGGGTTGTGCTGGGCACGTGGGTTACGAGGATGGCAGGTGGGCTGTTAGGGTTGGGGGAGGTCGCCTTAGTTAAGGCAGGCTAGCGGTTGAGAGTTTAGGGTGGAGGCACGGTGGTTGCATGGAGGGCTGAGAGAGGACGAGGGTTGGCGATGTGTTTGGTAGAGGAGAGGTGGTAGCTTGGGGTGCAACGCTCTGGATTATGGGAGGTGGTCAGCAGTGATAGGAGGTTTGGGCTGTCGGAGGGGCGCAGTGCAGGTCTGGGCATGGGGAGAGAGGAGGCTGGTGGCACGGTGAGGGCGACTGGGCTTGGGGCTGCCGGAGGGCGAAGTGGCGGGGGTTACGCGTGGAGAAGGCAAACGTCGGATGGAGGAGGGAAGCTCGTGTGTTTTGTAAAGAAAAGAAGGAGAGGTAGGCGACATGGTTTCATGCGTGGCGGTTGTAGATAGAGAGAAGGACGTGGTTGGTTGCCCTAGTGACCGCATGCACGTAGGGGGTTTACGGTTTGGGGATAGTTATGAAATGCTAATAGAAAAATAAAGTTTGTTTTAAAGGAAAATATAAATAATAATAAAAAGTTTTGTATTAAAAATTAATTTCCGAAAGTTTTAAACGTTAATTTAAAATTTAAAATTTTGAATTTTAGAATATAGTTAAAAATAATAATGATATTAATAATCAAATTTTACAACTTCTCCCCTTGGCATCCAAAAATTGTAAAGAAAATATCGAAGCGATCGCGCCTTTGAGTGAATACGGGGTTCGGTCACGCATTAGAGCGATCAAATATAATAATTAAAGTCAAGCGCTATATATATATACACACACACACACATACGATCACAAAAATACACACTAGATACGCACAACCGAAAAGTGGCCGTTACAGTGACGGCTGGAGTACTGATAGACGTGTGAGAAGGCACGCTCTCCCTTAATGTTGGAAACATTGAAGCCAAGTTTTGGCTATCTAAGCTGATGAGGGAGAGGGAGCCTACTGTTGGATATGGACGACATAAATACACCCATGAGGGGATGTATGAGGGTATACGGACCTCAGATGTCGCGTGCACGAAGGCGTGCGCGAAGGGAACCTTTTCTCGTGTGAAAAGGACCACTCGATAAGTGGAAAAAGCCAATCGATAAGTGGAAAAAGCCACTTTATAAGTGCAAAATGGCACTTGATAAGTGGATAAAGAAGAAGATAAATGAATGTGCTAATATAGGCTAATAAGCTTATAATTGGTTATTTCCTACAATAACCACCCCTAAAGCCTATAAATAGGACCCAAGGGTAAGGCATTCATTCACACTTTCCTTGCCATAAGTTTGCATAAGGCATCCTTATGTTCTTCTTCTCCCTTCCATTAAAATCCTCTTCTAGTTAGAGATTTAGGCGGTTAAACTTTGCTTCGATCCTCCATGACGAAGTATCGACCGTTGTGGCGAATCCGAGGGTGAAGTTCCGAGATTACCGTGCTGCGTACGCAAGCGTAAGTCTCAACTTCATTTATCGATCCTAACGTTGTTTTGACAGGATCCCACATTGGTATCAGAGCCATACAGATTCGCTCCGATCAGACCGTCGCCCCGTCGAAACTATGAACGAGTCGTTGTCTTTTTCACGAATGGGTATCCTACCATTATGGATATGGTAGGAACGCTTCGTGACGGAGAGAACGCAGCGGTTGTTTTTTTCACGTTAGGGTCTCCTACCAGTACGAATATGGCAGGAACTCTCCGTGACGGGAAGAACCGACCGTTCATATCGTCAAACTCGCTCTCTTCATGGATGCTGAGTCTCCATTCATAGGGAATGGGTGCTCTCTTCATGTGGAGCGCGTAGTTTACGAATTTTTGAAGTGGGTTATTTTTTTTGGCACACGGCCATTGGAGGATAACTACTTCCTCGACGAACGGGTGCTTCACCGGAGAAGAAGATGGTGGTTATTCCCATCGGGGAAGATGAATTTTGGTGCATGAAATCTATAGGCAAATGGGCAATGGAGGCAATGCATCCCCCCTCCCCATGCGGAGGGGGTTGGCTACGGCCAATGACGACGAACACCACCACGGCCACCCCCTCCGGTGGGGGTGTGCGGCCAACCCCATGAATGGGGGAGGCCGGCCATGGCCAAAGGGCCATAGCCGGCCAAGGCCAAAATGGCCAAGGCCGGGCTAAGGCCGGCCATGGCCGACCTCTGGCCGAGGCCAGGGGGCCTGGCCGGCCTCTGGCCGGGGCCTGGCCGGCCTCTGGCCGAGGCCAGGCCGGCCTCTGGCCGAGGCCAGGCCAGGGGGCCAGGCCGGCCTCTGGCCGAGGCCAGGCCAGGCCAGGGGGCCAGGCTGGCCTCTGGCCGAGGCCAGGCCAGGCCAGGGGGCCAGGGGGCCAGGCCGGCCTCTGGCCGAGGCCAGGCAAGGCCAGAGTGGCCTGGCCGGCCTCTGGCTGAGGCCAGGCCAGGCCTGCCTCTGGCCGAGGCCAGGCCAGTGGCCTGGCCGGCCCTGGCAGTGGCCAGGGCTGCCACTGGCCGGCCCTAGGCCAGCCTCGGCCAGGGCAGAGGCCCTGGCCGGGGGGTGGAGGGTGCCAGAACTCTTGGTCGGCATTGGTCGACCAATTCAGGTTTTTTGGTCGACCAATTCAGCCGGAGGCCTTGTCAGTAATTTCGGTCCCGGCCATCTGCAAGGCTAGCCCATACGGGGCCGACGGCAGTCATTAGCGACAAAATTCTTCTATAAGGGGGGAAGCGCCTGGATCCATACGGGAGCCAGCGACAAATTGCTTGCAGAAAAATCTCCACAAAGTGGGGGATCCGACCTTGGCACGGCAACGGCTTAAACCCGGCAATGGCCAGGGATTGCCGAATATTTCACTAGTATCATAAGGGTACTATGTTGAAATATATTTTTTGAAAATTACGTTTTCATACATTTTGAAAAATTACGTTTTCAAAAACGCTTTTCCGCTGCAAAGTACTATAAGAGTACTTTTATTTGATAAAGTGATGGGGAAATACTAAAAGTTACTCTAGATGGTGATTGGAAACGTAGTGACATTTTCGATTCTAGGGTAACATCTTCAGTATTTTTCGAAAGTAACTTATCAAATTATAAATGTCGTTCCAAGTGGGAGTTGAAATTAGAACTATCCAAATGGGATATTCAATTATCACTTCAAATGGGAATTATATTTTAAGAATTTTTCAATGCAATGTTTTTTGATCAACCCTTCGGTTTTGTGTCTTTTGCAGCATTTTAAAAGTAAAATGTCTTCCGCTTCAAAGAATATCGTCGCTGAGTTAAACAGAGGTGAAAAACTCAACGGCGATAATTACAAACTTTGGTCCATCAAGATATAATACGTTTTAGAGGAGCAAGAAGTGTTTGAAACTCTAAAGAACGTAATGATTGAACCCGAGTTGGGCACTACGGCCCAACACAGACGAGACAAGGAAGCTTTTGATGCTTGGTCTCGGAAGAACAAGATAGCACGCATTACGTTATTAAGCAGTATGGCTGATGACATAATGCGCATCTTCCGAGAACATGACCTAGCCATGGACATATGGTCCAAGCTAGAAGAGAAGTTCGGTGGCACATCGGTGTCCAAACTTCGTGCCTTAACTATAAGGTTCGATTCATATAAGAAACGTCCAGATCATTCCATGGGGAAACATCTGCGACATATGGCGAATCTTATCTCGGAATTAAAGGACGCATGTCATGTGCTCACTGATGAGCAACAAATCCAAGCAGTCATACATTCCCTACCAAATGGGTGGGACCAAATGAAGATGCATCTCACTCACAATAAGAGCATCAAGAACTTTAGCGACGTTTCAAAGCACCTCGAATTAGAGGATGAGCGGCTTGCGGCTGCCAAGCCAAGTGCAGAAGTGCACATGGTTGCTAGTTCCTCACATGGGGGAAAGAAACGAAAAGATCGTTCGAAGTTCACAAATGAACGTAAAAAGCAACCTGAGTCTACCAAGAAACCCAAACATAGGGGTGGGCACAAGAAATGGCATAAGAAGAAAGACTTGAAGAAGATCAAGTGCTTCAAGTGAAACAAGCTCGGTCACTATGCTCGTTCGTGTACGAGTGGAGGCGACGAGGTAACTTGTAAATATACTAGTTACATATGTGTTTCTAGTTCAATATTTCTTGTGAAATCTAATCT
Organism: Scilla litardierei; assembly: GCA_030789695.1. Lineage (NCBI taxonomy): Eukaryota > Viridiplantae > Streptophyta > Magnoliopsida > Asparagales > Asparagaceae > Scilla > Scilla litardierei. The sequence continues at coordinate 48,390,194 of CM061142.1, forward strand.
ATTTTGGATAATTGATTCAGGTGCCACCGACCACATAGCCAGGGACAGACGGTCCTTCGTGGAGTATCACCGGATACCCCAAGAAACGAAGTGGATCTATGTAGGAAAAAACACTCGTGTTGAAGTGAAAGGCGTTGGGACTTGCAAGCTAGTCTTGGACAATGGCCGCACTCTCCTACTTCATGATGTTCTCTTCGCTCCAGATATTCGAAGGAATATAATTTCTGTGGTCGTGTTAATGGGTCTTGGCTATAACTGGTTTTTTCATGATTGTAATGTGGACTTAAGTTGTAATAATACTTTTATTGGTACTGGGTTTGTATTTAAAGGATTTATTGTAATGAGTACAATGTATGATTCCTCGTGTAATGAAAATTTCCTTATTGCAAATTCTAAGACTTATGAGTCTGATGTGATTTGTTGGCACGCAAAGCTTGGTCATATTGGACCAAAGCGTATGGATAGACTTGCCAAACATGGCTTTCTATCCAGTGTTTCAAAGGTTGAAATGTCGACCTGCGAACATTGCCTAGTGGGGAAATCTTGTCGCAAGCCGTTTGGAACCGGCACAAGGGCCGAGGTTCCATTACAGCTTATCCATTCGGACATATGTGGTCCGATGAATGTCAAGACAAGACGTGGGAAGTCCTATTTCATCACTTTTATTGATGATTTCACCCGATTCGGACATATCTATTTGATATCCCACAAAAGTGAAGCATTGGCTTGCTTTAAAAACTATATGAGTTTAGTGGAGAATCAATTAGATCGCAAGATTAATGTCTTGCAAACCGATAGGGGCGGTGAATATCAATCAACAAGTTTTGAGGAACTTTGTGATGAAAAAGGCATAGTACATCAGGTAACTATGCCTTATACTCCTCAACAAAACGGTGTTGCAGAAAGGAGAAATAGGACTTTAATAGAAATGGTCCGTTCAATGATGGCACAAGCTAACTTGCCAATCACCTTTTGGGGTGATGCATTATTGACGACCGCTTTCATTTTAAACCGCGTACCCTCGAAATCAGTTAGCTCCACTCCTTATGAGTTGTGGAACCAAAGGTCTCCTGACTTAAACATTTTGAAACCTTGGGGTTGTGCATCCTACGCACATATTTCCTCCCATAAGTATGGCAAACTTGGGCTAAGGGGAAGGAAATGTATCTTTATACGATACGCAGAAAACTCCAAAGGTTATGTTTTTGTTAGTCAGGAAGACAATGGTGGGCTAATTGAGTTTGAGTCGAGGGATGTCACTTTCTTGGAAAACAAGTTTCCAAGACATGGCGAGATAAGTCTGGACTTATCTCTATTTGAGATTTATGATCAAGAAGGATTACCTCATTCGAGTGGGAGAATTCTTGGTGAAAACGAAAATACGTTTCAACCTTCACCAATGGATTATGCGAATGACGATTATCCTATTCCATACGGGAATAATGATCCAAGTGGGAGCAATTCTAACGACATTTCAAGTGGGAATGATATTAGAATTGATCTAAATTCAAGTCAACAAGTACTTGAAGAATCTCAAATACGACGTAGTAGTCGTACAAGGTTGGCTCCTCTAAGCTTTGAGGATGAATTTCCGCAAACCTTTATGACTTTACTACAAGAAGATGACGAGCCTGCTACATTCAAACAGGCCGTATCTTGCCCTGCTAAAGACAAATGGATGGAAGCGATGCAAGATGAGTTAGAATCCATGAAAGTTAACCAAGTCTGGGACTTAGTTGACTTACCCAGAGGACGTAGAGCTATTGGGAACAAATGGGTTCTCAAGATCAAGCATAAGGCTGATGGCTCTATTGACAGATATAAAGCTCGCCTTGTCGCGAAAGGTTTTACGCAACAGGAAGGGATAGACTACGAAGAGACCTTCTCACCTGTTGTTCGTTTTACCTCAATTCGCCTGATTCTGGCAATGGTAGCTTGCTTAGACCTCGAATTACATCAAATGGATGTAAAGATTGCCTTTCTCAATGGAGAATTGGACGAGGAGATCTATATGGAACAACCAACAGGGTTTGTAAAAGAAGGAAACAAACATAAGGTTTGCAAACTTCTTAAATCCATATATGGTCTTAAACAATCCTCGAGGCAATGGTATATACGATTTCAAGAGGTTTCTTATCAAATGGATTTTCCATGCTTGATGAAGATAACTGCGTATATATCAAGAGGAATAAGAACAAGTATGTTATTATGTCTCTATATGTAGATGACATTTTAATAGCCGGAAATGACAAGGGCTTTGTGATGGATATCAAGGCTTGGCTTTCATCAGTTTTTGAGATGAAAGACATGGGAGAAGCCGCATACATCCTTGGAGTTAAGATTTCAAGGAATCGTTCGAAGAAACTTCTTTCTCTTTCACAGGAGACTTATATAAAGAAGGTTCTAGAACGATTTAATATGCAGGACTGTAAGTCCATTGATACTCCTATAAGCAAAAGCGATAATTTATGTCTGAAATCATGTCCTAAGAACCAAAAGGAGAAAGAGATTATGGAAAAAGTTCCATATTCCAGTGCAGTTGGTAGTCTTATGTACGCTATGATGTGTACAAGACCGGACATCTGTTTTGTCGTTGGAATGGTAAGTCGTTACATTTCCAACCCAGGGCAAGTACACTGGAAAGCGGTTAAGAGAATAATGCGGTATCTCAAAGGAACTGCAGACTTTGCTTTATGCTATCAAGGAGATGCCTTGAGGCTCGAAGGCTACACTGATGCTGATTGGGCGGGTGATCTCGATGAGCGACGATCGACCTCAGGATATGTTTTTCTACTCGGATCTGGTGCAATATCCTGGAGTTACAAGAAACAATCCTGCATCGCACTTTCAACTATGGAAGCCGAGTTTGTATCATTTAGCATGGCAGTCCAAGAGGCTGTTTGGCTTAGGAAATTCTTAGACAGGCTAATTGATGCAAGTGACTCAGGTGATGTACCTATACACAGCGACAGTCAAGCATCTATAGCTTATGTCAAAGATCCTAAATTTCATTGTAAGACCAAACACATTGATATCCGCTACAAATTTGGAAAAGACTATGATAAGACCAAGAAGGTGGACATAATGTACATATCTACGCATGAGATGATAGCGGATCCGCTCACGAAGGCGATCCCAGAGATGTGTTTTACAAACACTTATCATCCCAAGGATTGCGTAAGAGCTAAGTTGTACCAATGTAAATTCCCATGTCTGTAAATGATCAAATTTAATAAAAGAATATGTTCTTTTTCAAACATTGCATATGAATTTCTTGAGAAATGTTTGTATACATTTTTGAAATCTCAGCTATACTTTCTAGTATGTCGGACAGATTGAGGTTGGCTCTCTCACATGAGCAACCGCCTTATTCTATCAGACGGATAGAATAGAGATGAGACCTGTTTAAAGTCAAAATCATCAAACGGATGACTTAGAGTCATGACTTAAACAAAATGGTCGCATGAAAGATCTGCATCATATGGATGCTTACAAAAGATCTAAGAGGATTTTGAAATCCTATCTGTCTAAATGCGGGATGTGAGTCCAAATGATTATTTGAGTAGAAAAAGGGACACAAAGTCAGACATTGTGGTGTCTGATCATCATCCTTACAACATCATTGAGACATACACTCCCTGGGAAAGGAGCGATGTTGTAATACGTATTCATACTACGTATGCATTTTTTGACCATTGGGTTAGAATAGTAAATAAGTTTACTATTATGTGAGACCCAAAGACCATATGGGTCTTAACTTGTTACCCTTATGGACTCTAATTGGTTCCTTAAGATTTGACTGGGTGATTGCTATCTTAGCATGTTGCTTATGGACTATGATTAATTCGGTCCGGCGGGGCATGTTAGAAAAGCGAGTCAAGTCAAGATCAAAAGGATCGCAAGAAGAGGAAGATTTATTTCATATTCACATTTGGACTTTAGAGATTCAAAGCTGGCCAGCCAATTGTAATCCAGATGGGATTCAATTGTTGAATATAAAGTATAAGAAATGTGAAGAAATAATCTAGGGTAAAGCATGCGTTGATCTACTCAACTTTGCTCCTCGAGGAGTGTTGTGTATCTCTAACAAGTGCACAACAGCGGACTCTATGCGCATGACGGTCACACGGCCTATTTCTCGGTATGACAAACAGAAGAGTTGAAGGAAAATATGTTTCCTTACAATCCCCTCAAGTGTGAGTGGGAGATGTTGGATATGGACGACATAAATACACCCATGAGGGGATGTATGAGGGTATACAGACCTCATATGTCGTGTGCACGAAGGCGTGCACGAAGGGAACCTTTTCTCGTGTGAAAAGGACCACTCTATAAGTGGAAAAAGCCACTCGATAAGTGGAAAAAGCCACTTTATAAGTGCAAAATGGCACTTGATAAGTGGATAAAGAAGAAGATAAATGAATGTGCTAATATAGGCTAATAAGCTTATAATTGGTTATTTCCTACAATAACCACCCCTAAAGCCTATAAATAGGACCCAAGGGTAAGGCATTCATTCACACTTTCCATGTCATAAGTTTGCATAAGGCATCCTTATGTTCTTCTTCTCCCTTCCATTAAAATCCTCTTCTAGTTAGAGATTTAGGCGGTGAAACTCTGCTTCGATCCTCCGTGACGAAGTATCGACCGTTGTGGCGAATCCGAGGGCGAAGTTCCGAGACTACCGTGCTGCGTACGCAAGCGTAAGTCTCAACTTCATTTATCGATCCTAACGTTGTTTTGACAGGATCCAACACCTGCTGCGGATGTCGGGTATCTCGATTTGGTGGAGGATGAGCTCGTAGAAGAGTTCATAGCTAAAGAAGTATTTCAGGACCCCCTGCTGCGGAATGAGGACCATGGCTTGGATCCTCATCACGAAAAAGCCATGGCTGTTGCAGGTCCTGGACGAGGACCCCGATGATGGATCGATGGCACGTGAGCACACCATGCTCACCTTAGAGTATCACAACCAGGACGTCGTGAAATCAGGAACTTAGTTGCTGCTGCATCCATGAGGCACCCCAAAGAGAGACAATCACCGGAGAGAAAAAAGGATGGACAGACCGCTAAGGGTCCGAAGGAGGAATTTGACCAACCAGCCCCACAAGAGTTAGTAGGAAAGAACGATGGGTGCATCTCGCACGCGCCCAACATATCGTCTCACTAAGCTGCGGTGGTCAAGCTAACGACCTTAAACAAGTACTTGGCGGGAGGCAACCCGGCCTATTTACTCGCATTTCGGTTTTAATTAGATTTTTTGAGTTTTTTAGTTTAAAATTTTGAAAATCCATAAATAACTGAAGCTTATTGATTTTGGAAGGGATTTGGTGGTCACGACGACGAACGAAAGTGCAAAGCATGGGCATGGACTTGAGATTCAAAGCGACGAGAAATACGAGAAAAACCATAGAGCTGATTATGCTGATTTTCCAGATCGCTCGGCTGAGCGACCAACCCAAAGCATAGGGGAGAGCATTCGCCCAAGCGAGAGTGCTTGCCCAAGCGCGCGACCACTCGAGAAAAACCCTATTTTGCCTATTGGGTCGCTCGCTCGAAAATTTCGAGTGAGTGACCCAGGTCCCCGTACTTCTCACCCAAACTTCGCTCGAGCGACCCCCCACTCGATCTCCCTCGACCCGAGCACCACCCCCTTCTTCGGTGCCTCCCTCTCCTCCCCTCTGACCTCCCACTCCTCCCCTCCAATCCCCTCTCCCTCCTCCCTCTTCCCCCGTGTGCCCCCAAACCCTAACCCCAAACCCCCCTCTGAGTCCCTTCATCCCTATTCGCCACCCTCCCAACCCCCAAGCACCACCATCCCCTCATCCCCTCTCTCAACACAAGAACCCCCTCCCACCCACCCCCACCCCCCTCTCAATCCAAGCACCAACATCCCCTCCTCCCCTCTCTCAACCTGAGCACAACCCCACTCCCCCCACCCCCCCTCTCTCAACCCGAGCGTAACCCCCCCCAAATCACCCCATCCCCCGATCTCCCCACAACCCACCAATCAGACCAAATTTTAAATTACAAGTTGGTGGGACGCTTGGCGGGACTCATCGCCGCTTGGGCATCGCTCGAGGATATAGCTTTCATCGCTCTCGCATCGCTAAGGGTCCACTCATCCCCTCTCATTGTTTTTATTATATATAATGTATTGCTTGTAGTACGAGCTCACGATGCCTCCCATGGCCATCATCAGGTCCTCATCATACTCACCATCTCTACCACGTTCCACTGCTCATCCACGCACATCCACCACCCCACGCACATGCACTCAACCTCCACGCACTTCCACAGCACCGCCACGCACTTCCACCACCACCACTTCCACGGCACATCCACGCACTTTTGCTGCACCTTCACCATGCATTACATGCACATCCACCACCTCCACCCCACCCCCACACGTCCTCCACCCCTACACACATCCACCACCATCTCCAGACCATCCACATCTCAATCCCAGCCACAACACTCACGCCAAAAGATGTTGGCCCATAAGCCGACCTCCTCTAGGCATCGCACCACCACTACCACATCCACTTCCACACCCACAGCACCACCATGCACATCCATCTCCACCACCACTACACACACTTCTACCACACCCACGGCACCTCCACACACTTCCACCATACCCACCACTATTACCCCACCATCCCAACCCCCACCTCCTCCACCACAGGCTCCCAAGAAGAGGAAGTCCTCACAGAGGGCCCCTCATGCTAGGCCATACACTGCCCCACGGGTTCCCATCTCATCCCCACCATCATCTCCTTCACCCCCACATGCCAGGAAGAAATGCCAGGCTGCTAGCTCCTCAGCGGGGACACGAGTCCCCCCCCAAGTCAGCCCATACCCACGTCACCACCCCCGCCACCCCCACAGCCCGAGACACCCCCTAGAGACCTACGGTATCACTTATTATAGACGACGCTCGGTGTCATGCTTTTGCCGATCTCTCTAGGTGCCCAGTTGTTTCGACCAAATTCGTCGAATAGGAGCCTTAAGCATTTTCCCAGGGTTAGGCAGCTGTACGCGAACCTGGGCTGGGACATTTTCTAGGGCTTCAGGCGAAGAATAACATTTGCTTGACCCTAGAGGCCCTCAGCTTACTTCGTCGTATCGACACAGGGATTGCATTCTCCATACTAGATGTGGAGATGGAGTTCATTAACATAATCCAGTGGCCTGTAGTCCCTGACGTCGAGACCACATATACCCCCGGCTCGAATACTCCCCCCCCCTATTTACACTACACGCTTTTGGGAGAGGATTTTTGGTTTGCCTTCCTTCAGCACTAGCCACTCGAAGGCCTCCTTGATCATCCACCCCTGCCTTAGGCTAGCCTAGCACCATCTTGCTGCCACCATGCTCTGCATGGACGAGCCAGGGACTATGTCCTCTGTCTTACTCGTCCTTTTGTGGGGGCATGACCCTCCCTCACGAGGCGCTATCAGATGGCACCTCTCGCCCCTCATACCATATTGATCACGCACAGATCTTTTGTGACCGTTTTTGTTGGGCTGCTACTTTGCAGAGGGGTTCCATCTGTTGTGGTGGATTTTTCACCATCGTCACCCTTAGGGCAAATCTAGTCCTCCCCGATGATCTTCTTGAGGCGACAGGCCCTACCACCCTATCCTTGCGTGTGCTTATGCATGTGTAGATTATTAGGGCCCATAGTGACTGACACTGGGCATATCTTCACGGGTGTTATAACACCGATTATTGGTTGCTCCCGAGCCCAGAGCAGACCGCCATGGCCCCTCAGCAGATTAAGTGGATCCCTCCCAGGCTGGAGCACATCCCTTCAATTTACGAGCTGGAGCCCGATGATGAGCAGGTTGCCCAGTAACACTCAGTAGCCAGGCGTCGCTCCCTCACATGTTAAGGAGCCACCCTACACCCTGCCCCAGTCTGAGCCTGCAGCGGCCCCTTCTGTCTCCACTTCTGCTGAGTGCCCTGCCACATCTGTTGTGCCATCTGTTTTTTATTCTACCGCCGATCTGCCTGTCTCCACTTTTGCTGAGGACCCAGCCCTATCAGATGAGGTCCTCATTTCCAATCTGATTGTTGATCCTCCTGTCCTCACCTCCTCACTTCCATCTGAGACCACACTGGTGCCTATATCCCTTACCGTACCCATTCCTAGCATCGTCTCGGTCATTCTGACGGAGAGTGTGGTGGTTTCTGTCTCCAAAGCTACTGCCACCACCTCTGTCATATCTGTACCTACCCTATCCTCACCTGCACACACATTGGCATCGACCTCTGCTCATATCTCCACTGCTACTATCACCACTGCCCCACTATCTGCACAACCTACACTCCCGACGCATCCTTTTTTCACCACACATGGCACATCTTCTAGGGAGCATCCAGCAGCTCCCCCCGACATTGCAGATCGATTATATGGGGTGGAGTAGGCTGTACTTGAGCTCTCTATAGCCGTGGGGACACTCACTGATCTTGGAAATTGAAACAGCGAGAAGCTGGACTGTATCCTTCACCTTCTTCAGCCACCACCCCCTCCCAACAGGGTGGTGCTGCTGCCTGATTTATTAACTTCTCGATATCCCAGTGTCTCCCCCTCTTATCATTGTGCCCATCTGTCTTTTTGGGGCCCATCTTAGTCCAGCTTGGAGGAGCCACATTTTGGCGTCGATTTTTGTTGTCTATAGTGTCCATACTGTACACACTATGCATCATCATTACCTGCATCATCATCATCTCCATTTTTGTATATACATGCATATTGTACATATGCATATGCATCTTTCATACCTTCTTTTATCTTTCATCCCACCCACCCCACCTTTAGCATCATTTCTCGTCTCTACGCACGTGTTCTCAGCAGTGAGGACACTGCTGTGTTTAACTTGAGGGATGAGCGCTATCGCTTTTTTACTTATTCTTTTTCCTTATTCCCATTTTTAGTTCCACTTCCACCCAATTTTTATCCTTTTTACCATCATTTTTATTTTTTCTTTCCTTGTTTGTTCGCATGTTTTTCATTTCTTTCTCTTTTTCTTTTGTTAGACTAAATATGATTCTCCTATGATTGCAATATAAGCTGCACACACTCAACTTATCTACTTTACACACTCACGTAGGATTCGTCCTAGTCTATTGTGCGTCATCGCATATTTATATAGAATGGATTATGATTTTTAAACTCCATGCTTACATGAGTTAGAAATATTCCTTGATTAGGATGCATTTTAATATGCTTTTCCATGCTTTAAATTCATATTCTCCACAAAGAGTATTATCGAAATAGTTAAGCTTAAAAATGCATGATTGATTAAAAATTGAGTGAAAATTGCATGATTGTGTGAAAACGTATATTTTCATAATGGATGGTAGTTCAGTTGGGGTTGGCTAACCACGACACTTAAGTAGCGTCTACTAGATATTCTGACACCGAGCCATGTCCCAATTCTATGCTTTTTATTTTTTGTATATAGCCAATTGCGATCCTTGATCGTGCTTTGCATTCCATCGCGTTTACGTGAGTGTGCAAAAATCCCAAAAAAAATGGAAAAATCAAAAACAAAAAAAAAATTACATACAAATAATAGGCCCGAGGGGTTCTTCGTAACCCGATGCCCTAAGACCGTCTGGTCTGGGATGCATAGGCCGCCTCTTCTATATATTGTGTATATAAGAAAACAAAAGTATGTATATATAAAGAAAATTGTATAGCCAAAAACAATTGTAAAAATAAAAAAAATCCCACATCCTACATCACTTTCTTTATAGAGTAGGGACATGGCAAGGTCGATGATTTCTAGGGATTGTGAAAGAATTTAGTGCGAAGATTTCTGGATTAATTGAACTTACCACCCTCATTTATGAAAAACTAATTAAAATCATCTTGCATGCTTGAATTAATTAATCATGATACTATTCGCTGCTTAGAGAATGAGTTGTGGAGATTTTGGCTCAAATCATGGATTTTGTATATTGATTGCATCCTATAATAGGAATCTCTCTCTAACTTCATATCATATATTCGAGTTCACGCCATTTATTTGAAAATCCATTTTATATATATATATATATATATATATATATATATATATATATATATGGGTAAAATGCGCCTGAGCTCGTGCTCAGATGGCATTCCTGCGCTCGACCCCTCCTGACCGTCCGATCCGATCACCGATCATGGTAATATCTGACCTTTTGGTGCAATTACCAAAATGCCCTTTAAGCTCTTTTCAACGCGCCTCTGTACTAAATTACCTTTAACCCCTTTTGTACTAAAATACAATCGCCACCAATTCTTTTGCTCACTCCCGCGCAAAACGCAGAAGCTGGAGCAATCGCCACCAATTCTTTTGCTCACTCCCGCGCAAAACGCAGAAGCTGGAGTAGATCCCCAGTTTTGCACAAGGTCTTCGATTTCAACAGCCCACGCCTAAGATCGCCCCCAAATCCAGGCCATCACACTCTCGTTGATTCCCCTGTTACTCTCCTCCATCGAGGTAAGGATCGTCATCCCTAATTTGTTGGACATCTCATATTGCTCAATGCGCACAGCGGGATAAATTTTTGAAGGGTTTTGCACGGGAAGTAATTTCCAACCTTTGGACGATTAGTGCTGGAAATTCCTCTCCACGCACAACGGGCTAAATTTTTGTCCCGTTTTGCGCGGTGAGTAATTTCCAAACTAGCGAAGTGTTGCGATGGAAATTACTCTCCGCGCACAACCCTTCAAACATCGCACCCGTTGTGCGCGTTGAGAAATATGAGATGTCCATCAAAACTTGCCGAAGCAACTCATATAGCACAACAACATGGAGCGAATGGCGTACATAATATTGCCCACCGCACAAAACGGTTGATATGTTTGATTTTTTGATGGATTTGATCCGGTCATCAAATATGATGGTAACAATTAGATCATATTGAAAAAGAATAGATATAATACGCAAGGTTTTAACATGATTAGTAATAGTAGTGTGGTTTCAACTAACATGCTGATGATGATCTACTGATACTTGGATAGACATGTATAGCAGTCATGTTGCGTCAATATTACTGATATTTTTACTTGTTTCTAATGTAGAAAATAAAAATCAAAGAGAGTGAACCCTATGCACATGATCAGGAGATGCCAAATGAGATTGAGGCTGAAAATGACAGTGCAAACAGCGTATATCAAGAGGATAGGCATAGTGATAATGAAAAAGGCAGCCCACATGTTGGAATGACATTTCAAACAGAAGAAGATGCGTATCAATTTTATAATACATATGCAGCAATGAAAGGTTTTGCAACCCGAAAGGGATTTACGGGAAAGGGAAAAGATGGCAATACCACGAGGAGGAAGTATACGTGCAACAAAGAAGGGTATAAAAGCTTAAAAGATAAGAGGGAGATAGGGAGGGACGTTAATCGAAGGAAAAACGAGAGAGAAGGCTGTATGGCTTGAATGACAGTTCATAAAATCACCGGAGGAGTATGGCGCATAAACTCCTTTAATGATGATCATAATCATGAGTTGATAAAAAGCCCAGCGAAGATCCAGATGCTACGGTCACATAAAAGATCGCAGATGGACGGAACATGTAGGAATTTAGTTGATCAGATGCGTGGCTGTGGAGTAGGACCTGCAATGATTGCAAAGATTATAAATGCCACGAGTAGTAGTAATGTCAATATTACTACGCAACAATGCATTGATCATGGGAGAGTAGAAAGAAAGAACAACATTGGGAAGGAATGCATTAGAGTAATAGAACAATTTATTAAAAGGCAAGCTACATACTCTCAGTTCTATTATGCTATTGAGCATGATGAAGAGAATGTATGCAGGAGTATATTTTGGGCTGATGGAAGGGCGAGGACATCATACAGCCAGTTTGGAGATGTTGTTGTATTTGATGTCACTTATAAGACAAATAGATTCATGTTGCCTTTTGCACCTTTTACAGGTGTTAATCATCATAAACAGTCTATTTTATTTGGATGTGCTCTTCTTGCTGATGAGAAGGAAGAATCCTTTGTTTGGTTATTCGGACAGTGGTTAACATGTATGTGGGATAAAGCACCAGGAGCTATCATCACCGATCAAGACCCGGTAATATGCAATGCAATCAAAAGGGTTTTTCCAAATACAAAACACAGGTATTGCATATGGCATATCAGTCTGCACGAAGATGAGCATCAACGTTCATTGCGGTCTTCTTATAACCCTGAATTTGAAGAAGACTATGCAAACTGGTGTAAGAACAGTCAAAATGTTGAAAAAGCTGAGAATTGTTGGTGCATCTTAATGGAAAAGTACCAAACGGAATTTCAGGAGCCATTGACAGAAAAACAAAAAAAATGAAATGAAAGCCTGGAAGTGGTTGCATACGATGCATGAGAAAGCACAGCATTGGATTAAGGCGTACCTACTGGATACTTTCTTTGTGGGTATGAATGTTAATACGATAGAGATTGGTGTAAAAATATATGATCAAAATAAACTCAGCACATGGTATTCATTTCTTGTTTTGTGTGTAGGCATGGCGTCCAGCCAAAGGAGTGAAAGCATGAACGCGTATTTTGATGGATACGTAAACTGTATGACTCCATTATACGAGTTCATTGATCAATATGATAAAGCTGTAAAATTTCAGCGAGACAAAGAGGAGAGAGAAGATACTTTTTGTATGCGGAACAAACCAGAATTTAGCGGCATGCATGAGTTAGAGGTTCATGCCGCAAAGGTATATACTAGAAACATATTTTCCATTTTTCAAAATCGTTTCAAAAATACTTTATACTGTCGGCACGAAAGGGTGAGCACTGATGGGGATACGAGCACGTATAGAGTAACTATACGGATTGATGGAAAGAGCTACGTGCATAATGTTCAATGCAATATATCTAAGGGAATGTTCAGGTGTACGTGTGCAAGGGCTGTGACTGAAGGTTTGCTATGCACGCAAATTTTATATATGATGAAGCAAAAGTATGATATGCAAGCCATCCCTGAGAGATATATTTTACCCAGGTGGACTCTAAATGCAAGACATAGCATCATGAGTCTTGGGGCCTTGTCGACTAGCACATTACACGGAGTGCGTCTAACTCAAATTACTCCACTTCAAGCCTGGAGACTTCGTTCATCATTCGATAAAGTCGTGGAGGCGGTAACAAGAGATCCCCTTCTGTTTGATGTCGTCTTTGGGTGGGCAAACAGTTTTTTGGACCAGCATAATATGACTAATAAAGCGCAAACTACTTCTGAAGAGCCAAGATCACAGGTGGGGTCCAGTGCACCTATCAAACAAGAAGTGGGAGTAAATGATGTCATTATGCATGATCTTGCAAAAGCTAGAACTAAAGGCCGACCACGAGTGGTGTCAAGGATTCCATCTGGAATACAAGTCTCACAAGAACAAAGTCAAACAAGAACAAGGACATGCAATGTTTGTGCAGAAAAGGGTCATGACATGAGAACTTGTCGTATGAGCACATCTGGTAGAAATAAGGTATATATGAGCACAGCTGGTTACTATTTTATATACTAGTATAAATTATTGTAACATCATTGCTCCATAATCTCTGTAGGAAAAATCTTCGCCCGATGACTTAACAAGGCTGTGATATGAAGGCCGACATTTTTATATCATAAAGGTAACAATTTTGTATCAGCTTGGAAGAAATATACTACATGCATCTGTCACGGACATATCAATGTAAATGGGTTGTAAGTAAACTGGTTCTCTTTAAAAATGGTCATCTGAAAACGGCAGCCTCCTATATTTTTAGTCCAAAATGCAGCCATCGTGGAGTTGAATTAATAGGGCTGGGGGTCTAAATTGAACATTAAAACACTAAATCTTGGTTATAAGCCTATGAGTATGATGCCTATCATTCGAGACCTATATCCGATGCTGCGGATCTCATATCTTATAATTTCTCTTTTGCTGCAGAAACTGACAAATGTCAAGAAAATTAATGGGATTAAGGAGTAAGAAGCAGAAGCAGAAGAGCTGAAGAGAATGAAGATTCAAGAGAATGAGGCATGTAGCTGTCCGCGATGAGTAATGGTGGGTAATTGTATACAGTTTAGCTCCGCGCGCACAACATTTACAACATTTACCAATTGTGCGCGCTGAGCAAAACTTGGTAATTTTACAGGCTTCCTAATAAGCGCACATAACGTTCAATAATGTTACAGATGTGTGCGCTGAGTAATATGGGTAATTGTAAATAGTTAAGCCCCACGCGCACAACGGTTAATAACTTTGACGGTTATGATCGTTGAGTAAATGTTGGTAATCGTAGACAGTTGTGCTCAGCTCGCACAACATTCAATGCTGTTGCCGTTGGTGCGAGCTGAGTAATTGTGGGTACTTCAAGTTAGCATCACACAATTTTGTAATGTGATGCAATTGCACCAAATTTAATGACATTGTATTAAGATCTGTATTCCAACATGCTACAACATTTATGCATTCAAATGTACATAACACAACAAAGTAGAAACTACATCTAAACATTTTGCAACATCACAGTTTTTGCCCGACTAAGCAATTAAAGCACTAGACTATACTAGGGATACATGGATTCCCACCATGAAAAAAATTTAACGTTTGTTTCCATTTATGAGCTGCTCCATCAGCTGCATCAGCGTCACTTGCTTCTTTGTATCTTGGCCATCCGTCCCCCTGTCTGCGTTGAAGAAGAATCAGTGATGAACACATAACAAAGCATAATTAAGTAAAAATATTGTACGGGTAGACTGTACTTTTAGTATCGGGGCACTGTACTTTTAGTCTTTTTTGGAAAAAAATAAAACCAATGTTCATGATGAGACCTTGATTTATCGTTTTTAACTCAAAAAAGCAAAAAACTACAGTGCACCGCATGGTTTGCGGTGCACTTAGCATTACCCATATGCATAAGATGTATTATTTGACACTTTGAATTGATTGTTTTTGTATCTCAATGATTGAATGAACCTCAGTCTTGCATTACACTCTGCCTGTTGCATGTGTCGATCCATTGTTGTATACCTTGCCTGTTGCACATGCACGCTTTCACATGTTCATAAGTATAGTTGTTACTGCCTTTACTACAGTAGATGTATATGCCATGACATACACTCTGCCTGCTGACATGCACCATTTCCAAACTTTATGTAAGGACTAGTTATGACATGGAATTTCTTAACAATTATGCAAGTGTGATACGAATAATAAATTTACCCTTTCACATGTAAACGTGGATGGGAAAAAAAATGGTTGTGTGCTGTGAGCAATTGTGAGTTTTGAGTGGGCGTGTGCGGAGAGAAATTATAGGGTTTGAGTCGTTTTGTGCGATGAGCAATAACCCATGCCTTTTCGGCGCCGTACACGGGTTCAACATTGGCCCACGTGATTCGTTCTCGATAATAAACGCGGATCGAGGCCGACTGATAGGTAATTTCCTTTAATAGGGCACGACATTCGAAGCATCGAATTTGGATTAAGGCCGCCAAAACCTTTCGCCTATCTCAACCGTTGTTTTTGCCAAAATTCCGACACGTGTCGATCATCTTCTCCATTCGTTCGCGTAATAAAAGAAATTGGAGGTGAGGCCAATGGCTTTTGCGCTCCGAGGAAATCTCATCATCTTATTATTTTTTCCAGAAACAAAAATGGCGGGAGGAGCATACAGAGAGGTTACTTCAGCGATGGAGCGGGCCAATGAAGAAGGCCGTAAGAGGAAGAGTGCAGAGGAGGAAGAGGAGGAATGGGAGGAATGGGAGGAATCGGGGGAATCGCTCATGCTGGAGTTGGGGGAGGCTGGATGCTCCTCAAGTCAAGCTGTACGGTCTTTGAAGGTGGCTCCTTATGATCCTCGAGTTGGGGGTGCATCGTCCTCCAGCACGCCACACGACAGGTGGCCATACGAGGACATTGATCCTCCAGTCCCTTCCGTCGGCCCCATACCTCCAGAGTTCGGCCACCTTCTGCAGTCGAGCCGCATTGGGTCTGGCCATCATGGGGAGATTCACGGGGAGACCTATCGGCCATCGTACATCGTGGGGACGGTGATCACTCCTTATTTTACACCTTTTTTCCGCATGTTTGCATGCCATTTAGATCGCCCAAATCATGTTTTTTCACGATATATCGACGATATTGCGATGCTTTTCACGATTTGTTGTTTTTGTCGCATTTCAGGTGATTTGGCGCGATTAGGAGTGATCTCGAGATGCGCTTACTCTAGACGGTCACCGACGACCTCCCCGAGGGGTATTTTGCTGTTGGAGAGGAGCGGAAGAAGAATGGACGTCACAGGAGCGACGAGGAGGCCAAAATAAGCAGAATGGGCATCTTTTGTGTTCCACTCGGCCGAGTGGAGGAGCCACTCGGCCGACCAGCGAGACACTGCTCGGCCGACCCGTTCAGACACGGTTTCCATGTGTACTCGGCCGAGCGACGGAGACTACATCGGCCGAGTGACGATACCACGTCCGCCCGAGTGGCGCCCAGACGAAGCCCCTCCAAAATATCAAAGTTTCTGTTTTTCGGCCACCTGAGCTTCAGAAGACCCACTCGGCCGAGTGGTAAACCACGTCCGCCCGAGTGCAGTGAAGCCATCGGCCGAGTGACGTCAACTCACTCGGCCGAGCTGCCCCCGAACTGAAGACCCCTGAAGCCCCCGACTTACTGGAAAAGGACAGGGTTTTCACTCGGCTGAGCGACTTTTGTCACTCGGCCGAGTGCGATGCGCTGCCTGTAGCGAAATTTGCGGAAAACAGGCTGTGCAGGGGCGTTTTGGTCAGGATTTTTGGACGATTTTGAGGGCTATTTAAGCCCTGCTTTTACCCTAGTTTTGGGGCCATCTCTTAGATTTTTTGCAGCCTTTTGAGACTACTTTTTGGTTTTATTATTTGTGATTGGAGAAGAGGAAAAACTTGGATTTTTGTTGGATTAATTGAAGAAATACATTGGTTTGCATCTCTCTTCCCCAAAAACTCTATTTTTATTGTTTATATCATTGTTGTGATGAATTCCATTGCCTATTTCATTGATTATTTTTGTGCTATTGCTATGATTTGTGAGTAGTCTCCACGTCTTGGGGCGTGGGGATGAACCCTACAAGCCCTATTTCCTATTTGTGTTGAATTGGTAGAAATTGAGCTAGAATAGCTATTAGGGATTAGATTGGGATCAATTTACTACGGATAGCTAGGTATTCATATCAATTGGGATTTGCAAGAGATTGGATCCCAATTTGATAGGAAGCCCTAGAAATCCGAATTGGGTTGGAGTCGGATTTTCGAAGTATCGGTTTGCAAGAGATTGGACCGATACTAGGATCTCCGGTTGCAATTCCGTGCCGATACCCGTTTGCAAGAGATTGGACGGGTAGGAACTATCCTAATTTAGATTGTGGACCGAGTTTGTAAGAGATTGGGCTCGGTGCACGATTGAACGATGATGTTGATCCTAATGCTAGCTTTCCTAGGCTAGAGTTTGCAAGAGATTGGACCCGACCCTAGGAGAGCTATAGACCGGAAACAGCGCGAGAGCGTGAGCTTGGTTCTACATTCAGTTGCAACTAGTTCATCCAAATTCTCATTCTAGCAATTTTGATACCGACGAACCACATTTATGAAATACGGTGAGTAGCGGGAATTCCCCATTCCCTAGACGTTCTTTATTTGATTTGATTCTGACGATTGTGACAGGATCGCCCAAGACAATTCTCTCTATTCTTAAATAGCCAGGTTGATTAGGAGCAAGCACGGTCATTCGTCCTCCCTGTGTTCGATACCCGCTCGCCGCTATACCGTGCGCTTGCGGTAAAACTACAACCGTCGCTTCGGGTGTGTACGCCTGGGCGCGATCAAGTTTTTGGCGCCGTTGTCGGGGAGGCGATTGCGTTTGATTCTTTTTCACCCTAGCTATTCTTTTTCTTTTTATTATTATCATTATTTTTATTTCTTATTTCTTGCCTAACCCTTCCACGGTACTAATCATTTCTTTGAAACTCTGTTTCCCTTGTGCATGAACACAAGATCTACGGCGGACCCAGAAGACTTATTATTTGATCCCGAGATCGAACGTACCGCGCGGAGACTTAGAGCGGAAAAGAGACAAGATCCGGAAGGGAGGTATATGACCAACCCGGAAACTCCTGAAGAATTGGCGGCAAGGATGGCAAGGATAATCTCTATTCGAGATAGGCTTCGGCCTAAGAATTCTTCTACCACCTCATCCATTGCCATGCCGGGGTTGGCGGCTGACAAGAACTTCGAGCTAAAGACTGGATTGGTGGTTTTGATGCAACAAGACCCATTTCATGGGAACGCACATGAGAACCCCCACTACCACATCCAACTATTCTTGTCGAAGTGCGCCACATTCCAGATGCCGGGGGTCTCCAACGATGCTATCAGACTGCGTCTCTTCCCCTTTACGCTAAAGGACAAGGCACTCTATTGGTTGAGGACGCAAGCTGAGGGTGTCTTCACCACTTGGGACGAGCTGGAGAGTGCATTTATTGACAAATTTTATCCGCCATCCAAGACGGTGAAGATCCGGAGCGCTCTCATGTCCTTCAAGCAAGGACCACAGGAGACGCTCTATGAAGCATGGGAGTGTTTTAAAGATTTGCAGCATCAATGCCCGCACCACAGTATAGAGGATTGGGAGCTGGTTCATAGCTTCTACAACGGTCTCCAACCGGGGACCAAACAAATTATTGATGCCGCGGCGAATGGTGCAATCTTGTCAAAGACTCCCGAGGAAGCTACGGCCCTAATTGAGGAGATGGCCTCAAATAACCAACAATGGGGCGATGAGCGAGGACACTCCACATCCTCCTTAAAGCCAACTAGCATCTACGAGGCGAAGGCCGTAGCGGAGCTCACGAGCAAATTCGATTCTCTCCACAAGGTGGTGGAGAGATTGGAGAAATTTATCACGGAGCCCCAAGGAAGCCCATCCACCTCCGCACCGACCAACCAAATGTGTGATTGGTAAGACCAATCTCAAGTCATGTACTCGGGAGGAGAGCAAGGAGAAGGATCCTTGGAGCAAGTACAATATGTTGCGGGGAACCAAGGGTATTGGTCCAATCCGGCCGCAAGAAATCATCCGGGATTCTCCTATGCCAACAATGAAGGAGCCTTGAACCCGCCACAACCACCGCCTCAACAAGCTCGACCACCACCACCCCAACAACAAAACTATCCACCGAGGGGGCCTACTCAACAAAACTTTCAACCGAAGCAACAAGTTCCACCATATAGGCCTCCCGGATACAACCAAGGGTGGAGGAATCAAAATCAAAACCCTCCACAAGCTCCACAACGATCCGACTTCGAAACTAGAGTGGAGGCGTTCATGGTCGAGCAAAATAAGGTGAATGCTACTTTGAAGGCGGGGCAAGAATCTCTTAATACCGTAGTGGCTCAAATATCGGAGCAATTAGCGTTGCTCAACCGGAACACTCAACGATTGCCGGCGCAACTGGAGCAAAACCCACGGGGCAACACCGGCCACATCAACGCCGTAGTTGCCGTCACTACTAGAGGCGGGAAAGACACCACCCCCGCTATGATTCCTACCGAGGAGGCCGTGGATGAAAGCTTGGAGCCGGTTGAGCCGGTAGTTGAGGTTGATAAGGAGAAGTAGCCACATGACAAGGAGAAATCTAGAGCTGAAAAGTTGATTGAGGAAAGGCGCTTCATGCCACCGGTCCCATTCCCCCAAAGACTAGCGAAAGCGAAAATGGAGAAAAGGCTAGCGAAATTCCTCGAGTATCTAAGAGGAGTTAGCCTCAATATTCCCTTCCTCGACGCCATCGTGGAGATCCCCACGTATGCTAAGTTCTTGAAGGACTTGATTTCGGGGAGGAAAAGGAAGGAGAAGATCATGCTAGCCGAGGAGGGCTCTTGGTTCACCAAGAGAGAGAAGGAGCCGGCAAAATTTAAAGATCCGGGGAGTTTTCGGATTCCTTGCACCTTGGGCGGCGTGCCTCTTCAAAAGGCGTTGGTCGATCTTGGGGCTAGTGTGAGTCTCATGCCCCTCTCCATGTTCTTAAAGCTTAACACCGGGACAAAGTTGAAACCCACCGACATGCGCATTCAATTAGCCGATGGACGGATAACAAGGCCGGTGGGGATTGCCGAAGACATCCCACTTCAAGTCCCGGGTGGAATATGCTTGCCATGTGACTTCGTCATCATGGACGTTAAGGAGGAGGGAGACACCTCATTGATACTTGGACGCCCATTCCTCGACACCGTCGGAGTCATCGTCGACGTGCGCAAAGGTACACTCACTTTAAACGTCGGCAACATCGAGGTGGAGCTCCACATTCCTAAGGTAATGAAGCACATGCCTTACCACGAGGAGCTTGATTACATGGACCTCCTTGATGAGGTGATAGAGGAGGCGATTCCTCACTCAATCGGCGCTCTTTTTGATGAAGAATTTGAAGAAGGCCCGGATTTAGGCCGAGATGAAGAGAATAAAGATGATTCCCCCGACTTCTCCGCTGATGAAGATGAAGGCGACGCTGATGTCGCAAGGATTCGAGAGCTCTGCAAGCTCTCGAAATTAAAGTCTCCAAAGAAAGCTCCGCCGGTACGGAAATCGGCATCGCCGGTTAAGCCGTTGACCGGGGCAAATGCTAGCTTGGGGGAGCCTCCCCCCAACACCATTCGAGATAGGAGACCTCCGAGGGAGAACGCTACGCCGCCACGTCCAAATCCAAGCGCGCTCCCCGGGAAGTTTGACGGGTGCATCTCATATGCACCAAACATCCCGCATTGATTGAAAATTATAGGGGGTCGAGCTCACGACCTAAAACGAGCGCTTGTCGGGAGGCAACCCGACGGTTTTTGCTTTATTTTTACTTTTTCTTTATTTTCGTTTTAGAAATTTTTAGTGTTTTGAGTCATTCGACCAAAAATTTCGTGATAACGGGTCCTATTTTTCTTGACAGGAGAGGAGATAGGTAGATCCATCATGAGGAGGATGAACGAGACGACGGGGAGCGCCCCAAGAAGGCGCTCGACGCTTAGGAGGAGGATGAAATCGACTGGAGGAAGAAAGACGGAGTTTAGAGCCCAAACGAAGACAAACAGCAGAACACAAGGCTCACTCGGCCGAGTATACTAGTCACTCGGCCGAGTACACAAGTTCGTCCGGCCGAGCCGCTCACGAACGAGGGAAGTCTGCTGAACCCAACTCTCTGTTTATTTTCTTGATTTCGATATAACTGCTACTCGGCCGAGTACATTTGTTCACTCGGCCGAGTAAAACGGATACCCTCCTAGGGCGAGTCATGCCGAGTAGCTTGAGTCACTCGACCGACTGGACTTACGTCACTCGGCCGAGGCTGGTAAAGCCACTCGGCCGAAGCGATATCGGGGAGAAAATTTTTATTGCCTCGCTCGGCCGAGTGAGCACGTCACTCGGCCGAGTCGTAACTTTTATATATATATAAGTGGCGAGGGGGCGCGGATTTCGAAATCTCAAATCCCAAATCCGCCCGCGCCCCCTCAGCTCCCCTCGCCCGATCTCGCTTCACCCAGCCGCCACTCGCCCGGACGACCTCGCCCCGCCGCCGCTCGCCCCGCCACCGCCGGCCGAGCACGCGCCGGTGCCTTGCCCGAGTCGCCGCCGGCGGCAAGCCGTCCGACCACCTCCGGTACCCTTATTTCGACTATTTTCTCCTCTTCTCGTGTGTTTCTTGAGGATCCATGTGCTAAACGCCCCCTAACCCAAATCAATTCCCATATCTATCTGTTATACCCCTATTGCTACATACATTTTGATTATTATTCGCTGATATCGCTTTTTCATGCGCAGGTTGCTTTTTGGAGCTTAGGGGAGCCTAGGGGAGCTTCTACGGGCTGTTTTGGACTTCGTGAAGGCGCGGACTTCGCACGCTTCCACCGCTTAGCACTCGCGGCGTGTCTGGGTATACTCTTTCCATTCTTTTTACACGCACCGCACTTTTCACGATTTTTCGGCGAGCGCTCGGGGCCGATATGCCGCCCCGGACACGGCCGCGGATGAGGAGACCTTCCGCTAAGCGGAAGAGGTCGGATGACGCCGGCCCCGCCCACGAGGCGGAAGAGTCTCCTCCTCCTCCTTCCCCCACACACGCCGTCCACCCAGCACAGCCTGCAGGCCCCGCACACCCCGCACAGCTTGCAGTGCACCCACAGCCCGCACAGCCTCTCCCTGCCGATCCACAGCCACCACCACCGGCTCCACTGGTCGGGCCGCTCGGGATTACGTTCCGAGACGACGCACACCGCGCCGTCTTCGACCGTATCTCCCAGCGCTCGATCGTACCCTCCAGGTTTGCACACCTCGCTGACCTTGGACGCCTGGGGGTACTTGAGGGGATACTCACGTTGTACGACAACGTGGGTTGGCGAGATTTTCTGCAGGTGTCGGCGGATACTTTTACCCGCCCGACACTTGAGGTTTTGAGTTCGATCGCCCGGACCGATGAGGGATGCTCATTCCGGTTCATGGATCGAGAGTGCCAGGTCACTCTCGATATGATGAGAGCGTTTTTCTCGTGGCCCGCTGTCCCCGGAGCCGATCGCGGTTACGGCCCCACACATATCCCTCCACCCTCTTTCGACGCCGGTGCCTTCTGGGCACGTATCACGGGTCTCCACGCCGCCTTTGACCCTAGTAGGGCCAAGGCCTCGGCCATCGTACATCCCTGCCTTCGCATTGCTCAGCGCCTTATGGCGACGACATTTTTGGCCAGATATGAGCCGGGCACGATGTCTACGCCAGAGCTTTACATGCTCTACGCGATGACACGTCCCAGATCTCTATCTAGGGATGGAGATGAGCTTGTCCCCGCCGTCGTGATCGATATCGCGGCATGGTACTTAGACCGCATCATTGTATCGGTGGGCGCTCGCTCACCGATATGCTGCGGTGGCCTGATTACCTTGCTGGCTCTTATGATCGGCGAGGACTTCCCCGACGACTTGCGACGCGTCCCAGGCCCCACCACTTTGTCGATAGATGTTATGGCCCGGATGAAGATGCTTCGCCTGCATGGTGAGCGTCACTGGGTCTGGTTGCACGGCCCTTTTGGTGCCGACTACATGATTCTCCCGAGCCCAGCTCGGACCCAGATTGCACCGGCCCACGTTGACTGGCTCCCTGTGATGGATGTCCTCATCCCCGCTGCGTACTTGCTCAAGGCCGAGGAGGCCGAGCAGGCCCCCATTCCCCCTGTAGACCCTGCTGCACACCCTGCCGAGGCTGCTGCCGAGCCCGTTGACCCTGTGGCCCCTCAGCCCATACCAGATGTTTCCACTGCTCCTGACACCGCTGTCGGTGTCAGGAGCACCGTAGCTGAGCCCACCCCCACCACTTCCGAGGCTGTCACCACCACTCCCACCCCCACCTCCGGCCCTCTGTCCGTCGAGCCTCTTTGCTCCGCCCTCCCCGAGCGCCCGCAGACCTTTGTTGAGAGTGGAGAGCCCTCGTTCGCCGCGGTCGTGGAGACCATGGCTAGCATGATCTCCGCTGGGGTTGCGCCTTTCGGTCCACACACTTCCACCCCAGCGGTAGTTACCTCTGTCTCCACCCCTGCCGTATTCTCTGAGAGCGTCGTGGCGTCTGTCCACAGTTCTGTGCCACTGACCTCTCTAGCCGCCTCGCAGCCGCTTTTGTACTCTTCTTTCGCTGCCGCCGCCTCCACTTCTCACCGCCCGCCCCGGCCTCACACTGAGGCCAGGCCCACTTTTGCAGGCGTGGCACCTTTTTTCCCCTTCCCTGCTGAGCCCGTTACATACTCCACTCGCGTACGCCAGCCTCGCCCTGCGCAGCCCCGACCGGTGCGTCCCTCTGCACCACCCCCGCCCGACACTGTACTGCAGAGCATACGTGCTCTTGAGTTGACGGTGAGTGGTCTTAGAGGAGACCTTAGGACCCTGTCCTCCATCGTCTCTGCGATGGCTGGACGCTTCGAGCTGATCCCCCAGATCCACTACTGCCTTACATAGGTTCTGGAGCGTCTCCCACGCGTACCCCCACCCACCCAGCAGGTTCCCACACACACTTCCACACACACTAGACCTGCTTCCACTTCCACGCCCAACCCCGCTCAGCAGCCTGTCCAGCCTGCACCACCCTCACGACCTCCGCCTCAGGACGGAGACGGCGCGGCACCGCCTTCTTAGGCACTCTTGATTCCTTGATCCATTCCTGCCGTTGTGCTGCCCGTCTCTGCTGGGTCCTGATGCACTTTTGTCCACCCCCCCTCCCCTCACTTATTTTGGGATTATATTTTTGATCATATCTATTTGTGCATATCATATCATATCTACTTGGGATTCTCATTTTGATCACACCTATATATATCTTTTTTGGGAGAGAGGGAGAGTTTTTGGTGCCGCATTTATTTTCGTATCACTCCTATCTGTGCATGCATCATTTCCGCATCATATTTTCATTTCTTTATTTTTCCTTTTATTATCTATTTTCTTCCCATCATGCATGCATCCTCACTTGCCCCTCACATTACTTGTCTCTCTGTGTGCCACACTTTGCACATTGCGGACACTGTGCCGTTTAGCTTGGGGGAGTGAGTTCTCACGTTCTTTTTCGATTTGCCACCTTCATTTTCAGTTTTTCACACCGTTTTTCACTTTTTGCACTCATTTTTCATTATTTTTCTTTTATTTTGCCATGCATCACGTTTTTCTTATTTTCCTGTGTGCCGCATTGCATTATCTTTACTTCTTTCTTTTTCATCTCATGCTAGAGATGAATTTTCTGTGTTGATGTCTACGTGGAGTTAGCTTATTCTATATGCATGCTATATTTGTCATGTCTTAGATTTCATTTCAGATATCATATGCTATGACTTGCTTTGCATTTAGGAGTAGTAACCCACACTTTTTCCACATGAAAATGGATGAATTTTTATTATTAGCTGAGCCTGAATATTCATATGTATGCTATCACAGAAAACACACCAAGATTCACGCATTGAATGCCTATATCTGGAGTACTGATTTCTTTTCCTTTATCACTTCTATATGCATGAATTGTACACTTCACTTCAGGATGATTGAATGATGATTAGCTATGATATATCTGGATTAGTTAGCTTTTTTTGTGATCAAAACTGAGTAAATTAGATTACCCTGCTGAAGTTGTCGTGCATGTCTTATAGAGTGAGCCGAGAGTTATATTTATTTCTTTCTCCACAAATCTTGAACATCATTTCTCTACTTTTAAAAATCATTGGTGAATCTCCCCTTAGTGATTCTATTTTATGGCATTTCCCCCGCTATTAATTCCTAGCTCCAAATCTCTTATTCTAAAAAATATATAATAAAAGAGAGAAGAACATTCTTGTATATCATTATCTCTCTTTGAGTTGGGATCATTGTATATATGCTATTATAAAAAAAAGAAAAAAAAAGAGGAAAAATCCTCAATAAAAGATCCCATCTCACTTTCTTTCTTTCTTCTTTCTCTTCTTTGCCTTTGGAGCTATATAAAAATGGGGATGTAAATATTTTTGTGCCACCACGCTTATAGATAAGCTTGGGGGAGGGGATCCATTGATGTGTGAGAGAGCGACTACTTGACATTGCACGACAACCTAGGCTAAGTAATATTCTATACTCGGTGAGATTGTTTCTAGCTTTACGAAATCCAGAAATCTAAGCCTAGCGTTCATTTCATGAAATCCATACTTTTCTATTCTCTCTATTCTATGGTGTGATACTCTTATACTCCAGATAGAAAGCGTTCAATTGAAAAGTGTGTGATCTGAGATTTGTATACCGCTTTAGATGATTCAGGCGATGTTAATTTTAAAATTATTCCGTTTTTCATGATTATACCATTGTTCGTGGGTTTTCTATTTTCTACTTGCACTATTATACTATGATATCAAAATGAGATTCTTTGACAGGTATTTCTCACTCGGTGCATGCTATAAGAGTAAGTGAAACCCACGTCCTGAGAAAATGATCTAGCATCCTACCTCTTCGCTTCTTTCTTTCTTTCTTTATTTTCATTTGGTTTTCATTCTTCTTCGTTTTTCATTTTTTTCGTTTTTCGCCGTTTTCGTTTTCCGAATCCACCGGGTTCGCCTTTTACTTATCTTCCTCGAGGACGAGTAAGAGGCAAGCTTGGGGGATTTTGATCACTCCTTATTTTACACCTTTTTTCCGCATGTTTGCATGCCATTTAGATCGCCCAAATCATGTTTTTTCACGATATATCGACGATATTGCGATGCTTTTCACGATTTGTTGTTTTTGTCGCATTTCAGGTGATTTGGCGCGATTAGGAGTGATCTCGAGATGCGCTTACTCTAGACGGTCACCGACGACCTCCCCGAGGGGTATTTTGCTGTTGGAGAGGAGCGGAAGAAGAATGGACGTCACAGGAGCGACGAGGAGGCCAAAATAAGCAGAATGGGCATCTTTTGTGTTCCACTCGGCCGAGTGGAGGAGCCACTCGGCCGACCAGCGAGACACTGCTCGGCCGACCCGTTCAGACACGGTTTTCATGTGTACTCGGCCGAGCGACGGAGACTACATCGGCCGAGTGACGATACCACGTCCGCCCGAGTGGCGCCCAGACGAAGCCCCTCCAAAATATCGAAGTTTCTGTTTTTCGGCCACCTGAGCTTCAGAAGACCCACTCGGCCGAGTGGTAAACCACGTCCGCCCGAGTGCAGTGAAGCCATCGGCCGAGTGACGTCAACTCACTCGGCCGAGCCGCCCCCGAACTGAAGACCCCTGAAGCCCCCGACTTACTGGAAAAGGACAGGGTTTTCACTCGGCCGAGCGACTTTTGTCACTCGGCCGAGTGCGATGCGCTGCCTGTAGCGAAATTTGCGGAAAACAGGCTGTGCAGGGGCGTTTTGGTCAGGATTTTTGGACGATTTTGAGGGCTATTTAAGCCCTGCTTTTACCCTAGTTTTGGGGCCATCTCTTAGATTTTTTGCAGCTTTTTGAGACTACTTTTTGGTTTTATTATTTGTGATTGGAGAAGAGGAAAAACTTGGATTTTTGTTGGATTAATTGAAGAAATACATTGGTTTGCATCTCTCTTCCCCAAAAACTCTATTTTTATTGTTTATATCATTGTTGTGATGAATTCCATTGCCTATTTCATTGATTATTTTTGTGCTATTGCTATGATTTGTGAGTAGTCTCCACGTCTTGGGGCGTGGGGATGAACCCTACAAGCCCTATTTCCTATTTGTGTTGAATTGGTAGAAATTGAGCTAGAATAGCTATTAGGGATTAGATTGGGATCAATTTACTACGGATAGCTAGGTATTCATATCAATTGGGATTTGCAAGAGATTGGATCCCAATTTGATAGGAAGCCCTAGAAATCCGAATTGGGTTGGAGTCGGATTTTCGAAGTATCGGTTTGCAAGAGATTGGACCGATACTAGGATCTCCGGTTGCAATTCCGTGCCGATACCCGTTTGCAAGAGATTGGACGGGTAGGAACTATCCTAATTTAGATTGTGGACCGAGTTTGCAAGAGATTGGGCTCGGTGCACGATTGAACGATGATGTTGATCCTAATGCTAGCTTTCCTAGACTAGAGTTTGCAAGAGATTGGACCCGACCCTAGGATAGCTATAGACCGGCAACAGCGCGAGAGCGTGAGCTTGGTTCTACATTCAGTTGCAACTAGTTCATCCAAATTCTCATTCTAGAAATTTTGATACCGACGAACCACATTTATGAAATACGGTGAGTAGCGGGAATTCCCCATTCCCTAGACGTTCTTTATTTGATTTGATATCTCGCACATTTGTCTGACGATTGTGACAGGATCGCCCAAGGCAATTCTCTCTATTCTTAAATAGCCAGGTTGATTAGGAGCAAGCACGGTCATTCGTCCTCCCTGTGTTCGATACCCGCTCGCCGCTATACCGTGCACTTGCGGTAAAACTACAACCGTCGCTTCGGGTGTGTACACCTGGGCGCGATCAGACGGCCGAGTCGGCCCTCCTGGACTTTGGGACGGGGGCTCGTCTGGCGGAGAATATCACTCTGCTAAGGGATGTCGATTTCCTGAATGGGGTCGACCTTGAGACGATGGCCAACTGCTTCGTTCGCAGTGGCCTTCAGGTTCGTTGCCAATGTGCATTCCGAATTTTTCTTCCCCTTCTGGTTTTGCTGATTGTCGCCATCTGCAGGTGACCATTTTCGGGGTAGGTTTGTGCCGCAGGGCCCGCGAACTGATCGAGGGGCAGTGCCGGGTGGCGGATGCCGAGAACGAGGCTTCTGAGCTCAAAGCTCAGGTGAAGAAGCTGGAGGAAGATTTGGGGAAGATAATGGCCGCCAAGGGCAAGTCGGATTGGGCGGCCTCGGAGGCGACATCTAGCCTCGTCGCCTTGTCAAGCGCCAAGAAGCAGTTGGAAGATCAGTGGGGTAGAGAGCGTTCTCAACTCCGAGCTGATCTTGAGGCATCGAGGAAGTAGGTTGCTGACCTTCAGGCCAAGCTTCTCGAGAAGGAGCAAGAGGTCGACGCTTTCAAAGCTCGGGCCACCGCCAAGATGGAAAGGGTGGCGAGAGCGATAAAGGACCTCTTTACAGCCGACGGTGCGTTGTCTTCCTAAATTTTAGGAATCGTTACTTTTGTAAGACCGCTGATCGCGAGCGAGTCATATGTAATTTTTTCAGAATTTAATGAAGGGAATTTTTGCAACAGACGCCGAGTGAGAGCGTTTACTTCCTCCCCCTGATTTCAGGTCGACACCCGGGAACCCTGTTGGACGGCCGACACGGCCCCGTCACCGAGGACGAGACTGGCGGGAGAATGACCTTGCGTATATGATCGCGATGAGTAATTGTGTGTACTATGTAATTGTATACTATTTAGCTCCGAGCGCATAACGGATTGTTAAATAACACCGTTGTGCGCGACGAGAAAAACTCGGTAATTGTAGAAACCGTTGCTTAGCGCGAACAACTTTCATTTCTGTTGCAAGTTGTGCACGCTGAGCAATTTTGTGGGATGATTAATTAGTGTCCAGGGGTAAATGGAAGCTGGTATAAACAAAAGTAGCACTTCTACTAAATAAAAGTCAACAGACGATTTCTCGTGAATATACAGAATAATCTTGTACCTCTGGTATTTATTGTAGGAATATGATGCCCTCAAGGCCATTTATTCCTGTGTGAATAGCACAAACATCTTGTTCGAAATAACAGTAAGCTGTTTGGTAATAATTTATCTAAGTTATATTGTAATGTAGTTAACATTAGATATCAACTTAGGTAAAGTCCTGAGACTTTATGCAAGGTCAAACGGGTATCGAGATGAGTATCTCGATCATGGAGAAATGGTTGACCGTCTGTAGCATAAATCTGAAATGGTTCGTGGTCGTAGATGTTTCGAGATAAGGATATCGAAACATCGGACAGACCATTGTGTCTTAGTCTTCACCGTTTAGCGGTGGCGATGATCTCATGATCGCTTGACTTGGCGAAGTCGAAGACGAGACGCAGGTGCTCATTAGAATGAGTTCACTGAATGATCCACTAGAGTTATCATATGGTTATATTGACCAATCTGTCAGTGATAACTCTGAGTGATGATAGGATAGTTGGTCTTTTGACTTGAGGTCATTTTGACGGACCTGTGCGTGAACGGTGCCACTTAGATCAACTGACCTAGCTTCGAGGCAAGGCCTGTCGAAAGGTCTTTTGATTGGGTGTCACTTGAAACGTACGAGGCGAGTAATGACCAAGAGAGGATTCGTCTCTCCCGGTCAATGGGAGTTAGTGTCGTAGTGTTAGTTCGGTCTTTAGTAAAAACTCTGCGCAGAGTATGTTGGAAGAAGTCCAACATTAGTTGACTAAAGATCGATAGAAACTAACCGGAGTCAAGTTATTGGGGTTGACAGTTTGACCGTACCCTAGACTTGATCTACACGACATATTTAAGACGAAGAGACTATAACTGTGGAATTCATCACGGAAACAGTCAGGTGGTCCCGACAATACTCATGTCAATGAGTTAACCACATAATGATGATTCCTGAAGCAGGGACGGCAACCACTGCTCGTGGTCACTGCCGTATAGGGCTTCGAGCCCAACCTGTTGTAAGGGTCAGGCTGTAGGGTCTCACACAGAGTGCAACGCTTCGTCTAGTAATAGGTAGAAAATAGTTAGGGAGAATATTTGCATTTGATGCAAAACAAGAGATAATTGCATTTGATGCAATATGGTAATTTAAGCTTAGATAGGGGCTATTTTGCATTTGATGCAAAGGCGATTAAATATGTATTAAATTGTTTAATACAATATTTAATAATACAAACACAAGGAAATGGTTACCGGTAAGACGGGTTCATCCCGCTCTAAACACAGGTTCGAACTGCGTCGAAAACGGAGTCCAAACGAGACCAATAAGTCTATTTAAAGTGTTTAAATAGAGAGCCCAAAACAGACCCAAACAATAAAGCCCACACCTTTAAATAAACTGTATTTGTTTGTGTGTGGGCCCGGCCCAAAGGCCGGGCTTCTCTCAGCCGTAAAAGGGAAAGGGGGGGCGCCACGTGGCGCCCCCCGGTTGGCCAAACTGGCGCCCATGATGGGCGCCAGGCAAAATTTGCGGGCCCGGGCTTTACCCGGGCCCGGGCACGTGCGTGCCCGTGCAAATGCACGGGCACGCCGCCTGCACGCGCCTGGCGCAGTTGGCCCCGCACGCAGCCCTAGGGCTGCGTGCTTCGTGCGGCGGCTGGGTTTGTGTTTTTGGGTGGGGTTTTTGGCATACTTTGACACTCAATTGGAGGGTCAAACGAACTCCGATTGACGAACGGTTTTTCCTATGCGTTCACCATTGAACGCTTGTCGTATTGATAGGTTGTATCAATCCTGAAGCTCAACGGTGAGTGAGTTAAAATTCACGGAAGTTTGCACTTTGTGAAGTGCAAACTAACTTGATTTCAATTAACTCATAATTTAGTCCCACATCGGATTTTGAGAAAAGGGGAGAGTCCGCCGCCTATATAAATAGGGGTCTCCCCCTTTCTCAAAACTCGTCCCAAGCTCTAGATCTGAGCGGCTCTCGTAAATGTTGGAGCACGCTCAGATCTAGGCTTAAATTAATATTTCTCTTCTCCCTAAATTTCTGCCTTACTCCTGCGGGCTCTAGCAAAGCCACAAAGGAGTTCGGATTCTGAATCTGAAATCTTGGCGGAGGTTTTACTCGCGTGAAACTTTCTTCGGCGCGTGGTTGGCTCGGCGGCACGGGGATTGATCGCCTCGGGATGCGGAGCGGTTCGAGGAGCGGTTCGGGTAGTGGTTCAAGGAGCGGCTCGGCGTGGGACGGGAGCAGCTCGGAAGACGGCGCGGAACATCTCGCCTGCTCCAGGGCTGAGATTCCGGGTATGTGGTTAACGTATTTTTAGCATTAGTTTAGTTTAATCGCAGTAGGCTAGATCCTTCTTGGGATGGTCAGATCCATCCCAAGTCGGCATAGATCTTGGCATAGGGTCTTGGACCTTAGGGCTAAGTTAAAAATTGTTTTTAACTGCATGTTAATTAGTTAACATAGGTTTTTCTTCCGCTGCTATGATTTTTCTGTCTATGTTCCGTCCGACTTAGGACGGGACTAGAGTTTTTGTGCCCTAAGGGACCGCCAATTCCCCAACAGTGGTATCAGAGCCTAGGTTTGCGTAGTCGATCTAGGTACTGCGATTTAATTAAACTTCTTAATGCTTTTAAATACTTTTCAAATGTTTTTAAAGGTATGAGATAAAATTTTAAAAATGTTTTAGATGTTCAAAAAATTCCATTTGATATTTTTGAACATGAAAATTTTTAAAATGACATTTTAAAATTTATGTGATAATTTTTAAAACTAATTTTAAATCTTTAAAAGTTTAAATTTATTTTGGATGCCTAAAAAATTTTTATATGATAAATTTTTTTAAGCATGGAAATTTTAAAATGGTATTTTTAAATTTATGTGATAAATTTTAAAATTGATTTTAAGGCTTTAAATTTATGCGATAAGTTTAAAATGTTTTAGATGTTTAAAAATTGTATATGATAAATTTTTGAACATGGAAATTTTTTTTTTAAAAGTAATGTTTTAAATTTATAAGATATTTTTAAAACTGTTTTTAAAAGTCTAAAAATAGTTTATGCGATAAACTTAGTTTATTTAATTGTTAAATAGTTGTGCACTATCTTTATGCGATAAATTAGTGTAGTTTTTTTTTAATGGCTTGTTAATCGTGTCCCTTATTTGATAACACAAGACAACCCATTAGGTTAGCCATTAAAAATGATTAAAATTTATTACTTGAATTATAATGACATGCTATGTTTTTATAAAACATTAACAACAATATAAGACCTAATTCCTGATTAGGGTAGTCCTTTAAATGATTTTTCAATTCTAATTGTTATAATTAATTTTCATTAAAGGACTTCGCTTCTAGCGTTGTTAATAAAATTTATTAAAATCCTAATAACGATTAGGGTAGCACGTGAACCTTATAGTTGATAAGGACTTAATAAAAGTTATTAAACAAATCCTAAAAATTTTGAATTTAAGGATTCAACTAGTTGATAGGATTAATTAGTTGTTAATAAAAGCTGTTTAGTCTATGGCATACATACAAAAATGACAAGCTTCATTCAATGGACCATGATCCAGTCAATGTGCTTGGCTAAGAGTTCTGGATCACCCTTTAAGGGATAGTGATCCTGGCTTAGTCAATTCCCTGGCTGAGTTCCGCTGGACCGTAATGTCGCGAATCATGATTGTATGACACCCTGGACTATATCTAAGTCAAATACGTTAATGGTCTTTTTCAAGATTAGCCGTAGCCCTCCTTGTTTTAGGGGTTAGTAACTATAGGGCCCGTATTACAGTTGTTGAGATACACTCAAGCTGTGACATGGCAACCTTGTAGAAACCAACTTCTTAAATACATAAGATGAAATCTTGACTAACCCTAACCGTCGTCTCGTACCCCGAGCGCCGGTGTAAGTTAAGTCAACGATGTAGTCTGACTTGATGTAAGTCTAAGACCTGACCCAAACCGACGTGTCGTGCATACACCGAGCTGAGGGGCAAGTCAGGCTAGACATGAAAACAAGGGTTCGACTAGACTAGACATTGTGATTTGGATGAGCACACTTATGATCACGAATGGCTAGGGGCAAAAACCGATTAAGAGAGTCATATCCGATATGATCGATGAAGAGTCATCTTCCGATCGCAGAGTCAATCAACTTGTTGAGCTACACTCAAGGTTGTTTAGACTCAAGGTGATTGGAACTCTTACCCATTAATTTTAATTCGATTAAATCGTTCGTTATTAAGCTTTAAAACGATCGTAAAAATAGTGGGAGGATATAGATAGATAAAAGCCAATCTACCTATATTTAATATTGAACATATGTTAAAACTAGGGCAAGACTATGTTTACCGTAGGAATTAAAATATAATATTTTAATTAGTTAACTGGTCAATAAGTTGATTAATTGAATATCAAGTTAAATTCTAATTGATAGAATTAAAACTATATTCTCATTGACATTAAATCACCTTCTAAAGAACAGACTTAAGAAATATGATTTCATTAAGTTCTGGGTCCAACAAATAAATTAAAGCTACATGTCACTCGTCTCTATATGAGGCAGCTTGAACATATAGGACATTCAAAGTATGTTTCTCCCTACAACTTGTCGAGCTACCCTCAAGGTTGTATGGACAAACAATTTTGATCCGCAAAGTTCGAAAATTCGATCAAACCGTTTGAGTCGAATACGAGTGCATGAGCGATGCAAGACTATGTATCCCAACCGGATCTTGAGACAAGCAACTTCTTGAGCTACACTCAAGATTGCAAAGCTCAAGCGTTTGGATACATAAGTTGCTTGCATAGCTATTTATTTATGTTGATATCTAAATGTGATTTAGAAAGGGAAGAAGGCACTCCGGAAAGTCAATCGAGTTAAATAGTTTAATTTACCATTAGTAAAGGCATAAGTATGAGGAAATGAAAATGTGACATATTTTGATGTCACGATTTCAGAATAAGTTGTTATACAAAAGACGTTTAACACATTTTGACGAATGTCGTCACATTGCTTCTGAAGTAATGTTTTGTGTTAAGTAATTTGTAAATAACTATATATATATTAAATGTTAATACATAAATACACAAGATAGTAGAAAACTTATATGGTAAAATTAGACTAGGCTGTATCAAGAGATTAAGCTTCACAAGTCACATAAAGAGGGGTCTGACCTCTCGTATTATGAAGTCTACGGACACTTGTGAGTCTTAGCCTCTTAGATACAATGGCCGAAACCCATCTGTAAGACAGTGGGAGAATGAGTTGTCGAACTCAGTCTCGTACATACTGATGTACCCGAGTCTAATTTTAACAAAATAAGTTATTCGTATATTTTACTAAGACACGTGTTCTTGATGAAACGCAAGTCTGACAAAATAAAGAACGAAATGACGAAAGTATTTAAACTGATTCGATTAGATCGAATGGTCAAATACTTAGCTACATAAAATCTTGTGTAATTAAAAGAAAATGTGATTTTCTCTCAGGTCAAGTCTGTTAACACATCAGAGTGTTAAAAGGTATGAATCACACCTAGTTAGACTTGGTACGATCCATAAATAAGTGACTCTGAGTTAACTCCTCCCTCTGGGTTAAGTCCCAGATAGTAATGCCCAGGTTTTGATAATGTTCTATAAGGACATTATCAATAATATATTCAATAAATCAATCGTAAGGAAGTTGTATTATTACTCGAATCTCGTGAGACGAATTATCGAGTTAGACATCATAACTGATGATGACTTAGTCAACATCTAGGATGAAATTCGGAGCAGTAACTCCGATTTAAAACTTGATGCAGGTCCGTGTGCGTAAATAAATTTGAGAATTTAGTTTACGTGCCCAAGGAAAATGTTTCCTCACTTTCTGCAAGTAAATCTTTAAGTTGAAAGATTGGTGCAGAAAAGAAAATAGTGAAGTACAATAATATTGGACGGGAACGGTTTTTCATCCTAATTTCTTTAAAACGGATTATGATGAAACCGGTTTCGCCAACAGATGTGTACAGATCTACTCGGACCAAAGCTCGATGTAAACGCTCAAGTTGACCACGAAAATTGGAGCATTCACTTATAAGTTCGTTTTTCTAAATATGATTTAGACGAACCAACTTATATGAATAAGCCAGATAGTTTTCAAGGTCAGTGGGAGCGTGTAAATTACATGTGAGACATCAAAGAGATGGAACATATATTTTGATTAAGTAATCAAAGAGTTTGATACTTTATCAGAAATAAATATGAGCCATTTGTAATGACCAATTACTAATTTAAATGATTATCGTAAAGTACGATAAACTGGATAAGATCCAGGGAAATAAAATATTATAGATTCCGATAGACCAAGTCAATTATTTGAATAAGATTCAAAAGGTTGGTCTAATATAAACATAAAAACCCCTTAAGTCTATAGTGTAGACGGTTTTGGCAGATCCACTCACGAAGGCTCTACCACATGAAGTCGGAAAAACTTATGTGTAAAAACGATACTAGATATCGAGATAAATGGGCCTGAGTGCAAGTGGGAGATGTAGGAATATGATGCCCTCAAGGCCATTTATTCCTGTGTGAATAGCACAAACATCTTGTTCGAAATAACAGTAAGCTGTTTGGTAATAATTTATCTAAGTTATATTGTAATGTAGTTAACATTAGATATCAACTTAGGTAAAGTCCTGAGACTTTATGCAAGGTCAAATGGGTATCGAGATGAGTATCTCAATCATGGAGAAATGTTTGACCGTCTGTAGCATAAATCTGAAATGGTTCGTGGTCGTAGATGTTTCGAGATAAGGATATCGAAACATCGGACAGACCATTGTGTCTTAGTCTTCACCGTTTAGCGGTGGCGATGATCTCATGATCGCTTGACTTGGCGAAGTCGAAGACGAGACGCAGGTGCTCATTAGAATGAGTTCACTGAACGATCCACTAGAGTTATCATATGGTTATATTGACCAATCTGTCAGTGATAACTCTGAGTGATGATAGGATAGTTGGTCTTTTGACTTGAGGTCATTTTGACGGACCTGTGCGTGAACGGTGCCACTTAGATCAACTGACCTAGCTTCGAGGCAAGGCCTGTCGAAAGGTCTTTTGATTGGGTGTCACTTGAAACGTACGAGGCGAGTAATGACCAAGAGAGGATTCGTCTCTCCCGGTCAATGGGAGTTAGTGTCGTAGTGTTAGTTCGGTCTTTAGTAAAAACTCTGCGCAGAGTATGTTGGAAGAAGTCCAACATTAGTTGACTAAAGATCGATAGAAACTAACCGGAGTCAAGTTATTGGGGTTGACAGTTTGACCGTACCCTAGACTTGATCTACACGACATATTTAAGACGAAGAGACTATAACTACGAAATTCATCACGGAAACAGTCAGGTGATCCCGAAAATACTCATGTCAATGAGTTAACCACATAATGATGATTCCTGAAGCAGGGACGGCAACCACTGCTCGTGGTCACTGCCGTATAGGGCTTCGAGCCCAACCTGTTGTAAGGGTCAGGCTGTAGGGTCTCACACAGAGTGCAACGCTTCGTCTAGTAATAGGTAGAAAATAGTTAGGGAGAATATTTGCATTTGATGCAAAACAAGAGATAATTGCATTTGATGCAATATGGTAATTTAAGCTTAGATAGGGGCTATTTTGCATTTGATGCAAAGGCGATTAAATATGTATTAAATTGTTTAATACAATATTTAATAATACAAACGCAAGGAAATGGTTACCGGTAAGACGGGTTCATCCCGCTCTAAACACAGGTTCGAACCGCGTCGAAAACGGAGTCCAAACGAGACCAATAAGTCTATTTAAAGTGTTTAAATAGAGAGCCCAAAACAGACCCAAACAATAAAGCCCACACCTTTAAATAAACTGTATTTGTTTGTGTGTGGGCCCGGCCCAAAGGCCGGGCTTCTCTCAGCCGCAAAAGGGAAAGGGGGGGCGCCACGTGGCGCCCCCCGGTTGGCCAAACTGGCGCCCATGATGGGCGCCAGGCAGAATTTGCGAGCCCGGGCTTTGCCCGGGCCCGGGCACGTGCGTGCCCGTGCAAATGCACGGGCACGCCGCCTGCACGCGGAGGCGTGTGCAGCGCACGCGCCTCGGGGCGCGTGCGCTGCACGCGCCTGGCACAGTTGGCCCCGCACGCAGCCCTAGGGCTGCGTGCTTCGTGCGGCGGCTGGGTTTGTGTTTTTGGGTGGGGTTTTTGGCATACTTTGACACTCAATTGGAGGGTCAAACGAACTCCGATTGACGAACGGTTTTTTCCTATGCGTTCTCCGTTGAACGCTTGTCGTATTGATAGGTTGTATCAATCCTGAAGCTCAACGGTAAGTGAGTTAAAATTCACGGAAGTTTGCACTTTGTGAAGTGCAAACTAACTTGATTTCAATTAACTCATTATTTAGTCCCACATCGGATTTTGAGAAAAAGGGAGAGTCCGCCGCCTATATAAATAGGGGTCTCCCCCCTTTCTCAAAACTCGTCCCAAGCTCTAGATCTGAGCAGCTCTCGTAAATGTTGGAGCACGCTCAGATCTAGGCTTAAATTAATATTTCTCTTCTCCCTAAATTCCTGCCTTACTCCTGCGGGCTCTAGCAAAGCCACAAAGGAGTTCGGATTCTGAATCTGAAATCTTGGCGGAGGTTTCACTCGCGTGAAACTTTCTTCGGCGCGTGGTTGGCTCGGCGGCACGGGGATTGATCGCCTCGGGATGCGGAGCGGTTCGAGGAGCGGTTCGGGGAGCGGTTCAAGGAGCGGCTCGGCGTGGGACGGGAGCAGCTCGGAAGACGGCGCGGAACATCTCGCCTGCTCCAGGGCTGAGATTCCGGGTATGTGGTTAAAGTATTTTTAGCATTAGTTTAGTTTAATCGCAGTAGGCTAGATCCTTCTTGGGATGGTCAGATCCATCCCAAGTCGGCATAGATCTTGGCATAGGGTCTTGGACCTTAGGGCTAAGTTAAAAATTGTTTTTAACTGCATGTTAATTAGTTAACATAGGTTTTTCTTCCGCTGCTATGATTTTTCTGTCTATGTTCCGTCCGACTTAGGACGGGACTAGAGTT
Organism: Scilla litardierei; assembly: GCA_030789695.1. Taxonomy (NCBI): domain Eukaryota; kingdom Viridiplantae; phylum Streptophyta; class Magnoliopsida; order Asparagales; family Asparagaceae; genus Scilla; species Scilla litardierei. Next base: position 48,428,359 of record CM061142.1, read on the forward strand.
TTTGTGCCCTAAGGGACCGCCAATTCCCCAACATTTATTGTATGTATTACATAGATGCTGTTCCCAAATAAAGATCCACTGACGTGCTGAGTGATGTGAGCATAATCGTTGGCCTCGATCAAAATTTCTAAACGCGCACAACGTTCACGCCGTTTGCCAGTTGTGCGCGCTGTGTAAATCTTAGTATATTACTTTCACTAATTTTTCCCATTAAATTTCATTGTTGGAATTTGATTTAAGCAAGCATCAATGTATATATCACCAATCACAAGTTTGTAATGGGCTGCAAATGTATCACATTAAATGACATTGTATTAAGGTCTGTGTAATGGGCTGCAAATGTATCACATTAAATGACATTATATTGAGGTCTGAATTCCAACATACTACAACATTTATGCATTCCAATGAACATAACACACCATCTCTGCCGTTCTCTTGTTCGCTGCATCTTCTGCTTTATACTTCTTTGACTCAAGGAACATCCTTTCAATCTCCTCCTGGTTCTACATGGCACTTATCGTTAGTGATAGTGATCTTATTTTTCTGCACACATACTTTCCTCGGTAGAGGCATTCAAGATACCGTCGGCATCTATCTCAAGGCAAACAATGACACTTCGAACACCCTTGGGAGCAGGAGGGATACCAGCAAGTACAAACTCCCCTAGGAGAAGATAGAATAAAAAAGTAAATATACTTAGACTTAGATAGATATAAGATAGAACAGTTGTTATCATCAAGCAGTTATGTATGCAATGAATCTGAACGGAATTTACGAAGGGTCAAAGAATATTTGCAAGTTGGCATGGACGAGAATGAAGCTGTAATGGTTGCAAGAACATCTTTGCCTTCATTTGAGGTTTGCAATGAAGATGAACAGATCATGCCAAGAGGAGTAAAAGAACATCTTCGCCGCCATATAAATGTGATGTATTCAATTTCTGCATCACGGCACTTGCCGCTAGTATATTGGCCATCTTTGTGTGCTGTAGACGATGTACTCATGAACAACAACAAAATTACAAATTTGAAGAAAAAACATTGTATTAGAAGAATCAGAGAGAATCAGAGAGAATCAGATAAAGGAACTGTATTCACCTGGGGTAGTGGTTGATGAGGTCTGGTGGGTATGGAAACCATATACAGACGAGTTGGACTGACCAAGTACGAGGATGGAAACACCGTAGAGTAACAGTTCGTGCTCGTGAATATATGTGAGATGGATACCAGCCAGACGTTGTTCCAAATAGTATCCGACTGCGGTGGTGCGCGAAGAGAAAAATTGCTTGAAGGTATACCTTTTTATACTCAACGCGCACAACGGCAAAAAAACATCTGGTTTCGATTAGGAAAGTGCAAAATCTAAATACACCGATACTCTTGCGATGCTTGTCCAAGTTTTTCCAAAAAAAATACAGCATCATCTCAGAAGACAATAACTGTAACAAATCACAGTATAGTAAATATTTTTGCTTAGTGGACACAAAGGCAACTACTTTTGCACGTAGGGCGGGCTGATTAAATTTGAGCAATGGAATACAGTTTTGCTCATACGACAAGTTCTCATGCCGTGACCGTGTCTCCTGTGGATATTGCAGTTATGAGCAGCTCCAATAGAGATTCTTCACATTTTTGCACTGGTATGAAATGCAATAATGGCACTCGTAAGAAATTCTTCTGAGCATGGATACAAATGAGGAAGCACAGTTTCAGAGAAGATTGCGCAGTTTGAGAGCCGATACCTTTGTGGCACCTTCAGGCTGATGGCAATGTGAAGCATTCGAAAACATCGTGTACTTCTTCTGAAGGAGCCAACACCATCGTTGATGATATCTGAAGTAGTAGACTCCATCTTTGATGCACATATAAATGTGACGAATTCAATTTCAGCATCACGGCAATTGCCGCAAGTTTATTGGCTGGCCATCTTTGTGTGTCGTAGACGAAGCATTCATAAGAACAAAAATTTAGCATGTAAAAGAAAATATAGTGTATAGGTATAACCATATAGAACACTATCATCGAGAGGAGTAGTGGTTGACGATGTCTAGAGGGAAGTGAATCACTTTATATAGACGAATTGGACTGGGTATGGTCCGCATGGATAAGGCTGAGACTACAGTTGGGTTACTGTGGGCTACAGAAATTGACGCTAACAAAATTGATTGCCTCTAAGAAAATTGCTCAAAGCGCAAAACGGGTAAAAATATGGCAGTTGTGCGAGTTGAGCAAATTATTTATGTTTATACAATATTACTCATAAATCCATTTATAGCGATGTGAACACCTCAAATCAAACAGCGTGACCCATGAGTATCAACACTTAAATGTCTGTACACCTTATTCTGTACACCCATCCATTTATATCTTATTCTGTAAACAGTAAGATATGTGTTTCTTATCACTTAAATGTCTGTACACCCAATAGTCTGAATATTATTTAATTCTCCCCCAATTTTGTGTTTTCTTTATTATTGGGATTTTTTATTGAACGTTGTGCGCGCTGAGGTAATTAATTATGGGAATTTTGTATTGAACGTTGTGCGCGCAGAGTAATTATTCGTTACGACTGTTTTGCTCAACGCGCACAACTGGGTGTATTTTGATCCGATGTGCACGCTGTATTATATATGCAAACTGTATACCTTTTTAAATACCCCGCACAATCCGCACTAAGACTCAAAATTAAACAAATCAAAGAAATGTGAATATTTTTGCTATCTTTTTCTGTAAACTGTCGGATATGTGTTGTCTTATCACGTAAATGTCTATATACCCATCAATCAACTGCTCCGCATTATATTTGCATCAATTTTGATTTTTTTATCTGGCATGTCAGTCTGAACATTAATTAATTCTCCCCCAATTTTGTGTTTTCTTTATTATTGGGATTTTTTATTCAACGTTGTGCGCGCTGAAGATATTAATTATGGGAATTTAGTATTGAACGTTGTGCGTGCATGGTAATTATTCCTTACGACCGTTTTTCTCAACGCGCACAGCTGGGTGTATTTTGATCCGTTGTGCGCGCTGTATTATATATCCAAAATGTATACAATTTAAAAACCCTGCACGGTGCGCACTAAAACTCAAATTTTAACAAATCAAAGAAATGTGAATATTTTTGCAGTCTTATTCTGTAAACTATCAGATATGTGTTGTCATATCACTTAAATTTCCTTACACCCATCAATCAACTGCTGCCATTATATTTGCATCAATTTTGATTTTTTTTTCTTGCATGTCAGTATGAACAGTAATTAATCTCCCAAAATTTTGTGTTTCTTCTTTATTATTGGGATTTTTTATTGAACGTTGTGCGTGCTAAAGTTATTAATTATGGAGATTTTGTAATGAATGTTGTGCGCGCAGAGTAAGTATTCATTACGACTATTATGCTGAATGCGGACAGCTGTGTGTATTTTGTTCCATTGTGCGCGCTGTATTATATATTCTAAATGTATACCTTTTTATATACCTCGCACTAAGGGAAAAATTTAAACAAATCAAAGAAATGTATATCTTTTTGCTGTCGTATTCTGCAAACAGTCGGATATGTGTTGTCTTATCACTTAAATGTATTGAACGTTGTGCGCGCTGATGTAATAAATTATTAGAATTTTGTATTGAACGTTGTGCGCGCAGAGGAATTATTCGTTACGACCGTTTTGCTCAACGCGCACTGCTGGGTGTATTTTGATCCGTTGTGCGCGCTGTATTATATTTTATAAATGTATACCTTTTTATATACCCCGCACTAAGGATCAAATTTTAACAAATCAAAGAAATGTAGATATTTTTGCTGTCTTATTCTGTAAACGGTCTGATATGTGTTGTCTTATCACTTAAATGTCTTTACACCATCAATCAACTGTTGCACATTAGATTTGCTTCAATGGTAATTTTTTTAACTGGCCTGTCAGTCTGAAGTGACTCTGAACATTAATTAATTCTCCCCCAATTTTGTTTTCTTCTTTATTATTGGGATTTTTTATTGAACGTTGTGCGCGTTGAAGTTATTAATTATGGGGATTTTGTATTGAACGTTGTGGGCGCAGAGTAATTATTCGTAACGTCCACTTTGCTCAACGCGCACAGCTGGGTGTATTTTGATCCATTGTACGCGCTGTATTATATATCCAAAATGTATATTTTTTTAAACAAATCAAAGAAATGTAGATATTTTTGATGTCCTATTATGTAAACAGTAGGATATGTGTTGTCTTATCACTTAAATGTCTTTACACCCATCAATCAACTGCTGCGCATCAAATTTGCTTCAATTTTGATTTTTTTAAATAATGTCAGACTGAACATTATTTAATTCTCGCCCGATTTTGTGTTTCTTTTATATTTTGGGATTTTTTATTGAACGTTTTGCGCGCAGAGCAATTATTCGTTACGACCGTTTTGCTCAACGCGCCCAGGTGGGTGTAATTTGATCAGTGCTCGTAACCTTACCTTATGTTGCCCATATGACGGGATGATTAACTGTGGGTAATGGAGCATGTAATACAGTTTTGATCAGCACACACAACGGTCATGGCATCTGACTGTTGTGTGCGATGGTCTATTGTGTTTAATTGCATACAGTTTGGCTCTGCGAGCAAAAGGGTCACATCTACGTCCAGTTGTGTGATTTGAGTAATTGTTGATAACAAGATACGGTTTTGCTCATCGCGCACAGCGGTCAAACAAATCGATACGAACGTTGTGCATGCTAGTAACTGTGTGCACACGTAAATAGTTTATCACAATATATAACATGAGCCTGTTGTGCACCCTGGGGAATTTATAGTTCGATGAACAGTGTTTGATCAGTAATATCTATGTCGGACATTGATTCAAGTAAGCATTAATGTATATATCACCTTATATCAATTTTGTATTGTCCTGTAATTGTATCATATTAAATGACATAGTATTAAAAGGCCTGAATTCTAACAAACTACAGGATTATGCTTTATAATGTACATAATGCATAAATGTAATTTATAGTTCGATAAACAATTTTGCTCAGTAATATTAGTGTCGGACGTATATATCACCTATATCCTTTTTGTATTGTCCTGCAATTGTATCAAATAAAATGACATTGTATTAGGGTCTGAATTCCAAAATACTACAACATATATGCATTATTCTGTACATTACACAACAAAGTTGTAACTACAGCTAAACATTTTGCAACTTCACAGTTTGGAACTGGTATGAAATTCAATCACGGGAATATCCTAATGGTACATTGAATCCCACTATGTAAAACTGTTCAGATAGTCATGCTGAACAGCTCAAGCAAGATGGCATTTATGATCAGCTCCAATAGCACACACCATCATCACTAGCATCCAGATCGTCCATAACGGTATACGTAGCCACTACTTTAACGAAGTTGGCTGATCTTGATTCTTTAGCGCATGCCACTGTATGCGTTGAAGAAGCATCAATTATGAACGATAAAAAGCATATTTAAGTAAAAAAAAAAGGGTATAAAGACATGCAACTTTACGTTTAGGCACTGATATAAAAATATATCACGGTTGCTTCTTCTCGGAAGAATCCGCTGCTGTAGTAGAACATATGAAGGAGCAAATAACATCTTCCAGTACACGTCAATTGCCGGTAGTATATTGTTCATCTTTGTGTGTTGAAGACGAAGCAGTGATGAACAACTGGAAATATTTAGCATTGTGAAGAAAAAATAGTGTATGAAGTAGAAACAGATAGTACACGTCAATTGCTGGTAGTATATTGTTCATCTTTGTGTGTTGAAGACGAAGCAGTGATGAACAACAGGAAATATTTAGCATTGTGAAGAAAAAATAGTGTATGAAGTAGAAACAGATAGAATCAGTTAGAATACTATCATTAAGAAGTGCAGTGGTTGACAAGGTCTAGTGGGAAGAGAGGCTATTTATAGACGAATTGGACTGGCCCATTGATGAGGACGATAGACTATAGTAGAGTCACTGTGCATGATATTGTATTGGACATAAAGACGAGTGAATCTACAACATATTGTTACCAGCCAGATGATGTTCCCAAGAAGGTTTGGCCTTTACAGTGCGCGTTGAGCAAACTTGATGGCCAATAACAAAATTGCTCAACGCGCACAACGAGGAAAATAATGGCTGTTGTGTAAGTTGAGCAAATTATTTATGTTTGTACAATATTACTCATAATGGGACGTTACAAAATGGGACACCATCAAATCCAACAGCGTGACAGATGAGTATCATTCACAAAGATATATGGTGTCTTATTCTGTAAACAGTACGATATGTGTTGTCTTTTCACTTATATGTATACTAGAAATTTCCAGTGCAAATTGTGCACGGAGCAAAAATAATTCCACATGAACACGATAGCGGTTAACACGCGAAACTGGGAAGGAGAGGAAAGTGTGGGTGTGTGTGTCGTCAGCGTTTAGTGTGCGTGTCGTAAATACGGATGCCAAAAGGACAGGACCTAAATACAAAAGGGGAAGGAGTATGTATCTACACCCATCTATTTGCTTCAATGTGGATATATTAAGACTTAAGTGCTAATGCTACCAATTTCAAAAAATAAAAGCTTTTGTATTCTCCCAACTAATTTCTTTACAATGCTTTTGTGTATTACCAACATATTTTCTCAATCCAAGATATTTCCCCCAAAAACTTGACATGACACTGCCACATAGGACAAATTCAAAAGCTTTTCTCAATTGTAATATAGAATAGTTTGGCTCTACGCGCAAAAAGGTCAAATTACGTGCAGTTGTGTGAACTGAGTAATTGTGGATAATCAGATACGGTTATGCTCACAGCCCGCACATCGGTCAAACACATTATATGACCGTTGTGCGCGCTGAGTAATTGTGTGCAAACGTAAATGTTTTATCACAACGTATATAAGGACGGTCACAATTTATGCACGTTGTGCTCGCTGGGTAAATCATATATCGGTAAAAAGTTTTTACATAGGTAATTTCAATTTCGGACATTGATTCAAGTAAGCATCGATGTATATATCACATATATCAATTTCGTAATGTCATGCAATTGTATCAAATTAAATGACAGTGTATTAAGGTCTGAATTCTATCATACTACAACATTTATACGTTATACTGTACATACCTCAACAAATTTGAAACTACATTTCGTACATAATGACATAAAACACCAAAGAATATCTACCCACAAACACTCTTCTCCGTCGATGATCAAAAATACATTATAAGACAAGAGAGGCTTGTGCACCAAAGGCCCGGCCACCTCAAAAACCTGGAGGCAGAGGCAGAGGAGGTGGTGGTGATGGTGGGGCAACAGTACGGATGTCTCTAGGAGAGGGTACCAGAGTCTCCATCTTCTCTTGTATGTTCGATATTATGAGCATCATAGTGTCGAAGTCGCTACGCAGAAGTGAGATCGCCAGATTGGTGTTGGAGAGATGGGTTTCAATTTCTCCTAATCTACGAGTAAAGTTCACCGGCTGGTGGGAGGATGATGAAGCAGCAGATGCGGGGCTTACATTGCCTATGAGTATATCCTTAAGCTGACGTTGTTCATCTGTAAGTACAGAGACAGATGTAGTAAGCTCCTCGAGTTTGCTACGGAGGTTGTGCAGAACAGAGTCCTGACGGCGAGACATCCCAACCATAGAGAGGAGGCCGTTACGGTTGTCCTCGAGTGGGGCTTTTTCAGCCGGAGATGGAACTGATGAACCTGCATGTAAAGGAGGAAACCCAGGAGGAGGCAACAGCACATTGTGTTCACCTTGAGTTGGACCAAGCGAAAGCAAATCACGCAGAATGGGTCTATTGGCCGGGAACGATGAGGGAAGGGGATCATCGTGTTCAGGTGACGGTGAATCATCATCACTAACTCCCCAAGAGTCAGAAGAAGTCGACTCACGAGATCGTTTTGGCGGCATGAAGAAACCCGAGTACAAAATGCGAGAGTGTTGAGATGAAGAAGAAAACAGAACGACAGACCAAAGGAAAGAGGAATGAAATTTTCCGCGAAACCCCTGGTCTTCTGACTCCATATATATATAACGATTGGTTATTTTAATCTCAGCCGCTGGATTACATATGGAAGTGGAACTGACTAAAACGATCTCATCAGACGGCTGGGGTAAAGCATCCATTCGGATGGGCAAAAAAAATCGTAATGAAGGGCTTACACGGAAACCGAGGTTCTACTTGACTCATTCTCCAGTTACCACACGTGAACATTGTTGAGAAGAAAGCAGAATCATTTACTGTCATCATTACATACCTCTGAAATGAGATTGTACGAGGTGGCGGTTATACTTTCATCATTACGTGGCATACCGATTGCGTCTCGCAACCGATCTATAAATATCTATTGTTTAGTAGCCACTGCACGTTCAGGAGCGATGTGTATTCAAACAGAAAGTAAATGCCCATGAGGTGCTCGTATATCGGTCCAGGCTAGAGCCGCCGATTGGCACCCGATCTATTACCTCGGACTCCACCTTTACGGCAGTAGTCCTCTCTATTGACAGGGATTCATGATTAACATGCGGGAACTGATATAATGGAGCATGTGCAAAGGCAGGAGCGATGTGTATTCAAACAGAAAGTAAATGCCCATGAGGTGCAAGTATATCGGTCCAGCCTAGAGCCGCCGATTGGCACCCGATCTATTACCTCGGGCTCCACCTTTACGGCAGGTGCAAATGCAGGAGCGATGTGTATTCAAACGGTAGTGATCGTCAAGGTAATAGGTGCAATCAAGAGAAAGGGCTTTCTCCTCTCTTCCAAGAGAGTCTTCAACACACAACACACTTCTCCTTCAAGTTCTACTTCAAGGCATATGGGATTGTAAGTGTTGCTTTCATAATTTCATAACTTTCGTTATTTTGTTTTTGTGCTAGGTTTGCGAGAGCGGTTTGCTTACTCCCAAGTTGTAGGAGTGAAGGACATCGATTGTATTCGATTTCACTTGTAGGGTTGCTACAAGTGGGTTTAAAGGAAACCTCAAGTTAGGGTTCTAACTTGAGTATACGGAGGTATCCGGGTGGAAGGGACGTAGGATAACCGGGAACAAGGCGGGAAGTTACTTGGGTAATCCGAACCCTTGAAACATAATTGCGTTTGCATTTGTTTATTATTTGGGTTTAATTTTAATTCCGCACTATATTTGTTGATCATATATCATATATGTGTGAATTTTGTGATATGGTCTCCATGTATGCTATATTCTATATGTGTTGTGATTTGAGACGTTAAGTTTCCTTCGTGTATCTCAATGTTGATATTGGACTTTCGTTCCTCTTATCACCTAATTTTATAATGTGGTTTTATGATTTTTGGATTTTATATATATTTAGACTCTTATTTGGCACGATTGTTGTTATTTTACTCCCGCCTTTTGGATAATGCCATAGGGGGATCGAAATAAACAAACAGAATCATAATGAATGTTCTAGGAATGGTCTAATAAACAGACATACAAAAACTGGATGTAGGTTGCTACACTATTTTTTTATACATCGGAGGTTGCTACATTGACTCTCCAAATTTGGATGGCCCTGTAGCAAACCGGCAAAATGATTCCAGTTTTGCAGGGCGGTTGATGGAGGGAAAACGCCATATTTGGCGTGTTGTTGCAGTGTGGTTTGGAGATGATATAACCGGCCAACTTCCGCTTAGACTTGTATGGAGTCGTCGAATATAGCTTAATTCACATAAACTAAATATGGGAAAAAATACCTAATTAAATGTCACATCATCTACCAACTAGAATCAATGGGGTTGGATAGTGGGGTGTCGAGACTCGAGAATATATTGTGGGGCCCGCTAAACAATATGTGTACCTTCATGTTCGAATGTTGTTAACTGGGCAATTTGCAGTAGGTTTCGCGTCGTTCCGCTGTGCTGCGTTGAAAAATTCTATCTTTTTCCCTCTGTGGGCTCCACTTTCATGTGTAACTATTAATAAGACGAAAAGCGATGGTACGTAGAGATGGATGAGGTGGATGAGGTGAGAGGTTGGTGGGACCACAAACAAGAATTCGACCGGTCATCTACTCATCCATCTGCCGAATTTGTTGGTACTTTGTTTGAGAAAAGTTTTTCACGTAAGCGCCAAATCAGCGAATATTTGTATCCATTCTGACAAGTAAAACATTTTAGTCGTTTAATATATCTCCTCACACAACTGTATACAGTAATTCCATTTGTGCGCGATGAGGAAATTCGTATAATAAATCCAAATATTCGACCGCACACAACTATCCCTCATTTACGCATATACTGCGCATGACTAAATTATGTTTGCTCACCGCGCACAACGGTTCAAATTTTTCCCCGTTTTGCGCGCTCAGTAATTAATCCTCCGTTTATTTATACTTGTAATAACAAACGGAAGAGCGAGAGAGTCAAGAATCAAGATGGCCACCCATAATGCCGGACCCGGCAAAAAATTTGAGTTGCCGCCAAACTCGGAGTATTAATGTAGCAGACCGCAAAAACACCCCGCGAAGACCCCAGAAAACCCCGCCATGCGTCCGGTCAAGTGGAGGATATTTATCCCGCCAAATTTGGGGATATATCACCATTCGCCTTGATTTGTGCCTTCACTGCAGATATGGCTGAGAAATCGTGTCAGTGGGACGAAGAAACTTTGCAAGGCCAGTCTTCAGAGGGAAGAAGAGACGGTGACGTAGATGATAACCGTTCCCTTCATGACAGGGGGGATGTGCGGCCGCAGTTGCCTGAGACTCCCCTAAGGGATACATGGCCATGGGGAGGTCTCGTTCCGGCAGGCTATGTCCCCCCGGCGTACGAGGGGGCATTGCTGTTGAATCCGCCCACTGACGTTCCATCGGAAGGTACTAGGGGGAACCGTCACCGACCCTTCTTCCCCGTCTGGGATGGCGAGTCTGCATTGGTGGATAGGGGGGTGGCCAGTCGGCTGGTGGAGAACTCCATCCTTCCCATTGACCAAAGTGTCCTGGGTCAAATTGACATTGAAAGGCTCGCTAACTCAGTCGTTTATGGCAGTTACCAGGTTAAGTACTAATGTCGTCTCGTTGTGCTGTTGCCTTACTCTTACAGTCTTACTTATCCATGATTCCCTGTAGACATCATTGGTCGGGGCAGAACTGCGTCGCCGAGTAGTGCAATTGTTGATTGCCGAGCGGAAAAATGTGGTTTCCTTCGAATCTCAACTTAAGGATTTGAAGGAGCAGCTGATGAAAGAGAGAGACCGCAGATCTCAGGCGGAGTGGGAGGTTGCGAAAGCTAAAGATCAGGCGGCCTCTATGTCAGCAGTTCGGAAGAGCTCCGAAGAGCGATGGTACGTAGAGAAGAGCAGTCTCCTGGCTCGTATAGCCGAGTTGGAGAGAAACTCGCTTCCTCCAAACTCGATTGCAGACGTGAGGCATGAGGCTGAGGCGAGGAAGCGTCAGCGATCTGGTCGGGAGTTCGGTGGAGGATCGGCCCAAACGTAGGACGGTTTGGCTACCAACGCGCCCTCCAGCGAGACGTCTGTGTGAATCATGGCCATCTTAGTACACCAAATGGTTTTCATATTTTGAGAGGTGAACATGTGATGGTTTATGTGTTAGTAATGAACCCCGAACATTCAATTGGCAATGAACACCGTCTGGTGCAGTCTTTTACCGCTTGTTAGTTTAAATATCTGTTTGCCAACCATTAGCGATCTTCGTACACCGATTGCTTAATTTCTTGTGGATATTAAAACTATTAGCATACATCCATCACAGAAATGGACAAGGATGGTGTGAAATATCGAAGTTGCCCGGGAATATACTTAGTGCACGTGAACTGCGTTGGAATTGAGCTTAGCATCACAGTGTACCAGATATACAATTTTTTTCTCATTGCTCACACAGGTCCCATCTTTTACCTGATGTGTATGGATGAATCTGATTTGTCAGTGTGTTTCATTGGAGTCATTTTCTGCAGCATTCACATAGCCTCTACATGCATCGAGATTGTTACGTATAGAGTTTTCCTTTAAACGAACTTGGGATATTGGACTTATGCCATAAATTCAAGTAGACCATCATCAAGGAGAGAAAGATTCAAGAATACGCAGAGGTGGAAATCACTTCATGCAAAATAAATAACACATTTAATGCAGTATACGGTCTTCAACATCAATAACATACCAAAGCACGCAATTATGAGTCCAACTCTTAGCATTCTCCTTTATGTCCGTTGTGCGCGGTGAGCAAATTTTTAATGCTGTAACATAAATTGCTCAAAGCGCACAACGGGCAAAATTATGCCAGTCGTGTGAATTTAGAAACTGTATCCCATAACATAAATGTTCAAAGCGCACAACAAGCAAAGACGTGATGGCGCGTTGAGTTCCCGTTGTGCAAAAATCCCATAAATTTTGTACAAAAATCCCAAAAAATTCAGTATATTCTTTCATTATAAACTCAGACACTACATTTGCACAAAATTATAAATTCAATCATCTGATGATATGGTAATTACAGTGGGAGATTTGCCTACATCTTTACAGAATAATGTCTCGAATTGTCGCATCCTCTATTCAAGGCCTTCCACCCATCCTTTGGCCGTAGGCAGGCGGTTAGCCTTCCAATGCCTTATTACCGGTGGGACCAGGCTTCTATCTTTAAGTTGAATCTTTACAAAGTGATTATTATTTACAAAAACTATGGTGAAGGGACCACATTTCGTACCTTGGTGTGGTCCTGATCTTAACGGAAAAAATGAAAGACATTGTTGCATTGACAGCAGATGTATTACACAGTTATAACGACTTGAGATTATATGTCCAACTTCAGGGAATGTCATCCAATATTGCATCGGGGGGTGGTCACCCATATAATTAATTGGCAATACCTGTTCTTGTGCACTTTCCTCACCCATCACCTTTGAGTACACATCATAGTGGTCACGCAGCTCTTGAAGCAACTCTCTTCTGACCACCTTCCACTGGTCCTCTCCCATCCCTAGATGTGAAGATATAGCCCTGTAACCACAGTTCCCATCTGCCTTCACATCTGTGACGTTCGATATATATTTGGCGATTACAGCGGGGAATTGATCAAGATAAGGTATGCCTCCTTGAATGGCTCTAGCGTCCTTTGCTTCATAATTTGCTGCTGCAAATGAAGCTGTAGCAGAAACCCCAGTCATACTGCCAGATGTCGCGGCTTTGACAATTGGTTTCTTTCTAGCAAGTTGAGGAGGAATTGGTGGGGCAGACGTATTTTTGATCCTTTGGGACCGTCTCAACTGGACACGGCCGACGCTTTCTTGTTTCGATGAGACTTCAGTTGGAATTTAAGCAGAGCAACTAGCCGCATCAGCTAAGACATGATCAAAATGAGCAGGATGAATGGGGGTGGCTGTATCTTCATTTGTCAAATTATTATCCCTTTTTCTTCTTCCATTGAACACGACATTAACTTGCGGCTCTGTAATCAGATTTGTCGCCGGGGTAGCTAGCTCCTTCAACTTAATTAACAACTCCTGCTTCATCGGCCCATCAAGTTGAGAATAGAGCTTGTGTATGCGCTCTAATTCAGCATGTATAAGCCCATCTTCTTCAGACATCAATTCTGTCTTAGCCTCCATGTCTAGCTGCTTCCAATGAGAATTTACGGCATCTAAGGGAATGGGGCGATTTTCCCTTGTGAATTCGCCAATCTCATTGGCACATGGTACACCATAAATCATTCTAGCTAGACAATCACCTGTGCATTGGTCCCTTCCCATAGGGTCAGATTTATCAGCTTCCATAGACATTATCTTCAACGCCGCATCGGCTGTAAATCCTATCAGCTCCCTGAACAAGAACCCATGCACATTATGTTGCAACATGATCTTAGATTTCTCGAATGATGCCTTGATCTCGATATGCTGCCCCTCTAATGATTCATGTATGGTTGGCCAAGAAGCGGATAAACTGAAGGCCGATGAACCCAATGCCTTTTTAAGCTTAGAATGTTCAGTCTGGGCTCTTTTGGTCTGCGCTCTGTTGGTACTGACATTTCCAAAGTGGAGATTGCCATCTGTCCATACAGAAATAAACTTCTCCTTGTACTTGTCCAACCAAGATGTCTTCACATAGCTCACGACCCTTGTGTAATGTTTGTACTCGGTCTCCAATGCCTTCAGTTTAGCAACATACTCCTCCTCCTTGCGTGCCCCCACCAATAAATTCCAGCTAGAGATGAAACCTAACCATTTTTCTTGATCTTCAAAAGAGGGCTGGCAATTTTTGGCAATATTTTTGGATATGTGCATTCTACATATTTGGTGCACCGCAAGGGGAAATTCATGGCCAATGGCATTCATAAGTGCTGGCTCCAGTGCTGACAAAATTACACGTGGCATCCTGTATCCATGCAGCAAAGAGCTCAACTTCCCCAAGGCCCACAAGTAGTTCTCCTCACGTACGACCTCCGTGTAACAAAATGCCGCTGCGAACTGAATATCTGTGGACGTCACCCCATACATCTCCATCAATGGTGGCCTGTTGCTGTTGGTCTTCAACGCGCAGTCCATAACCAGAATCTCTGGAAATTTTCGTAATAACTCAACCGACTGCGGATGTGTCCAAAATATAGTCCTCACTGCAGTTGTCACTTCGTCCACTTCATGATACACAATGTAATTACGATGTGTTAGTAGATTAAGGAATAGCTGCATTTCTGCTCTCCAGGCCATTTCCCCTGCCTTCATCCTCTGTCTGGCTTTATAAATAGTGTTGATTGTGGTAGATGTTGCATTATCCTTTTCCTTCAGGTATTTCAAGATTTCCCTTTGCCTAAGCAATCTATGTGACAAGTCTCTCACCGTGGCCATCTCCCCACCTCCGAACCTCCTCTCATCTGGATGTCGCTCGATGTACATTGCAGGTTTATGGTTGTGATTACCACGTACAACTGTCAAAATCCACTTATCTGTTGCCACACCATTAGCCCTCAAGTAGAAGGGACTTGAACACTTCTTGCTTCGAGTTGATTTTTTGGCCGATATATCCGGCCTGTGTGGCCGATATGTCCCACTTCTTTCACAACAAAAATAATAAGTTGGGACCCTATTGCCCTTTGTACTCATATTTGATGATTTTGTAACAACCAAATTCCCGGTTTTCACACCGACCCCTTTTACCCATTTACCAAGCTCTTCTATGCTGGGGAAAATTTTATTTGTTGTGAACTGATTTGTATAATCTTCATTAACCTCTGAGCCGTCAACAATACGCTGAATTAAGTACCAGATACCAATATAGTCACTAAATGTTAAGCTTTATTTTCTAGTAAATTAGTCAGTTAACAAAGCAAAATAATTTCAAACCTTTGCTTCTTTGTCCGCTTCATCCCAGATCCCCTCAATGTGTACCGAGTCCATCTCAATCTTCGTAATTTCTACGCAATCATGTACCAAATGTACATTGCAGCAATCAATTTCTGAAATTATTAAAAAAATACCAAATTAATTAGCATCAATTAATGGATTACCAACTTTACGATGCAATGCGTCCGCAGTCGACTATTTTAGGGCACCCCAACCCAATGACACAAATCTTTTGCTCTGCCTTAAGGACCTTCGTTTGATATAAGCAGGAACTCTTATAGTCTATATACATCAGCGAATTAGAATAATTTCTGTTGATCAAACCCTATCTCGTTAGCTTTTCCCGCCTTAGGTCACAAAACTGATCGCATATGGAAGCTGTTATGATGCATTTGTATATACGGATGCGTAAAAATATTGGTTCATAGTGTAAATTACTCATCGCGAACACTGGGAGGGAAAAAATGTAAAAGATCTCCTCTGTGAACCGTCTAGCTGTTTGCCCACCGCACACAACCGCGCAAAACACGGAATTGCTCAGCGCACACAACCACGCAAAACTCGGAATTGCTCACCGCTCACATCCAATCAAAACACAGAATTGCTCAGCGCACACAACCACGCAAAACTCGGAATTGCTCAGCGCACACAACCACTCAAAACCCGTAATTGCTCACCGCACACAACCATTTTGGTCAAGTCCACGTGCACATGTGGACGGGTTATTTGCTAGTAATATTTCAAACTAGACTTGTTTACTCAACCAGCACAACGGGTAAATTATTGTAGACCCGATATGACCCGGTAGGACCCGAATTTGTCCCGTGATACCTTCTGCTCGCAGCGAATTGACAGACAATTACACAGATTGCTCACAGCAGAATTTCAAACGGCAAGTATTTTCAAAGATCGATCCAGTCGCCCAGACCGAAATCCAAAAGCTTTGATTTTTATTTAATTGCTCGAAGGATACATCACTTAGTCAACTGGTGAGATCAAACAAAGAGCTGAATCGAGAGAAATCGATTTAGGTGTTTTTGACCTAAATTTATCAACATCGACTCTTTGGTACGTCTATACTTTTAAGTACAGTTTATCTGCCTTTCTTATTTTGATTTTACATGCATTCATCCACAGTTGAGGTTGATGAAGTCGGTACAAAAATCCAAGGTAATATTGATTTATCTTCTCGGCAATAATGCATTAAATCTTTGAGGATCAGGTTATGAATTGTTTGATACAGGATACTATGGATTTTACAACCGACTTTACCACCAATCAACTGTTCAAGGATAGAAAAGAGTTGTTTCAGTGGATACAAAACGTCGGGTAAAGTCATGGGCATGTGATTGTTACACGTTCGGGGAGATTAAGTAAAACGGCCAAAGGGCATCATGCTGTGTACTTTGCGTGTGAAAGAAGCGGTGAGTATCGGGGACACCGAAAGCTAAAAAAGACCAACCAGCCTGTTAAAACCAAGAAGTGTTCATGTCTTTTCTCATTGCGTGGTTATATGGTGGGCGTGGGCGTTGAAGAGTGGAAGGTAATAGTCGTTTGCGGCAAGCACAACCATGAAGCAGCTAAATATGTCGATGGCCATTCTGATGACGGGACGTTGCAGGGAATGGAGATGGAAACAGTGCGTGACTTGGCAAATAGCAAGGTTCAGCCAGCTGAAATTTTGAAAGTACTGAAGGCAAATAAAAACTTCAGTGCAACCTCAATCAAAGCAATTTATAATGCACGAAACCGGTTACAACGGGGGAAGAAGGTTGGTATTGTAAAACAGTTGAAGGAGTTAGCATCAGCTGATAAAATTGTGGGTGCTGAGAATGTGAAGGCTGTGAATAATGAGGGGGAGGATCAAAAGGTGGGGGGAGGCGTTTTGGGAGAATGCAGTGCCTGCTGAGTTGCAGGAGGAGGATCATACTGGGAAGATGGGTGGGGAGGATGATAAGGTGGATCGTAATGAGGCGGAGCAGACTACTGAGGAGGAGGAGGATAATGATGAGAATGCAGTGGCTAAGGCCTTTGAGAAGGAGCGTGAGGTTCTACGTCTTCAAATTTCTACCCTGGTAGCAGAAATTGCTAAGCAGCATGCTGAGATAACGGATACGTCTACATTGACGTGTAAGCCGGGTAAGTGAAGAAGTAGACCGTTGTGGAAACGTACAATAAAGAAGCCGAAACAATCAATTTCACATGATGATAGTGACGAGGACTTGGCTGCCGACATAATAATACCATATTGGAACGCTTTTCCTGAGTGTCTACGACCCCTTATAGTGCATGTCGTAGATGTGAAAGCAGACGAAAACTGTGGGCATAGGGCTGTGGCAGCTCAGTTGGGACTGGGTGAGGACGAATGGAGGCATGTGAAATATGACTTGCGAGAAGAGATGCAGAACCACGACGGCTTGTACCGGCAACTTATGGGTGTCGTGGAATTTAAAAAGAATGTAGTGGCACTGTGCCATTTGTTAGACCGTCCAAAAGCTAAATGGTGGATGCAGATGCCAGAAATGGCACATGTCATTGCCTCATGCTACGACTGTGTAGTACATATTCTTGCACCTCATCAGTGTGTGACATATTTTCATTTAAGAACTCCTCCAGTACCCCTATCATCCAGACGCCACATAACGTTGGGTCATGTGAACAATAATCACTTCGTTATTGTTAAACTTGCCCCATATGGTCCTGTCCCTCCGACTTCAAGTATGTGGCTAAGATACCGTTCTGATGTGTCAGCCGGATGGCCGGCTGCTTATGAGGATAGGATGCATCAATTCCAGTCAATAGTATTTGGTCACGATATTGCAACCATTGACGTTATTGAAATATTGTAGGATAAAACGTTCTATCATTTTACTATGGATTGTTTATTTCATATTGACAGATTGGTAGCATGAAATTTTATCATGTCTGCCTAAATGTGCAAATGTTATCATCTATATGACGTGCTGTGGTGTATCGTATCTATAAGTTATGCTCAACGATAGACCTACTAATCAAGTTTTCCTCTAACTTTTTGGTGAACGGGTACAAACTGATATATACTGGATTTTGAATGCTTAATAACTCACGCAATCTATCCAGATTTTCTTAAGGGTGTTAATTAATACAACTAATGATAGTTATCACGTTGGTATTATATTATTTTATACGTATCAATAATGTTGTTAACATCGGCATAAGAATATGAGTAATCCAATAGAATAAATATTAAAAACAAAATTTAGAACTCCTCAGCGCGCACCACGGTCAAAATCGTTCTCAGCGTCGCGATTAATAACGATTACCGTTACTAATGTCAATCCTGACAATCCATGTAAGATTACTCAGCGCGCAAAACGGTTCAAATCGTGTTAAAATATAACCGTTGTGCGCGCTGAGTAAAATAAGCCAACTAAACCACCAAATTTACTCGAAGCGCACAACGGGTTAAAAATTTTACCCGTTTTGACCCGTTAGGACCCTCTTTCATCCCTTGATAAATTCTGCTTAGCGCTCACAGCCATAACCTTCCACAGATTGCTCAAGGCGGAATATCAAACGGCAAGTTTTTCGTAGATTGCTCAAGGCGCACAGACGGAAATTCCAAAGGTTTGATTTTTATTACTGGGCTCGACATTTACATCACAATGGCAACTGCTGCGTTCAAACAAATCGGTGAAGCGATAGCAATCGATTTAGGGGTTTTCAACCTAAATTTGTCGAAATCGCGATTTGGTAAGTATACAATGTTAAGTACATTTTATTTGATATTCTTATTACAATTACAATGTGTAGAAATAGGAGGAGAAATTTTTGGTTTTTACTTGCCTGCAGATACAGTTGAGATTAATGGAGATGCTAAAAAATTCCGAGGTAATATTGATTTTTCTTTACGTCAATAATGTAACTAATGTTTGGTTCCCGGTCCAATTAGTTGTATGAATTGTTTGATACAGGTGTATATGGATTATACAGCCGAATTTACAACGATTCAACGTTTTAAAAGTAGAGACGAGCTCTTTCAGTGGATAAAGAGCGTCGGACGACAATAGGGGCATGTGATTGTTACCAGTTTGTCGAGTATGAGTAAATCGTCTAATAGGACTCCCGCTGCCTACTATGCATGTGCAAGAAGCGGGAACTACAGGGGACACCGACCAGTACGAAAGAGCAACCGGCCAGTTAGAACCAACAAGTGTGGATGCCCGTTCAAATTGCGTGGTAATGAGGTGGGCGATGGCGGTGAGTGGAGTTTAACGGTCGTTGATGGCAGGCACAACCATCAAGCTGCTAATTATGTCGCGGGCCATTCCGACGACGGGATGTTGCAGGGAAAAGAGGTGGAAGCATTGCGAGACTTGGCAAATAGAAAGGTGCCACCGTCACCATTTTGAAAGGCCTGAAGGAAACTAAATCCGTCAATGAAACACCAATCAAATCAATTTATAATGCACGTTCCCGATTACTAAGGGGGCAGAGTGTGGGTATGGTAAACAAGTTGAAGGAGTTAGCATCACCGTGTAGAATTGTGGGTGATGAGCTTGTGGTGCATGTGGATAATGTTGAGGAGGAGCAGAAGGGAGATGAGGAGAAGGTGGATGAGGCTGAGGAGGCGACTGCATTGGCTGCTTATTGGCAGGATGATGTGGTGGATCGTAATGCGATGGAGCAGGCTGCTGAGAAGTTGGCTCTTAGTGGGCAGGAGCAGAATGCTGCGGAGGAGGATGAGATTAATGCAGCGGATGAGAATGTGGAGCCGAGGGTGCATGATGTTTATGGGGATGATGAGGCTGAGAATGCAGTGGCTGCTGAGTTGACTGTAGATGATTATGTTATTGGGGAGATGGTGGAGACGGAGGAGACGGTTGCCTTAGTGGAGGTGCAGAATGCTGAGGAGGTACTGGTGGAGGATAATGCAGCGGCTGAGACTGTGGAGCCGAAGGTGTATGAGGAGAAGGCGAACGAGGAGGAGGATGATAAGGAAGTGGCTACTGATTTGATTGATGAGGAGCATACTGGGAAGTTGGTGGATACGGCGGGGACGGTGGAACGTAATGTGGCTAACCAGACTGCTGAGATGGATGAGGGGGAGAATGCAGCTGGGGAGAATGAGGAGCCGCAGGAGGATGAGGCGAATGTGGAGGATGTGGAGGATGAGAAGATAGAGGATGCTGGGTTGATGCAAGCTGAGCTTACGTTGGAGTTGGGGGCGACGGTGGAGACGGGGGATCATAATGTGGATGCTCAGACTGCTGAGAGGGAGGAGGAGACGGTTGTGGCCTCGTATTTTTATGAGCACGAGGAGATGGATGGCATGCTTAAACAACTTTCTCCCCTGGTTGATGAGATTTCTGATCATTTTTCGGATGTGACGGAGATGCCTACAGTTATGAGGAAGCCTGTTAAGGCTCCACGGTTGCATTCAATTGCGGAGCATACGACGGCGGCGAAGGAGAAGCCTAAATGGAAGAGGCGGCGTTCGAAGGAAAGTAGTAGGCGTCCGAAACTTCAAATAAAGAAGCCGAAACCTTCGTTTCCCCGTGATGATTATGTTGATGATTTGCCTGCCAACTTCCTCATACCATATTATTTTGATTTTCATCTCAAGCTACAATCCCTCATGGTGGGCGGCGAAGACGTGGCTTCAGATGGCAAATGTGGGTACAGGGCTGTGGCAGTTCAGTTGGGCTTGGATCAATCCGATTGGCAGACTGTTAGAGCTGATTTGCTCTGTGAGATGCGGACATACAGCGTCTTGTACAGGCGTGTTCTGAGTGAGGTTTCATATAATAATAATTTGAAGGCAGTGAACTATTTTATTACTGATAAAGGTGCAGGAGAGGAAAATTGGATGCAGATGCCAGACATGGGACATGTCATTGCCTCATGCTACAACTGTGTAGTACATTTGATTGCAGGTGATATGTGTGTGACATTTTTTCCATTGAGAAGTCCTCCAGTAAACTGAGCCTCCAGACTCCACATAACGTTGGGTTATGTGAACAGAAATCACTTTTTTATCCTTCAACTTGAACCAACAGGTGACGTCCCTCCGACTTTAGTTGTGTGGACAAGATTGCATGACCCTGTGGCCGATGGATGGCCGGCTGGTTATGAGCAGAGGATGCAATCATTCGTTGATAGGGTAAAAGGTACAGATATTGCTACCGCTGATGATTTTTAGTATCTGTAAGATAAAACGTTTATCAATGTAATAAGTTTTTTTTGGTATAAAAATGGACCACTTTGGCGGATGAAATTTTATCATGACTTCCGAAATGTGCAAATGTCATCATCGGTACGGATTGATGTTGTGTATCATACCAATTACACCGAGCGCAACAATGCAGTAATATTGCCCGTTTTGCGCTTTGATTAATTATGTCTTTACCTACCAAATTGCTCAACGCGCAGAACTGGCAATATTAGTGCCGGTTTTGCGCTCTGGGTATTTTTAATAACATCAACCTTTGTTCCAAATTGTTATGCGATGAGAATGTGTCATTGTTAGTGTGTCCAATACTCCAAGTGAGAGTAGGGTTATTGTATCATATATGTTATTGTCTGACAAAATTGCTTACCACAAACTCCCATTGATAAGTTTTGCCCGTTGAGCGCCTTTATTAGCCAATTTGTTAGTGGTTACTACAATTGCTCACCATTCACCACGATCAGAACAAATAATTTTGTCCGGTTGTGCGCGGTGAGCAATTTTGTTAGTGCGAAAAAAAACTCCTACTCGTCCACTTAATAAAATTTGCTGATATATCCACATTTATTGCTGTTCGCACCGTGCAAATTTTTAATGGTTAACAGAAATGCTCACAGCGCACAACGGCGATATATTGGAACCTTTGGTCTTACTAATAGTCTAAGAGACCCCTCGAGTCTGCAGAGCAGTGTTGGTGAACATACAGAGCAGGGATCGTTAATTTACAGCGGATTGCTACCAGCCGGATGTTCTGCTCTATAATGATTAATGCCTGCCTAAGTTTTGCGCGTTGGGATAAACTGTAGCCACTAAAAAAATAGCCCAACGCGCACAACGGGCAAAATTATGCCCTTAGGCTCGGGCAAAATTACGAGCACAACGGGAAAACAACGCGCACAACGGGCAAAAATTACGCGCACAACGGGCAAAACAACGCGCACAATGGGCAAAAAGGAAAGCCGGTGGTTCGCTTTTTGAGCATATAAAAGGTAGTTTATCAACAATTGTTAAACGCGCACACACCTAGTAGCCTTATGCCCGGTGTGCGCGTTGAGCAAAGTTGCGACGATAGCGCATTTGCTCAACGCGCCCCGCACGGACTAATTTTGCCCGTTGTGCGCTTTGAGCATATTTGTTGGATGCTGTAATTTTTGTTCCAACGGTCAATCATTCACACTCCTATTTTCATCATACTAAAATTGTGATTCCGCAATATGCCAACAGTCAAACTTCACTTAGAAACTTTATCTAATTGTGATTAAGACCGATACTTATTCATTCTGAAGACATTTTATATAAAATTTGATACCTAGTCAATCTGATTCAGAAACTGCATGCAAACCTTTAGATTAACGCTAATACATATTCAAATGGTGACCATTCCAAAATGGCCAACCCATTCTAACATACTGAAGTACGTACAGATACAGATCCAAACAGATACATATCCCTTTACTCTTACAAACTGATACATTTGAGTGTCTTCGCAGATGTTTGCAATGAAGTGGCGCGTGATCTGTGTGTTTCCCCCTTCAACTTCCGCGAGTTCATCGGGCACCCATCTTCGTTGTGTTTATTAACGTCCTTGGATAGTTGGATATGAGTGTCGTGTCGTTGTAACCTGCAGTCAAGTATGTAGCCGTGTCAAACACAGCGCCTAGAACCCCGATTCCCCTGTGGCGATGTACGACACGGGCAATGCGCTCCACATCTACGTTGTAGTTGTCGAATTTCTGCCCTGATCTGCTCAAGATGATTGTCATACCAGATGTTTGCAATGACGTGGAACTTTGTCCTTTGTAGGAGACCATGTGAATTCGAAAGTCGGCAGACCGTTTCGCTTATTACCGTCATTGCTGTCGTCGTTGCAACATGAAGTCAGGACAAAAGACACCGATTGGAACTCCGTTACCGGAGACGATGTAAAACAACACAGGGTTGCATAAGAAGTTGTGTTTGGGAGTGTAAGAGATCGGAAAGGATAGGATGGAGTGTCTGTGCGTCAAAGATGATGTATAATGAAACGATGAAGGGTTTGATGGAGGAGATGGAGTGTATAAAGAGGAGATGGAGATGGATATGGAGTGTATAGCAAGACACGCAAAACAAATACATAGCCACAATTCATAATAGGAGGGAATAACAATCTATCATGGTACAACACCCAGCAGCTTTCCTGAAACATGTGAGACAGCATAGCCAATATCACCCCAAAAGAATATGGTATGATCATCGTACACATTTTTCATAGTGTTGTTTGGGACAAATTTTCTCAACGCAGTTGCAACACCCCCCAGCATTGTCGGGGATGCTTGATTATAAATGGACGATAGCCCTTCGTTGCATAAGTTTCCAACATGAACCATTTACCTTTACGTGAAAAGAGTACTGGATGAATGCTATCGTCCATATCTATATCAAGCATGCACGAACAGCTGAAGGACTTATTGTTTCCATACGGAGGTTGTGTGGACAAATAAAGAATATGATAGAAGAAAGTAGACGAAGTTTAGAGAAGATGAGTGCTCGTTGTCCGCCATTTATAGGGGAAATTGGACCAATCATAATGAAGCGTATAAAAAGTCCGTGATCCTACAGTAATGCAATGGATCTCGGGAATCAACATTTAAGCATCTCCAAAGGGGCTCCCTAAATTATTTTAGAATGTGGAAAAAAATAGGTTAATTACTCTCCGCGCAAAACCATGAAACCCTACGGTTTTTCGCCTTGATCACATAATAGGAAAATTACACTCAACAATACTACTCTCCACTAAGATTTTTTAATACATTATATTCGCCGCGCACACCGGGCTAAATAATACAGAAGCGAGTAACTATCATAATTGCTCACAGCGCAGAACATTTAGAAAGCGAGAATTGCTCAATGCGCAAAACGCAAAACGCATGACAGCGAATTGTATTGATGAGAAGAAGTAGAGTTAATGTGTGGCTACATCGAAGACCCCGTCATGCTACAGAGGGGTTCTCGTGAATATACAAAAGACTGCTCATCTACAGCGGATTGATGACAGAAATATGAAGAGACTTTAATTGCGATGGGAGAGAATTGATGTAGCTGGAGCGATTTGAAAGCTCTCAAGGAGACCTTTGACCCGAAAAATGACACAAATGTCCTCAAAAGCAAGAGCAACTGTGACCCAGTGGAGAACTTTGTGGCAGTTCACCCTCACTGCGACAAAATTGGTTGTGTGTGGTGAGCAATTCTGAGGTTTGAGTGGTTTTGTGCTCTGAGCAATTCTGATTTTTGAGAGGTTGTGTGCGATGAGCACTTCTGAGTTTGAGTGGTTCTGTGCGATGAGCAATTTTGAGTTTTGAGTGGATTTGTGCGCTGAGCAATTCTGAGTTTTGAGTGGGTTTTGTGCGGTGAGCTTATTCTGAGTTTGAGTGGTTGTGTGCGGTGAGTAATTCTGAGGTATGAGTGGTTTTGTAGCCGCTTACTTAATTGCTCAACGCTGAGAAATAATTGATCAAAGCAAAGAAAGAAAAGCCTTACCATGAAGTTTGAAAGGGGGCGAGACGCCCCCGTATTCGATCTCTCCTTACAATCCCATGGTGTTAGGGACGATTTGCCTCTAGACGCTCCTCCCCTCTCAAAAGAAACCTCCAGTTGGCCCGATCGTTGGATAGGCCCTCCGTTGATACCGGACCTCTCTTTCCTGACGAATTCTTCCTCTTACAGGCGGATCGCCAACAAGTTATAACTCTTACACATGGAGCGGCCCGCCTTCCACTCCCCGACTTCCCTTGTAGAACTTACACCAGGGGACTTTGGGCGGACCGCTCCTCCCCTCCAACGCCTACTCCGTGACGACCTCCACCTCCGGGGGAGGCGTCGCCGCCCGCGGGTTGTTGGTCCAAATCACCGGTGAAGGCATCGCCATGCCAATCACCCCACTGGGCACCACCGTTCCCAGACAACGGGTCCCTCCACCATCCAACGGTCTGCCTTCCACTCATCGACCTTCCGTCGCACATCCTGAAGTGGAACGAAACCCCAGCCCGCCATCCAACGGCATGCCTTCCACTCCTTGACCCCCCGTCGCACATCCTGGTGCAGGTTATAGTAAATTGGAACGAAACCCCCGACCGCCATCCAAAGGCCTGCATTCCACTCCTCGACCTCCCGTCGCACATCCTGATGCAGTTTACAGTAAAGTGGAACGGCACCCCCGCCCGCCATCCAATGACCTGCCTTCAACCATTGGCGTCTTTATCGACGTATTGTAAAGAACGCGAAAATGTCCCTCCAAGCAAGTTGTTAAATTCCGTCTATGATAAAATTAACTTGTTTACATGCAAACTTTTAGATTATCTCTGATACATAATCAATCTGAAGACATTTTAGATTAAATCGGCTACATATTCAATCGACTTCGTAAACTGATTGAAAATTTTTAGATTATATCTCATACATATTCCAATTGATGACATTTTCAAAAATGACCCAGCCATTGAACTATATGGATGTACATACTGATACAGAACAAAACATATTCATTACCTCATGCTCTTTACAAACTGATACATATGATTGTCTTCGTAAGATGTTTGCAATGAAAGGGCTTTTTACCGGATAAATTGTCGGCGTGATCTGCGTGCTTCACCCTACAACGACGCCTGCAATGACGACACTCCTATCCTGCCTACGGTTGCCGAAAGCCGGCAACGACGTTAACTAACGCAACGAAGCGACCATCTTCATTGAGTTTATGGACGTGTTTGCCAACTTTCTGCCACCATAGCCCTTATAGGAGTGTCGTCGTTGCAGGCGTCGTTGTACCCGGCTGTCAAGTATGACGACGGTTCAAAGACACCGAAAAGAACTCCGATTCCCAAGAGGCGGTGAACACCAACACATGGTTCGTTATAAATAGAATGAGATTTTCATTTTCGAGATCGGAAAGGACAGTAGGAGGTGTTTGTGTGTCTTAGACGATCTATAGTACAAAGATGAAGGGGATGGAGGAGAAGATAGTGTAAAGAGGAGATGGCCGTTCCACGTGCATGCGTGAAAAAAGTACTGGTTGAATTCTATCGTCCATTTCTATCTCAAGCATCAGGCCCGAACAGTAGAAGACCATCTCATCTTTACACCCCATATCCATCTCCATCTCGTCCATTTCTACCTCATGCATCATGCTCGAACATAAGAAGACCTTATTATTTCCAGAAGGAGGTTGTGTGGGCAAAAAGAAGAAGATGATATAGGAAAGTAGAGGAAGTTGTGAGAAGATGAGGGCTCCTTGTCCGCCATTTTATAGGGGAATTGGACCAATCAAAATAAAACTCAACGGTTTTTCGCCTTGATCAACAATGATGCCAATTGGAAAATTACTCCCACCAATACTAATCTCCACTAATCCTTTTTAATACATTTTATTCGACACGCACACCGTGCTAAATAATACAGAAGGGAGTAACAAACTATCAGAATTGCTCACCGCGCAAAACGCATGGAAAACTGGAATTGCTCAAGGCGCAAAACGCACAACGCATGGCAGCGTATTGTATTGGTTTATGAGGATGCGACCGAAGTAGAGTTAATGTGTGGCTCCATCGAAGACCCCGTCATGCTACAGGAGGGGTTCTCGTGAATATACAAAAGACTGCTCGTCAATCTACAGCTGATTGATACCAGACAAGTGCATTTCTCAAGAATGTTTGATCGGCCGGTGGGTTGTGAGCTGGAAAAATTAATAGCCGCTGACATAATTGCACAAAGCTAAGAACAGACGAATTTATGGACGTTGTGCGCGATGAGCAAATTTTTAATGGTTTAAATAATTGCTCATAGCGAACAACAAGAAACGACAGGTGTAGATGCTTTGAGTCGTTGTGCGCTTTAACATGTGTTCGCTTTGAGCATATAAGGTATTTTATAGACAATTGTTTAACGCGCACAACCAATCTGAAGACATATTTAATCGAATTCAAATATATTGATGTACATACTGATACAGATCCAAACTGATTCATTAGCCTATGCTCTTACAAACTGATACATATGATTAAGCCCGGATGGCGGCCCTTGGACACATAGGTTGGCGGTGCATGGCTACCGTACCTCCGAGGCACAAGCACTCCCTCCTGTTGTTTTCGATCTCTTAGCTCGATTCCAAATTGAAGAAGATAATGACGAAGAATCTAGAGGGAATATGAAAAAAGGTGAAATTCCAGTAACCATTGATCCCGAGGTCATAGAATGCTTCGTTGGATGCGAGCCCTTGCGGTGTACATCGACCACGTTTACAGTTACCGTGCTCAGCGTATTTGTCATGCAATCCGAAGGCATCTGCTGATCCCAGTATTCTAGCGCTGAAGCTTCCGGGTCTGGAAAATCAAACATTTCATCCTGGTAACAAAACAGAATGCTTAATGCCATCATACATACATACGTAGTTTTGAATTATTCAGAGGAAATAATTAGAAAATTTGTACTTACTCCAATGACTAGATCCTCCAGGTTCGGGCAGCTATTCAGCAAGCATGACAGGATTGAAAACGTGGTTGTTGTGCAGGGTATCCATCTGAGGGTGAGTTCTTTCATCTTCGGCAAGAGACACCATAGAGTAACGGGCATGATATAGATATCAGATATTGACGATAGCATTCATTCAGCTGTTCGTCCATTTATAATCTGGCATGCCCGAAAAAGGGTTTCCAGATGTGAGGATTTCGCCTTCCACGAACAGCTGAAGGACTTACTGTTTCCATACGGAGGTTGTGGGGGCAAATAAAGAAGAAGATGAAGGAAGAAAGTAGATGAAGTTGTGAGAAGATGAGTGCTCCTTGTCCGCCATTTTTATAGGGGAATTTGAGCAATCAAAATGAAGCGTATAATAAGTCCTTGATCCTACAGTAATGCAATTGATCTCGGGAATCAACAATTATTTACTCAACGCGTAAACCGTGGAATACCAATGCGAAAATCACGTAATCCCAATTATTTTAGCATCTGGATCAAAATAGGTTAATTACTCTCCGCGCATAACAAGGAAACTCATCGATTTTTCGCCTTGATCAACATTGATGCTAATAGGAAAATTACTCCCAACAATACTACTCTCCACTAAGATTTTTTAATACATTTTATTCGACACGCACCCCGGGCTAAATAATACAGAAGAGAGAAACTATTATAATTGATCCTCGCGCAAAACACATGGAAAATGGGAATTGCTCAATGCGCACAACGCAGATGGGTTAATGAGGATGTGACTGCTGCAGTACCATATTAACTTTGTGGCTACATCGAAGACCTCGTCAAGCTACAGAAGGGTGCTCGTGAATAAGAAAATACTGCTCCTGAATCTACAGCTGATTGATACCAGACATATGATTTTCCCAAGAATGTATGACCAGTGGCAAGTGAACTGGCAAAATTTATATTTTGGCCGTTGTGCGCGATGAGCAAATTTTTAATGGTTTAAAAAATTTCTCAAAGCGCACAACAAGTATCGCTAGGTGTTCACTTTGACCTGGTGTGCGCGTTCAGCAAATTTGTTATGGCTAACATAATTGCGCAAAGCGCACAACATGCAGAATTATACCTGTTGTGCGCGTTAAGCTCTATAGTTGCGTCGATGAAAAATTTGCTCAACGCCCCCACGGGAATAAATTTGACCGTTTTGCGCTTTTAGCATATTTGTGAATTGCAATAATTTTAATTCCACCGCGCACCAGCGCATTGAATCAATCACATTCCAAATTTCATCATACTTAAACACGCACAACCAGCAGAATTATGCCCGTTGTGCGCGTTTAGCTAAAGTGTAGATTAAATCTCATACATATTCTAGTTGATGTTATTTTGAAAATGACCCAGCCATTCAAATATATTGATGTACATACTGATACAGATCCAAACTGATTCATTAGCCTATGCTCTTACAAACTGAAACATGTGATTGTCGGTGTGATCTGCGTGCTTCCCCGTCAACTTCCGCGAGTTCATCGGGCGACCATCTTCGTTCCGTTTATTACAGTCGATGCCGATTTTCTACCATCATCGGCTGGATATGAGTGTAGTCATAGCATGCATCGGTGTAACCTGCAGTCATGTATGTAGCCGTTTCAAAGACACTAAGAGAAACTCCGATTCACATAAGGCGTCGAATAACACCAACAGATCAAAATACTAAACACCGCTGGTCTTTGAACAACTTACAAGCTCAGATGCAGAACTGCATGCGGCGATGTGTTCCAGTAAGAGAATACTAAACACTGCATGCGGCCCCAACCTCGTCGCATCTCTTCGTTACAACCTCCTCAAGATCTGGTAAGGCGCACGTAGGTGGAGGATCTTCGTTGTAGACAATGAAGGCGGATCCTACGGAGAACACACTGGCATTTGATGCGTCCATCACCAGGTCAACATTCTTCCGGACGGTTCGACCGGCAGCTAGATCCACCTTTTCGAGGAAGCCCCTTTAAGGAGGCTCGAACTGATCGGTGAAGTAAAAGCTTAATCCAGAGAAGATCTTCACCGCCTGTAAGAGACCAATATAAGAGACCAATATGATATGTGCACTACTGGACATGGGCCTCCGCACACGCATACATAAGGAAAAGTGTTCATAAGATGGCTTCCTCCGATAATTATCCAAAGACTCAAATAGTTCAAAACATTTTCCAATTCAAATAGTTCAAAGACGCGACATGCCGTCATTGGCGTGTCATTACAGTCACTTCCCTGCTCGTTTTGTAATTTCTGTCGCTTTACTTTAGCATCATCAACATCATCTGTTCGGACGAGGAAATGGATGTGTGACTCTTCACATCATTTGATTTTCTGGAAATCTGAGACAACCATGCCTTTTGTGTTTCCGCACAGGTTCCAGGCTTCCAGCTTCTGCATTATGAGACAAGTATGATCTGCTTCATCCACAGTCAGATTTGGCCAATTTGCCTGCGAGCCAAGAGATCGAAAAGAAAGGAGGGAGTGCTTGTGCCTCAGAGAGACGGTACCCATGCACCGCCAACCTAATTGACCCAGAGCAGCCAACCAGAGCGCAAAGGCCCGGGGGACCATTCTTCTCTTCGCAGACCAGGGAGAGAAGCATATTAGGGAGGCGACTGCATCAGCCTGTAGTCCTCCGATTTCATACGTTTCTCCAGGGCATTCACGGCATTCACGATCCATTTATCCTACAGTAATGCTAGGGATCTCGGGAATGAACATCTTATTTACTCAACGCGTAATCCCACCGAGAAAAACGAGTAATCCTAAGTATTTTAGGCTCAGCTGAAAAAGAGGCAATTAACTCTCCCCACACGACAAGGAAACTGAACCGTTTTGCGCCTTGAATTACTCTCCGTCAAAGACTCGAAAAATTATTTATTTTCCAGCGCAACAAAAACAATCAAATTGTTTTTGTTGTGCGTGCGGGTTAATTGGTTCCACTATAAGCCCTTGTGTGTAATGTGGAGTCCTCGGATGTGAGACTGTGTGTGTACAGCGGATGGATATTGATTCACACTATGACTTTTAACCACCGCGCACGACGCGCACAACGGCTAATTGATATCAGCCCTTTGTTGCGTTTATTAACGTCATGGCTTGGTAACGGCTATTTATTACAAATGTATTTTACAAATCACGTGACCAAATTTAATAATATTAGTACCGATGGAAATATCTCATTTATACCTACTACATGAGACCAATATTGGATATTTTTCGAGCAAATTTAAAATATTTACAATATTACAAGAAATACTAAATACTTAAAAATTAAAAAAAATAACATTGAAGAATAATAATATTTATAGTTTTCTTTCATGCAGAAATAATGTATTAGATTAACCCATTTTAATGATAAATATTTTTCATTAGTAAAGCTTAAACAAAGAGAAAATAGGATTTGAAGATGGTGGGTTGGAGTTGCCCATCCTCAAAAATAGCATCTTTTAGAGATATTCCATTTTGAGGGGGGGTTTTAGAGATTTGTGGTGGAGTTGCTATATGGAATTGGAGCAATCAAAATGAAGCGTATAATAAGTCCTTGATCCTACAGTAATGCAATGGATCTCGGGAATCAACAATTATTTACTTAACGCGCAAACCGCGTAATACCAACGCGAAAATCGCGTAATCCCAATTATTTTAGCATCTGGATCAAAATAGGTTAATTACTCTCCGCGCATAACAATGAAACTCAACGATTTTTCACCTTGATCAACATTGATGCTAATAGGAAACTTACTCCCAATAATACTACTCTCCACTAAGATTTTTTAATACATTTTATTCGACACGCACCCCGGGCTAAATAATACAGAAGAGAGAAACTATTATAATTGATCACCGCGCAAAACGCATGGAAAACGGGAATTGCTCAATGTGCGCAACGTAGATAGGTCAATCAGGATGTGACTGCTGCAGTACCATATTTACTGTGTGGCTACATCGAAGACCCCGTCAAGCTAAAGAAGGGTGCTCGTGAATAAGAAAATACTGCTCCTGAATCTACAGCAGATTGATACCACACATATGATTTTCCCAAGAATTTATGACCGGTGGCAAGTAAGGTGGAAAAATTTATAGCCGTTACATTAGTGCTCAACGTTCAGTACCAAAAAATTGCTCAAAGCGCACAACAAGTAACGCCAGGTGTTCATTTTGAGCCGGTGTGCACGTTCAGCAAAATTTGTAATGGTTAACATAATGAGGCAAAGCGCACAACATGCAGAATTATGCCGGTTGTGAGATGCTATAAGTTTACTCCCACTGGAATAAATTTGCCCGTTTTGCTCTTTGAGCATATTTGTGAGATGCTATAAGTTTACTCCCACTGCGCGCCACCGCAGTGAATCAATCAAATTCCAAATTGCATCATACTTAATCTGAATCCCAACCAAGCCTACATCCAAACTTTTAGATTTAAGTCTTATTATACTTGTTCAATCTGAAAACATTGTAGATTAAACTGGATACTTATTCACTCTGACTCAGAAACTACATACAAAATTTAAAAATAAATCTGATACCTTTTCAATCTGAAGGCATATTCAATAGAATTCAGAAACTGCTTGCAAAATTTTAGATTAAATCTCATACATATTCAAATTGATGACATTTTGAAAATTACCCAGCCATTCAATTATATTGATGTACATACAGACTGATACAGATCCAAACTGATTCATTAGCATATGCTCTTACAAACTGATACATATGATTAAGCCTGGATGGCGGCCCTTGGTCACATAGGTTGGCGGTGCATGGCTACCGTCCCTCTGAGGCAACAGCACTCCCTCCTTTTGTTTTCGATCTCTTGGTTCGCATCCAAATTGAATAAGAAAATGAAGAACAATCGAGTGGGAATATGGTGAAATTACAGTAACCATTGATCCAGACGTTCTACAATGCTTCGTTGGATGCGAGCCGTTGCGCCCGCCTATGTTCCAGGTTCAAAAATCCATGTTTTTTTAACTTATTGAAACTTCAATAAGTTAAAAAACATGGATTTTTGAACCTGGAACATAGGCGGGCGCAAGGGCTCGCATCCAACGAAGCATTCTAGAACGTCTGGATCAATGGTTACAGTAATTTCGACACTTCCTGGGCCCGAGGACGTTGTTCGTGCTTCAATCTTGAAGGGTATTCCGAAGGAGCGGACAAAGTTCGATGATCTTAGGAAGGATGAGATGATCCTCGATCGCTAAAAGAAAAAAAATGAACTGTGATCGATACCTTTCAAAAAAAAGAAGGACGCGCAGATCAATCGATTGCATAAGTGCAAGCAAACTCGATCGGATAGATGTAGATGGATCTAGGGTTAGGGTTTAGTTCAGAATTTGGGCGAAGCAAGGGAGTTGAAAAAATTTAGTCATCAGTTAAAAGCTTGGGGGAGGCGTCCATAATAATCTATAACCATCTAGTTACCTCGGTCGACCATCGTCGTTACGTTTATTATCGTCGTTGCCGACTGTCGGCAACCGTGAAACATGATAGGAGTGTCGTCATTGCATGCGTAGTTGTAACCGGCTGTCAAGTATGTATCATACTTGACACAATGTGCTGGTTATGTCCCCCTGACCAGTACTTCTTGGGCGGCTTACCTGGGTGCCCAGTGTCGGGGACGGTCATATGGAAACCCTTTTTCGAGAATGCCTGATTATAAATGGACGAACAGCTGAATGAATGCTATCGTCCATATCTGATATCTATATCAAGCATGCACGAACAGCTGAAGGACTTACTGTTTCAATACGAAGGTTGTGGGGGCAAATAAAGAAGAAGATGATGGAAGAAAGTAGATGAAGTTGTGAGAAGATGAATGCTCCTTGTCCGCCATTTTTATAGGGGAATTGGAGCAATCAAAATGAAGCGTATAATAAGTCCTTGATCCTACAGTAATGCAATGGATCTCGGGAATCAACAATTATTTACTCAACGCGCAAACCGCGGAATACCAACGCGAAAATCGTGTAATCCCAATTATTTTAGCATCTGGATCAAAATAGGTTAATTACTCTCCGCGCATAACAATGAAACTCATCGATTTTTTGCCTTGATCAACATTGATGCTAATAGGAAAATTACTCCCAACAATACTACTCTCCACTAAGATTTTTTAATACATTTTATTCGGCACGCACCCCGGGCTAAATAATACAGAAGAGCGAAACTATAATAATTGATCCTCGCGCAAAACGCATGGAAAATGGGAATTGCTCAATGCGCACAACGTAGATGGGTCAATGAGGATGTGACTGCTGCAGTACCATATTAACTGTGTGGCTACATCGAAGACCCCGTCAAGCTACAGAAGGGTGCTCGTGAATAACATACTACTGCTCCTGAATCTACAGTTGATTGATACCAGACATATGATTTTCCCAAGAATTTATTACCGGTGGCAAGTAAGGTGGAAAAATTTATAGCCGTTACATAATTGCTCAACGTTCAGTACCAATAAATTTATGGCCGTTGTGCGCGGTGAGCAAATTTTTAATGGTTTAAAAAATTGCTCAAAGCGCACAACAAGTATCATCAGGTGTTCATTTTGAGCCGGTGTGCGCGTTCAGCAAATTTGTAATGGTTAACATAATGGCGCAAAGCGCACAACATGCAGAATTATGCCGGTTATGCGCGTTACGCAAAAGTTGCGTCGATGACAAATTTGCTCAACGCCTCCACGGGAATAAATTTGCCCGTTTTGCTCTTTGAGCATATTTGTGAGATGCTATAAATTTACTCCCATTGCGTGCCATCGCAGTTAATCAATCAAATTCCAAATTTCATCATACTTAAACTGTTAAACACGCACAACCAGCAGAATTATGCATGTTGTGTGCATTTAGCTAAAGTCATGACAAATTTGCTCAACGCCCCCACGAGAATAAATTTGACCGTTTTGCGCTTTGAGCATATTTGTGAGATGCTATAATTTTAATTCCACCTCGCACCAGCGCAGTGAATCAATCACATTCCAAATTTCATCATACTTAAACGCGCACAACCAGCAGAATTATGCTCGTTGTGCGCGTTTAGCTAAAGTTTAAATTAAGTCTCATACATATTCTAGTTGATGTTATTTTGAAAATGACCCAGCCATTCAAATATATTGATGTACATACTGATACAGATCAAAACTGATTCATTAGCCTATGCTCTTACAAACTGAAACATGTGATTGTCGGTGTGATCTGCGTGCTTCCCCGTCAACTTCTACGAGTTTATCGGGCGACCATCTTCGTTCCGTTTATTACCGTCGTTGTCGATTTTCTGCCATCATCGGCTGGATATGAGTGTAGACATAGCCTGCGTCGGTGTAACCTGCAGTCGGGTATGTAGCCGTTTCAAAGACACCGAGGAAATCCGATTCACATGAGGCGTCGAACAACACCAAATGGTTGCATAACAAATAGAATGAGGTTTTTATCTTCGCGATCGGAAAGGACAGGAGGGAGTATTTGTGTGTCATAGACGAGGTATAGTGAAATGATGAAGGATTTAATGGTTTGGATGGAGTTTATAAAGAGGAGATGGATATGGAGTGTATAGTCGAGGAGTGGAAGGCGAAATGCTCACATATGGAAGGCATTCATCGGGCATGCATGTTTATAAATTGACGATAGCCCTTCGTTGCGTTTATTACCACCATTGTGTAAGTTTCCAACATCAACCATTTAGCTTTACATGAAAAGAGAACTGGTTGAATTCCATCGTCCAATTCTATCGTAAGCGTCAGGCTTTAGGGCTCGCTGTAGGATAACGGAGTATACTCATCAATTTGAATGGTCAATTTCACACTAAATGGACCGTGAATACCCTGGAGAAGCGTATGAAATCGGAGGACTACAAGCTGATGCTGTCGCCTCCCGAATATGCTCCTATCCCTGGTCTGCGAAGAGATGAATGCCCCCCTGGCCTTTGCACCCTGGATGTCTGCACTGGGTCACATAGGTTGGCGGTGCATGTCTACCGTCCCTCTGAGGCACAAGCACTCCCTCCTATTCTTTTCGATCTCTTGTCTCGCAGCCAAAATTGGAAATCTCCAGGAGGAAAGGGACAATTATGATCTGCTTCATCCACAGTCAGATTTGGCCAATTTGGCTGCGAGCCACGAGATCGAAAAGAACAGAAGGGAGTGCTTGTGCCTAAGAGAGACGGTAGCCAAGCACCGCCAACCTAATTGAACCAGAGCAGCCAACCAGGGCGCAAAGGCCCGGGGGCCATTCTTCTCTTCGTAGACCATGGAGAGAAGCATATTCGGGACGCGACTGCATCAGCCTGTAGTCCTCCGATTTCATACGCTTCTCCAGGGCATTCACGGCATTCACAGTCCATTTATAGTGAAAAACGATCGATCAAATTGATGAGTATTAAGTCCGTTATCCTACAGTAATGCTAAGGATCTCGGGAATGAACATCTTATTTACTCAACGCGTAATCCCACCGAGAAAAACGCGTAATCCTAAGTATTTTAGGCTCAGCTGAAAAAGAGGCAAATTACTCTCCCCACACGACAAGGATACCGAACCGTTTTGCGCCTTGAATTACTCTCCGTCAAACACTTGAAAAATTATTTATTTTCCAGCGCAACAAAAACAATCAAATTGTTTCTGTTGTGCGTGCGGGTTAATTGGTTCCACTATAAGCCCTTGTGTGTAATGTGGAGTCCTCAAATGTGAGACCGTGTGTGTACAACGGATGGATATTGATTCACACTATGACTTTTAACC
Organism: Scilla litardierei; assembly: GCA_030789695.1. Classification (NCBI taxonomy): domain Eukaryota; kingdom Viridiplantae; phylum Streptophyta; class Magnoliopsida; order Asparagales; family Asparagaceae; genus Scilla; species Scilla litardierei. The sequence continues at coordinate 48,465,106 of CM061142.1, forward strand.
ACCGCGCACGACGCACACAACGAATAATTGATATCAGCCCTTCGTTGCATTTATTACCGTCATAGCTTGGTAACGGCTATTTATTACAAATGTATTTTACAAATCACATGACCAAATTTAATAAGTTTAGTACCGATGGAAATATCTCAATTATACCTACTACCTAAGACCAATATTGGATATTTTTCGAGCAAATTTTAAAATATTTACAACATTACAAGAAATACTAAATACTTAAAAATTAAAAAAATTAACATTGAAGAATAATATTATTTATAGTTTTCTTTCATGCAGAAACAATGTATTAGATTAACCCATTATAATGATAAATATTTTTCATTAGTAATGCTTAAACAAAGAGAAAATAGGATTTGAAGATGGTGGGTTGGAGTTGCCCATCCACAAAAATAGCATCTTTTACAGATATTCCATTTTGAAGGGGGTTTTTAAGAGATTTGGGTTGGAGTTGCTATAGGGGAATTGGAGCAATCAAAATGAAGCGTATAATAAGTCCTTGATCCTACAGTAATGCAATGGATCTCGTGAATCAACAATTATTTACTCAACGCGCAAACCGCGTAATACCAACGCGAAAATCGCGTAATCCCAATTATTTTTGCATCTAGATCAAAATAGGTTAATTAATCTCCGCGCATAACAATGAAACTCAACGATTTTTCGCCTTGATCAACATTGATGCTAATAGGAAACTTACTCCCAACAATACTACTCTCCACTGAGATTTTTTAATACATTTTATTCGACACGCAACCCGGGCTAAATAATACAGAAGAGAGAAACTATTATAATTGATCACCGTGCAAAACGCATGGAAAACAGGAATTACTCAATGCGCGCAACGCAGATAGGTCAATGAGGATGTGATGCTGCAGTACCATATTTACTCTGTGGCTACATCGAAGACCCATCAAGCTACTGAGGGGTGCTCGTGAATATACAAAATTATGCCCGTTGTGCGCGGTGAGCAAATTTTTAATGGTTTAAAAAATTGATCAAAGCTCACAACAAGTATCGCCATGTGTTCACTTTGAGCCGGTGTGCGTGTTCAGCAAATTTGTTATGGCTAACATAATTGCGCAAAGCACACAACATGCAGAATTATGCCCGTTGTGCGCGTTAAGCTATATAGTTGCGTCGATGACAAATTTGCTCAACGCCCCCACGGGAATAAATTTGACCGTTTTGCGTTTTGAGCATATTTGTGAATTGCTATAATTTTAATCCCAATGCGCGCTACCGCAGTGAATCAATCAAATTCCTAATTTCATCATTCTTAATCTGAATCCCAACCACGCCTACATCCAAACTTTTAGATTTAAGCCTTCTTGTACTTTTTCAATCTGAAAACATTGTAGATTAAACCAGATACTTATTCACTTTGACTCAGAAACTACATGCAAACTTTAAAAATAAATCTGATACCTTTTCAATCTGAAGACATATTCAATCGAATTCAGAAACTGCATGCAAAATTTTAGATTAAATCTCTTACAAATTCAAATTGATGACATTTTGAAAATGACCCAGCCATTCAAATATATTGAAATACATACTGATACAGATCCAAACTGATTCATTAGCCTATGCTCTTACAAACTGAGGGGTTCTCATGAATATACAAAAGACTGTTCGTAAATCTACAGCTGATTGATACCAGACATGTGCATTTCTCAAGAATGTTTGACCGGTCGGTGGGACGTGAGCTGGAAAAATTAATAGCCACTTACATAATTGCTCAACGCCCAGTACCAACTAATTTATGGCCGTTGTGCACGTTGATCATATTTATAATGGTTACTTTAATTGCGCAAAGTGCACAACAAGCACAGCCAGAGCCAGCTGTTCGCTTTGAGCATCTAAGGTATTTTATGAACAATTGTTTAACGCGCACAACCAGCAGAATTTACTCGTTGTGCGCGTTAAGCTGATGTTTCATCGATGACAAATTTTCTCAACACGACCACGGGAATAAATTTAATCATACTTATTCTGAATCCCAATCAAGCCTACATGCAAGCTTTTAGATTTAAGTCTTATTATACTTGTTCAATCTAAAAACATTGTAGATTAAACCGGATACTTATTCACTCTGACTCAGAAACTACATGCAAACTTTAAAATTAAATCTGATACTTATTCAAGCTGAAGGCATATTCAATCGAATTCAACTATATTGATGTACATACTGATACAGACCCAAACTGATTCATTAGCCTATGCTCTTACAAACTGATACATATGATTGTCTACGTAGATGTTTGCAATGAAGGGCTCGCTGTAGGATAACGGACTTATACTCATCAATTTGAATGGTCAATTTCACTATAAATGGACCGTGAACGCCCTCAAAAATTTCGCTTTGTGTTTGAGATTACCCTCAAAAATTACTCACACCGCAACATCTGTATATACTGTATATTCACGAGCCCAACAACTGTAGACTCACGGGTTCTTTCCATGACTCATAGTAAATCAACTGTAGTCTCATCCTCTTCCATGGGCAGTCCAATTCCTCATAACTGCAGCATTCAAAAGCCTATTTAATACTCGTTTAATATTTGACAGTTTGAATTCATAACAGCTATTTTTTTGAACTCTATTTATATCCCTCTTCTTTCCTCAAGAAAATACACGGAAAAATTGCTTCCTCCAAAAATTCTTCTTTGCTTCATCCCGTTCTCCTGGGTAGCTGTACTGTGCAAAATCCAAAGTCTCTACCCAAGTGTTGACGCGGCCAGGGGCTGCTGTGTTAACCTTCGGGAGTAACCGGCAACAGCGATTACCACCGAGGTCGCGCCACATCGGTTTCAATTACATCTGCTAAGTATTCTGCTTCTCGAATCTTCCTCGTATAGCCACGGTATTCTACGTATTTTTCTTACAATATTTTTGTTTCTTAGTTTAACCAAACAAATTCTAACCATTGCTTCGTTCTGCTTGATGTAGATATATACCATGGTAAATGGAAGATAAAATTGAAAGTTACTCCTGCTATTTCAATGTGGACCATTTCCTTCATGATGTAGATGCCTATAAAGAGAATGGGATGGCGGTAGAAAATGACTCCAATGAAATCCGGCTAACTTCGCAACCAAAATGCACCTTCAAATCTTCCCAGAAGATCTCAGCGGTCAGCGGACCTTCTAAGATAAAGTTGCATTTTCTTCCTTTCTTGTGTCCGAAAGTAGTGATTTTCCAGGTATTCCATTTGGTAAGTATATACTTTTAAATTCACTGTAGGTGAAATTCTTATTCAATTGGGTGGAAAATGATGTAGAAATTTGGTGATTTTACATGCATGCAGATACGGAACTTACCAAATGGAATACCTCGCAAATAGCACGCTGAGGCCAGCTGAAATTTTGAAAGTCATGTAGGAAAATCCAACCTTCCATGCAAATAAATTTATAATGCACGTCACCGATTAAAAAGGGACAACAAGAATGTTGTCGCTTTGCATGTAAAACTTCCAATAGGATTCCTGCTGTTTACTTTGCATGTGAAAGAAGCGGGGTTTATAGGTGACACCGAAAGGAAAAAACGACCGACAGGCCAGTTAAAACCAAGAAGTGTCAATGTCTGTTCTCATTGCATGGTAATGATGGGCGTCGGCGTTGGCGGTGAGGAGTGAAGGTTAACAGTCGTTGAGGGCAGGCACACCATCAAGCTGCTAATTATGTCGAGGGCCATTCCGATGAAGGGCAGTAGCAGGGAATGGAAATGGATCATTGAGAGATTTGGCAAATAGCACGTTGAGGCCGGCTGAGATTTTGAAAGTCCAACCTTCCATGCAAATCAATTTATAATGCACGTCACCGAGTAAAAAGGGACAACAAGAATGTTGATATTGAAAAAAATTCGGTATAAAATTGATGTTAGGTTTTGTGCAAAATAATCACTTGTTGTAAGAAATTAAAAGATATGTTACCCATATTGCTACCTTCGTATGGAAATTTCACCACACTTGTCACTTGTGCTTTTTAAGCCCCGCGGACGACGCGCACGACGGGGGTAATTTTGCCCGTCGTGCACGCGAATGGAAAATGCTCCACACTTGTACGTTTTAGCTCCGCGCACGACACGCACGACTAGGAAAAATTTTGCATGTCGTACGCGCAGATGGAAATTGCTTCACACTAGGCGTTTTAACCCCCGTACACGACGGGGCGTATTTTTTCCCGTCGTGCGCGCGACTGGAAAATGCTCTACACTTGTGCGTTTTAAGCCCCGTGGACAACACGCACGACGGGGTTAATTTTACCGTCGTGCTCACGGATGAAAATTGCTTCACACTTGTGTGTTTTAACCCCCGCGGACAACGGGGTTAATTTTGCCCGTCGTGCGCTCGGATGGACATTGCTGCACACTAGGCTTTTTAACCCCCGTGCACGACGGGGCGTATTTTTGCCCGTCGTGCGCGCGGCTGGAAAATGATCTACACTTGTGTGTTTTAAGCCACGCGGACAACGCACATGACGGGTTTAATTTTGCCGTCGTGCGCGCGGATGGAAATTGCTTCACACTTGTGCGTTTTAACCCCCGCGGACGACGGGGTTAATTTTTGACCGTCGTGCGCTCGGATGGACATTATTGCACACAAGGCGTTTTAACCCACGCGCACGACGGGGTAAGTTTACCCGTCGTTCGCGCGGATGAAAATTGCTTTACACATTGCGTTTTCCCCCTCGCGCACGACGGGGGTAATTTTGCCCGTCGTGCGCACGGCTGTAAATTGATCCTCACTTGTGCATTTGCCAGCACACGACGCTCACGACGGGGTTAATTTTGCTCGTCGTGTGCGCGGATGGAAATTGATGCACACTTGTGCGTTTTAACCCCCACGGACGACGGGGTTAATTTTGTCCGTCGTGCGCTCGGATGGAAATTGCTCCACACTAGGCGTTTTAACCCACGCGCACGACGGGGGTAATTTTGCCCGTCGTGCGTGCGGATGGAAATTGCTCGACACTTGTGCGTTTTAAGCCCCGCGGACGACTCGCACGATGGGGGTAATTTTGCCCGTCGTGCGCGCGGATGGAAATTGCTTAACACGTTACGTTTTACCCCTCGCGCACGATGAGGGTAATTTTTTCCTGTCGTGCGCATGGTTGGTAAATGCTCCACACTTGTGCGTTTCCCGTGCACGACGCCCACGACGTGGGTAATTGCTTCACACTAGGCGTTTTAACCCCCGCGCACGACGGGGGTAATTTTGCCCGTCGTGCGCGCGGATGGTAATTGCTCGACACTTGTGCGTTTTAAGCCCCGCAGACGACACGCACGACGCGGTTATTTTTGCCCGTCGTGCGCGCTGCTGTGAATTGCTTCACCCTAGGTGTTTTAACCCCCGCGGATGACGGGGTTAATTTTGCCCGTCATGCGCCCGGATGGAAATTGCTCCACACTTGTACATTTTAAGCCCCGCGCACGACGGGGGAATTTTGCACGTCGTGCGCGCGGATGGAAATTGCTTTACACGTTGCGTTTTACCCCTCGCGCACGACGGGGGTAATTTTTGCCCGTCGTGCGCACGGTTGGTAAATGCTCCACACTTGTGCGTTTCCCGCGCACGACGCCCACGACGGGGGTAATTGCTTCACACTAGGCGTTTTAACCCCCGCGCACGACGGGGGTAATTTTCCCGTCGTGCGCGCGGATAGAAATTTCTCGACATTTGTGCATTTTAAGCCCCGCGGACGACGCGCACGACGCGGTTATTTTTGCCCGTCGTTCGCGCTGCTGTGAATTGCTTCACACTAGGCGTTTTAACCCCCGTGCACGACGGGGTTAATTTTGCCCGTCGTGCGCTCGGATGGAAATAGCTACACACTAGGCGTCTTAACCCACGCTCACGACGGGGATGGAAATTACACGTTGCGTTTTACTCCTCGCGCACGACGGGGGTAATTTTTGCCCGTCGTGCGCACGGTGGGTAAAACACTTGTGCGTTTCCCGCGTACGACACCCACGACGGGGGTAATTGCTTCACACTAGGCGTTTTAACCCCCGCGCACGACGGGGTTAATTTTGCCCGTCGTGCGCTCGGATGGAAATTGCTGCACACTAGGCGTTTTATCCAACGCGGAGACGGGGTAAGTCGTGCGCGCGGATGGAAATTGCTTTACACATTGTGTTTTCTCCCTCGCGCACGACGGGGGTAATTTTGCCCGTCGTGTGCATGGCTGTAAATAGCTCCACACTTGTGCGTTTGTCCGCACACGACGCGCACGACGGGGTTAATTTTGCCCGTCATGCGCACAGAAGGAAATTGCTGCACACTTGTGCGTTTTAACCCCCGCGGACGACGGGGTTAATTTTACCCGTCGTGCGCTCGGATGGAAATTGCTCCACACTAGGCGTTTTAACCCACGCGCACGACGGGGTAATTTTGCACGTCGTGCGCGCGGCTGGAAATTGTTTCACACTTGTGCATTTTAACCACCGCGGACGACGGGGTTAATTTTTGCCTGTCGTGCACTCGGATGGACATTGCTGCACACTAGGCATTTTAACCCATGCGCACGACGGGGTAAGTTTGCCCGTCGTGCGCGCTGATGGAAATTGCTTTACACATTGCGTTTTCCCCCTCGCGCACGATGGGGTAAGTTTGCCCGTCGCGCGCACGGCTGTAAATTGTTCCACACTTGTGTGTTTGCCCGCACACGACGCGCACGACGGAGTTAATTTTGTCCGTCATGCGCACGGATGGAAATTGCTGCACACTTGTGCGTTTTAACCCCCACGGACGACTGGGTTAATTTTGTCTGTCGTGCGCTCGGATGGAAATTGCTTCACACTAGGCGTTTTAAACCACGTGCACGACGAGGGTAATTTTGCCCGTCGTGCGCGCGGATGGAAATTGCTCGACACTTGTGCGTTTTAAGCCCCGCGGATGACGCGCACGACGGGGTTATTTTTGCCCGTCGTGCACGCGGATGTGAATTGCTCCACACTAGGCATTTTAACCCACGCGCACGACGGGGGTAATTTTGCACATCGTGCGCGCGGCTGGAAATTGTTTCACACTTGTGCATTTTAACCCCCGCGGACAACGGGGTTAATTTTTGCCCGTCGTGCGCTCGGATGGACGTTGCTGCACACTAGGCGTTTTAACCCACGCGCACGACGGGGTAAGTTTGCTCGTCGTGCGTGCGGATGGAAATTGCTTTACACATTACGTTTTCCCCCTCGCGCACGACGGGGTAATTTTGCCCTTCGCGCGCACGGTTGTAAATTGTTCCTCACTTGTGCGTTTGCACGCACACGACGCGCACGACGGGGTTAATTTTGCATGTCCTGCGCGCGGATGGAAATTGCCGCATACTTGTGCGTTTTAACCCCCACGGACGACGGGGTTAATTTTGTCCGTCGTGAGCTCGGATGGAAATTGCTCCACACTAGGCGTTTTAACCCACGTGCACGACGGGGGTAATTTTGCCCGTCGTGCGCGCGGATGGAAATTGCTCGACACTTGTGCGTTTTAAGCCCCGCGGACGACGCGCACGACACGGTTATTTTTGCCCGTCGTGCGCGCTGCTGTGAATTGCTTCACACTAGGCGTTTTAACCCCCGCGGACGACGGGGTTAATTTTGCCCGTCGTGCGCCCGGATGGAAATTGCTCCACACTTGTCCGTTTTAAGCCCCGCGCACGACGGGGGAATTTTGCACGTCGTGCGCGCGGATGGAAATTGCTTTACACGTTGTGTTTTACCCCTCGCGCACGACGGGGGTAATTTTTGCCTGTCGTGCGCACGGTTGGTAAATGCTCCACACTTGTGCGTTTCCCGCGCACGACGCCCACGACGGGGGTAATTGCTTTACACTAGGCGTTTTAACCCCAGCGCACGACGGGGTTAATTTTGCCCGTTGTGCGCTCGGATGGAAATTGATGCACAATAGGCGTTTTAACCGACGCGCACGACGGGGTAAGTTTACCCGTCGTTCGCGCAGATGGAAATTGCTTCACACTAGGCATTTTAACCCCCGTGCACGACGGGGCGTATTTTTGCCTGTCGTGCGCGCGGCTGGAAAATGCTCTACACTTGTGCGTTTTAAGCCCCGCGGACAACGCGCACGACGGGGTTAATTTTGCCGTCGTGCTCGCGGATGAAAATTTCTTCACACTTGTGTGTTTTAACCCCCGCGGACGACGGGGTTAATTTTGCCCGTCGTGCGCTTGGATGGAAATTGCTCCACACTAGGCGTTTTAACCCACGCGCACAACTGGGTAATTTTGCCCATCGTGCGCGCGGATGGAAATTGCTTAACACGTTGCGTTTTACCCCTCGTGCATGATGAGGGTTATTTTTTCCTGTCGTGCGCATTGTTGGTAAATAGCTGCCATGCTATTTACCACGCGCACGACGGGGGTAATTTTGCCCGTCGTGCGCGCGGATGGAAATTGCTCGACACTTGTGCGTTTTAAGCCCCACGGACGACGCACACGACGGGGTTATTTTTGCCCGTCGAGTGCGCGCGGATGTGAATTGCTTCACACTAGGCGTTTTAACCCCCGCGGACGACGGGGTTAATTTTGCCCGTCGTGCGCCCGGATGGAAATTGCTCCACACTTGTCCGTTTTAAGCCCCGTGCACGACGGGGGAATTTTGCCCGTCGTGCGCGCGGATGGAAATTGCTTTACACGATGCGTTTTACCTCTCGCGCACGACGGGGGTAATTTTTGCCTGTCGTGCGCACGGTTGGTAAATGCTCCACACTTGTGCGTTTCCCGCGCACGACGCCCACGACGGGGGTAATTGCTTCACACTAGGCGTTTTAACCCCCGCGCACGACGGGGTTAATTTTTCCCGTCGTGCGCTCGGATGGAAATTGCTGCACAATAGGCATTTTAACCGACGCGCACGACGGGGTAAGTTTGCCCGTCGTTCGCGCAGATGGAAATTGCTTCACACTAGGCATTTTAACCCCCGTGCACGACGGGGCGTATTTTTGCCCGTCGTGCGTGCGGCTGGAAAATGCTCTACACTTGTGCGTTTTAAGTCCCGTGGACAACGCGCACGACGGGGTTAATTTTGCCGTCGTGCTCGCGGATGAAAATTGCTTCACACTTGTGTGTTTTAACCCCCGCGGACGACGGGGTTAATTTTGCCCGTCGTGCGCTCGGATGGAAATTGCTCCACACTAGGCGTTTTAACCCACGCGCACAACTGGGTAATTTTGCCCGTCGTGCGCGCGGATGGAAATTGCTTAACACGTTGCGTTTTACCCCTCGCGCATGATGAGGGTTATTTTTTCCTGTCGTGCGCATTGTTGGTAAATAGCTGCCATGCTATTTACGACACGCACGACGGGGGTAATTTTGCACGTCGTGCGCGCGGATGGAAATTGCTCGACACTTGTGCGTTTTAAGCCCCGCGGACGACGCGCACGACGGGGTTATTTTTGCCTGTCGAGTGCGCGCGGATGTGAATTGCTTCACACTAGGCGTTTTAACCCCCGCGGACGACGGGGTTAATTTTGCCCGTCGTGCGCCCGGATGGAAATTGCTCCACACTTGTCCGTTTTAAGCCCCGCGCACGATGGGGGAATTTTGCACGTCGTGCGCGCGGATGGAAATTGCTTTACACGTTGCGTTTTACCCCTCGCGCACGACGGGAGTAATTTTTGCCTGTCGTGCGCACGGTTGGTAAATGCTCCACACTTGTGCGTTTCCCGCACACGACGCCCACGACGGGGGTAATTGCTTCACACTAGGCGTTTTAACCCCCGCGTACGACGGGGTTAATTTTGCCCGTCGTGCGCTCGGATGGAAATTGATGCACAATAGGCGTTTTAACCGACGCGCACGACGGGGTAAGTTTGCTTGTCGTTCGCACAGATGGAAATTGCTTCACACTAGGCGTTTTAACCCCTGTGCACAACAGGGCATATTTTTGCCCGTCGTGCGCGCGGCTGGAAAATGCTCTACACTTGTGCGTTTTAAGCCCCGCGGACAACGCGCACGACGTGGGTAATTTTGCCCGTCGTGCGCGTGGATGGAAATTGCTCGACAATTGTGCGTTTTAAGCCCCGCGGACGACGCGCACGACGGGGTTATTTTTGCCCGTCGTGCGCGCGGATGTGAATTGCTTCACACTAGGCGTTTTAACCCCTGCGGACGACGGGGTTAATTTTGCCCGTCGTGCGGCCGGATGGAAATTGCTCCACACTTGTCCGTTTTAAGCCCCGCGCACGACGGGGTAAGTTTGCCCGTCGTGCGCTCGGATGGAAATTTCTTTACACATTGCGTTTTTCCCCTCGCGCACGACGGGGGTAATTTGGCCCGTCATGCGCACGGCTGTAAATTGCTCCACACTTGTGCGTTTGCCCGCACACGACGCGCACGACGGGGTTAATTTTTCCCGTTGTGGGCGCGGATGGAAATTGTTGCACACTTGTGCGTTTTAACCCCCGCGGGACGCCGGGGTTAATTTTGTCCGTCATGCGCTCGGATGGAAATTGCTCCACACTAGGCGTTTTAACCCACGCGCACGACGGGGGTAATTTTGCCCGTCGTGCGCGCGGATGGAAATTGCTCGACACTTGTGCGTTTTATGCCCCGCGGAAGACGCACACGACGAGGTTATTTTTGCCCGTCGTGCGCGCGGATGGAAATTGCTGCACACTTGTGCGTTTTAACCCCCGCGGACGACGGGGTTAATTTTGTCCGTCGTGCGCTCGGATGGAAATTGCTCCACACTAGGCGTTTTAACCCACGCGCACGACGGGGGTAATTTTGCCCGTCGTGCGTGTGGATGGAAATTGCTCGACACTTGTGCGTTTTATGCCCCGCGGCGTCCGCGCACGACGACGTTATTTTTGCCCGTCGTGCACGCGGATGTGAATTGCTTCACACAGTAGGCGTTTTAACCCCCGTGCACGACGGGGTTAATTTTGCCCGTCGTGCGCTCGGATGGAAATTGCTGCACACTAGGCGTTTTAACCCACGCGCACGACGGGGGTAATTTTGCCCGTCGTGCGCGCGGATGTGAATTGCTTCACACTAGGCATTTTAACCCCCGCGGACGACGGGGTTAATTTTGCCCGTCGTACACACGGATGGAAATTTCTTTACACGTTGCGTTTTCCCCCTCGCGCACGACGGGGGTAATTTTGCCCGTCGTGCGCACGGTTGGTAACTCATCAACACTTGCGCGTTTTAAGCCCACGCCGTGCATGACGCGTAGGCTGTAGCGCGTTGTTCGCGGGGAGTAATATACTCCGTTCTGGGTCGACGCGCACAACGGTGCCGTATAGTGTAAACTATTTCTTTGAAAAGGATATAAAGGGCGGGATGGTAATTGCACCAATAGTTCTAAAAAGTTGCTTTCATAGGGGCTATAAGGGCGGGATTGAAATTGCCCCAAAATTTTCGGGCGCGTCAGGGCGCGTTGGTAATTGCACCAAAAGTTCCTCATGTTCTGCTTTTAACCACAGCCGGGGATCGGATCGGACGGTCAGGAGGGGTCGAGCGCAGGAATCCCATCTGAGCACGAGCTCAGGCGAATTTTACCATATATATATATATATATATATATATATATATATATATATATATATATATATATACTTTGCTAGACTTGATGAATCCTCATCAGTAGTGTGTTTTTAAATTATAAAGTTGAAGTGTTGTTGAGTGATATGAGATGAGGATATGATTTAGTCGCCTTTCTTATTTTCGACTTTCTTTTGCACTTCTTTGTTTTCACCGTCCGGTGAACTTCTTATTCGTCTTCCTCGATAACAAGTAAGTGGTAAGCTTGTGGGATTTTGTTGTGTCTATATTTTTCATATTTTTACCATGCGCTCTCATGTCATTTCGATTGCCCGAATCCATATTTTCGTATTATATCGCGCTTTTCTCGATTTTCTTGATCCTTTCGATGTTTTATATGTTTTCAGGGAATTCAATGCAATTCGGAGCGAAATGGGGTGATGGGCACAACATCGACGCCAAAGCTCACCTCGCCTTGCCACGACGACCCAAGGAGGCCAAAAAAGTGAAGGAGAGGAATAGAAGAAGAGAGAAGAATAGATGAAGAAGGGAAGTTGAAGATGGAAGACGCATGCCAGATCGCTCGACCGAGCACAAGATGCGCTCGATCGAGCTGTGACACGCCAAAGAGTGCTAATTCCTTCTTCGGGGCACTCGACCGAGCTATTAGCTCGCTTGCCCGAGCGGCCAGCCCGATCGTCCAAGCCAGTAGTCAGAGAAGCCCAACAATTACAAGGTGACAGCTCTGTCAAATTCGAAAATTAATTCGCTCGACCGAGCGACATGCCGCTTGGGCAAACGACTCAACTCGCTCGTCTGAGCGACCCTTTCTCGAGCACCAAGCAGAGCGATACGCAAGGCACTGCTTGGCCGAGTGGTAGGTCGGCAGACTCCAAATTGACTTAAAATATTGGGTTTCAGGTTGGTTTTCTAGTAAAACCCGAACCCAAACTATTTCGTATAAATAGTGAACGATTTTTAGAGTAGGTTAAGCTGGATTTTGCTGTAGCTAAACCCTTAGAACTATTTTGGGAGCTCTCTTTTGGTAAACTCTTTTGCAATCTATTTTCTTATTTGTGGTTGGATTTCCTTGATTTCATTATCATTGCTTTTATTTCTCTTGCTCTCTATTGAAATTAATCTCATGTAATTTAACCGGTTAGATGTACATATCTCTATTGATATCATATTTAAAGCTTTTGCCATACAGTAGTATATATCTAGGGCTTAGGGACAATCCCTAGGATCCTAGGGATCGGATGTTAGGTTAGACCCCGGTTGGATCAATCTAGGGTTTCCATATGGTGGTTTAAACAAGGGTTTTTGGGGATTAGCCTTAGGATCAGACTATCGCGAAGGCGGCTCCATATCCTAAGGAGAATCCCCATGAATCTGATTAGGGCTTAGTGGCCATTTCTAGGGCTTGCGATCACGAGAGTGACTCGAGAGTTAGGACCGGCCACCAATCCCCGATCCGCTGACCGATGACTATGAAAGTGGCTCAATTGCTCGAACCAACCATATGATAGCGTCGCATTCCGTAAATCACGAGAGTGGATACAGAATTACGAGTCAGGACCAAATGTCAAGCTTAATGCACGCATCCCCGTGTGACACCAACCACGAGAGCACGATTTTGCATAGGGATGCGTTAGACTAGTAGGAAGAACGAAAGTTAAGTACTCGTTCTCATCTACGGATGTGACACTCCTACCATAATCCATCATCCGACGTAGGGCCATTTGCCTAGCACTCGTGACCGAAGGGCCTGGCGTGGAATCCTGAAAGCCTTAGACGTTTAATTTCTAGTAAACTATCGATTCCCACAATTGACCAATCAATCAATCGTGACAACCCCTGACCACACATTCTCCTCCTTCCATATAAAGCTAAGCGTTAAGCGATCGCCTCTCTGAGTTCGACAATCTTTCTATACTATGGCACATTGTGCACTTGCGGTGATGTGCGCCTCCTGGTGCAAACCCATGGACCAAACAAGTTTTTTGAAAAACTTGTTCGGTTCATCCCTTTACTCTCGCAATCAAAACGGTGGTCGTATGTCGTCTTACCGAAAGCGCACAATGTAAACAGTGGTGAGCGGGTATCGTATCCGGAAGGAGTTGCTTGTCACACTACCTATCGATCCTAAGTTGGGTTATGCTTCAAAGTTTATTGGTGGAGATGGATTATGGAGAGTCGTGATGGCGATGGATGTGAAATACGAGGCTGTCACTATCGGCAGGGCACATCCAAACACAAAGGAACACAAATAGAACAAAGAGAAACAATCGAGGGAAATAGCACTAGGGTATCGGGAATCCCCGCTAGGGCTTTCGGGTTTGGATAACATGTTAAGGATCCCTTCGTCGAACGACGAATGAGAGTAGGAGTGCCACATCCGTAGATGGGAACGAGCGTTTGACTTCCGTCGTCAAGCCGGTCTAACGCCTCCCTATGCAGAGCCAAGCTTTCGCTATCGGATATGCACGGGGACACATGCATTACGCTCGACACTTGATCCCACACCGCAATTCGTATTCACTCGCGTGGTCTACGGAATGCGATACTACACCGCGATTGGTTCTAGCAATCGGGCTACTCTTGCAATCACCGACTAGCGGATCGATGATTAGTGATCACTCCTAGCTCTCGAGTCACTCTCGTGATCACGAGCACTAGAAACGGCCACTAATAACAAATCGAATTCGTGGAGATCCTCCCTAGAATGTGGAGGCGCTTTCGCAATCCTCCAAATCTAAAGCTAATCCCCCAAAATCCTTTGTATAAACTACCACGGGACAACCCTAGATTCATACAACTAAGGTTAACCCATCATCCAACCCCTAGAATCCTAGGGTTCTTCCCTAATCCTAGCAATAAATCTAATCAATCATGGAAAAAGATACGGAAAAGATAGAAATCAACATCACAAGCATGTAAGAGAAGAGCACTGAAAGATTCAATAACAAAAACATATAAGAAAGACAACAAAGAGGGATTCAACAAGAAATACTTAGCTTAATGAAGATCCATTACGCAAATCAGCAAGGAGGGGGCCCAGGGCGTAGCCTAGCCTCCGAAAAGAGTCTAAAAACCCTAAAATCTATCTATCCTAACCAAAGAGAAGATGCCTTAACAATGGCTGCTCAATCCCTATATATAGCCCCCAAAATAACCATAAATTGAGTTGGACCTGCACTTTCTACCCAGGTAGCTCGAGCTAGCTTCTGCAGGTTGCTCGGCCGAAAACACGCACAGTTTGCCCAAGCACTGATTCCAGCACTGATTCGCCAACTTGTAGAAATCCCGAGGGCTCATCCGACCTTCGATTGGCCCGTTCTTAGTGGCGTTGGAATTTTTATGAAGTCTACTACCTAGAAACAAATATGAGAAAAATACTGTAAAATCATGGGTGATAGCGGATCTTCAAAGAGTGAAGTGATGTCCTGAAATCTGCACTTTTGGCCATTTCTACTCCGCTCGGCCGAGTGGCTTTGGTCGCTCGATCGAGCGTGCCCTAGCACTTAGTCGAGCTCTTCTTAGGGCTTCAGCACTTCGCCTCAATGAAATTAGTGTCGCTCGATCGAGCGATTGGCCGCTCGACCGAGCGAATTAACGTGAAACTTTCTAGAGAGTTTGACTGCAAAATTTGGAGCTCCCTGACGGCTAGTTCGGTCGAGCGAAGTGGTCACTCGGATAAGCGGCCCCTTGAAGCTTTTTCCTTGCTCTACGGGATCACAGCTCGGTTGAGTAGGATTGCCGCTCGACTGAGCGATCTGGAAAAGCTCCTTGGCCTCTCCTTTGCTCTTTCTTCTCTTCTTTCCCTTCCTTCCTTCTTTCTTCCTTTCTTTGCTCCTTCTCCTCTCCATTGGCTTTGAGTCATTAAATGTAGCGTCGCTGGTGCTCCAGCATCGATGTTCGTGCCCTCCTCTCCAATATGCTTCGAATTGCTCGATATTCCCTGAAATGCAACCAAACGCTCTTAAAGTCAAATAGTTCGAATTATCAGCGTAAAAGCATATAAAATCGGGATTTAAGTAATCATTTTGACATGTAACCATATAGATAAAATATGGAATATTATAACACATCAAAATCCCCCAAGCTTACTTCTTACTCATCCTCGAGGAAGACTAGTAAGAAGCAAAATCGGGGGAGGAATGCAATGGAGAGGTGACGTGGTGACGCATGATGGAGACATATGGCTCATTCTTAAACTCAGCAAATATATGAACCCATGGATGCAAGAATTCATGAACACACACAAAAAATGATTGGAACACATATTTACACAAAATACTTAAATCTCGCTCAAATGAACATGTCGTGATTCCAATAAAAGTGATGATCTCGATAAATGATAAAATGAGAGTAGAGCTACATCCTATCATAGTTTATCATGAAATATGCTAAGTTCACATAAATGAATCCAACGCCCACAACTCATTCTCTAAGCAGTTTAAATATATCATGATCAAATATTTTCAAGCATGTGTGGTGTTTTTTTAAGCTTCACGAATGAGTTAGTGAATTCAATTAAGGTAAGACGTCACCACACTACACTCGTTTCATAATTCCTAGATGTAATGACTCTAACATTAATGTATGCGTATTGGTACATATTTTGGCGTAGATGCGTACGTATAATTTTTGGGAGTACATACGTATTTTTCCTAAATTATTTCGGTGAAGAAATTATTTTTAAATGGTTTTTACTCATCATTTGGAATTATTAAATGAGGTATACATGAATGAATACATGTATAATGGATGGTACCTAGTATTAAGACATGTATCCATATTTACAAAAATTAAAAAATCATAAATTGTCATGCAAAGACACCTCATTAGGTTAGGTGTCACAAGGAGAATAATTCTTACCTAACTTACAATTAGGTGTCATCACGTTGTTAAACTACACATACCACCTAGCTAGGTGTCTCATGATGAGGATTTTAAGGTGTAAGGTGGAGAAATTTTCAAAGAAAAAAAGAAAGAAAATGAAAAAACAAAACCAAAGAAAACCAAAAAAATTCTAAATTTCTCACATTCACTCTCTCCCTCTCTCCCAAAACTCTGGCCGAAATTCCCTTGCCCTTTTCGCCCTTTTGCACCACCTTCCCTCCACCTATCTCATCCCCTAGCACCTCCCCTTCCACCCATCAAGAAATTTCATCAAAAACCCATTTTTCATACGCAAATAAGCCCTCATCCTCACCCAAAAAAAAGCTTTTCTCAACAATTATTGGAGTTGAAATTGAAGGGAGAGGGGGTGTTGGAGAAGTAGAGTGGTTTTGGAAGAGAAGAAGGAGAGAGCTCAAGTCCTTAAAGGAGAAGAAGGGCCAAAGACCTTAAGGAGGACTTGTGTAATGTAGAACTCCTAAACTCAATGGTAGGATTTTAGCTTCTGGAATAAAAACTGTAAACATCTATTAATTATGCTTCAAAATAAGATCTGATAAAAATATTATCATATAGCTCATGAAATCTTACCCATGTTCATATATAACATGCCTATGTTCAGTTTAGTAATTAGGAATAAAAATTCCATCTTTACAACATGTCTGCATTTCATTCAGTCCGGGCACAGTTTGGAAAAAATTGATCTTCGTCCCTGTACATTCCATAGAATTTAGTGTTCTTGGTCTCGTTGTAAAGTTAACAACCTGTTCTACAGCTTTCCCTCAATGCATGTTTTCGAGATTCTAACTGCAAAATGACTTAAAATAGCAATTGTTACAGCCTTTAGAATCTGTCTGAAAAACAGATTCGACCGGTCTCACCAAACAATTCACCATAAATCACCCAGTTTATATTCTGCATGAAATTTTATATGCGAGTCCAGGACTATAATGTCTACAACTCTTAAGAGAAGAAAAATTGATGTTTAGTACAAATATTTGGAACATTATGCATCGGTTTGGGACTGTCCTGTTATTTCCAGAGACTGAGTTGCATGAATATGTTGTTTTGTCTTCAATTATGGATTTCCATGCTTATGGCTTCAATATATGATTGTTACAAGATATAAATTAGCATATTTCTACATGAATTAAAGTAGCATGTTGTTAAATTAGTGAGCTCTTGTTATAGTTATGTCTTTATGTTTCATGTTTACAGCTATTTACATGATAATATATTATGTGATGTATTTCCCATGTTATGTGTAAACAAAATGTGGCAATGGACAATGAAATGGAAAGCATGTTGAAATGATGACTCAAGTTGTTGTATAACGGAAATGTAAAAGCGGTAATTGAGACCGCTAAATAATTTAATGATGTAATGATGAATTGTTCTAAAAAACTAAGAGTGAGGTAGAGTGTTAATGTCTGGAGCGCTCAATCCATTCTAAAATGGGTGAGACTCCATATGCGGGTTTGGGAAAAACACAGGTAAATTATAGGAGTTAAGGAGCGGACAGATGATGGATTTCTCACTCACCATGGCACTCCTGTAAGGAGGAGTTGACTAGATTTAGAGAGGCCGGTGGTGTACTCGTGTTGCAGCATTAGGTAATTGGTGGTTTTTCCCGTTTGTCCTATGAAAACCTGAGATTTGTCTCACTCCCGTAAGGGGGAGTTACGAGAGGCTCCTCTAGTGCTCATGTCACTGGTTGTGGTACCACTTTTCACCCACCCTGGGTGAAGTCCGTCTCCTTAGCGCCCTACAGTTTACTCGAGTTTCCAAATAACCATTAAACATCTAATTTTAACTAACTTAATCTGTTATTCCCATTCCCAGTCACCCTTACTTTCAGTACTTGTGTATTGTTTATTTAAATTCTACATTTATTCTTTGGTTGTTGTGACATCTGTAGATATGTGGTTAGTTAGAAGGACAAGTTCCAAAACTGGATCCTACTAGAGTGTTAGGAGTTCCTACTAGGTCACGCGTTGACGTGTCTCTTTATTGTTTCAGGTGTCTGACCCGAGCAGACTGCGTGGCTTACAAAGATTGTGTCACGACCCGCTTCCCTAAAATGGAGGCGAGACGTGAAGAGGTCCGCACGGGAGTGGAGCGGTGAAGCCCCAAACCCGATAAGCGTCAATTTAGTATAAGCAGGTCCCTGTAATTGCAATCGAAACAACAACAATAATAATATGAGACGGATAAGAAACACCAATCCCAAAGTTTGTCCACAAAATATTCAACATCACAGAAAAGCCACCAGGCTAAAAGAAAAGTCAAGGGCCCAGAACAAGGCCAAACAAAAGCGACGACATAAATAAGTATAGGTGCCACGCACCGATAACAAAACAACTGTCTAACAAAAGTAAAACACAACGGAGACACTAGGATTGGTCCCCAGTGTCTACGTACTCCCCGTCCAACACGGGCGCAAGCTCGGCGTCCGCAAACACCTCGCCCTCAGCGGGCAACTCAGGCTCAAGGTCTAACATGCGTCACCCAAAAGAGAAAGGGGCACATGTCAGCAAGTCTAAAAGACTTGGGCAAGGAAACTGAAAGTGAGGCAACTAGCAACCTAGCAGTTTAGTATGCATGACATGGCAGTTATAACATGAGTGCACAATTAAGACAGGGCAAGACGATTTGTACTTGAGAGCAATCATCGGGACAAGACAAGACAAGAGTAGCCAAGCTACTATCAATTCCAATCAATTCACTATTCACGTTGTTTTGTAGATGTTTACGCCTTACAGCTGAATGGGTTCACATTCGCTGATTGGCCGCTTAACAACTACCCCACCCAAAGAGTTTACGCCTTACCCCTGCAGTTGCTGATCGGGCAGACTCCCAGTTGATTGGTCGCTTAACTCTTACCCCCAATACCCACACGTAATGGAGCCAGGGTCCCCGCACAATGAACTCAGCTAGTGAGCCTGGGGTTGCCCCGCACATGAGCTTGCATTATTAAACATTTGGCGTAGGGGTGCACCTAGCCAGAAACACGCAATTCGGGCATTGGCTATCAACCAACACATGGCCCGCTTCTGGAACACGAGCCAGGAACACAAGCATTTGTAGCAAGCTACGCAATCACAGAAACACTTAAGAATGCAATGCCATGACAATTAATTTGCGTACCGTTAATGGAAAGTAAACGTGACATGGTAGTTGTGCAACATGCTAAATGTCGGAACTAGCTTCGTTGTCAAGCTAGTTCCCCAATTTGCGCCTAGGCGAGTATCATTTCGTCGCCTAGCCTCTTTTACGCCTACAATAAGCAAATGGCCTAAAACATGGCCTAAACCCTAAGTGGCAAGTTTCACTTGCCTAGCACCGGGGATGACGACCACTTCGTCACACGGATGCTAATCTACGGGGAATTCGCTGTTTTGGGGGGACAATCAACAAACAACATGAAATATTATTAGGGTTTCATAAAAAATATAAATAGATTATAAAAAAACAACGGTAGATCGATTTCTTACCGAGAGGAGGCGGAAGAAACACTCCGGGGAACCCTAGGATCAGATCTGGAAGAGATTGGGGAAGTTTGGAGAAACTAGGGTTTTGGGGAATTTTGGGGTTTTGATGGATTTTGGTGAGATTTTGGGGAAGATGAGCGGTAGATAGAGTGAATGGATGGATTGGATGATGGATTTAGGGCTTGGAATGAAGGATTGAAGCTTGGAGGAAGATGGGGGCTCAAGGGGGAAGATTTTAGGGTTTTGGGTCGTGTTGGAGGAAGAAGAAACGTTTGGGTTGGGTTTAAATAGGCTAGGCTGGCGGCTGTCCAGAAATTAGGTTTTAACACTGGTTAGTCGGTCAAAGAACAACCACTGACCGACTAGTTTGGCAACTAGTCGGTCGATCGACCAACGCAGACCGACTAAGTGTAAACAGTAACTCCTGAACGAAAATAGGATTTAGAGTTAGTCGGTCCATGAACAAGTACTGACCGACTAGTTTAGCAACTAGTCGGTCGATCGACCAACGCAGACCGACTAAGAGTAAACAGTAACTCAACTAAAATTAAGATGATGTGTTAGTCGGTTAAAGAAGCATTGCTGACCGACTAGTTTGCAACCTAGTCGGTTAACCAACGTTCTTAGACCGACTAACGATAAACAGTAACTCCTGAGAAAATTTAGAAAGCTCACTAGTCGTTCCAAGAAGGATTGCCGACCGACTGGATCGTCATCTAGTCGGTCGGTACCCCTTCTTACACCGGCTAATAAGCACCAAAAGTTCCGATACGGAGCGCGGAGCCCCGGGATCGATTCCTAAGACTCCTAGGCTTGATCTAACAGTTAGATATGACCGTTATGAAGCCCGTCACGAATGACATACTTCGAAATCGACGATCCTAAGGAAGAAACGAGACAATACGACGAATCGATCGAAAATGAAAGTCACGGAGACGAAAACAACACAAGAGGAGAAAATCCACCAAAACATATATTATATTATAATAAATTCAGATACAAGGAAACCAGTCGTTACATCCTCCCCAACTTAAGAAAAATTCCGTCCTCGGAATTTCCGAACACTCACGAGTCCGGAAACAAAAGTGGGAAACGCTCTCGCATCTCATCTTATCTCTCCCAAGTGGACTCTCCCGGCGAACCGTGTCGCCACATCACCCTCACAAGATCGACAATCTTGTTCCGAAGCGATTTCTGACGCCTGTCCAGAATCTGCACTGGAAGCTGGTCATACGTCATATCGGGGCGAACGGTAATCTCTGAAAAATCCACTGCATGAGACGGATCGCTAATGTATCGACGAAGCTGCGACACATGGAAAACATTGTGAACTCCTTCCAAAGATGGCGGCAAGGCCAAGCGATACGCTACCTCGCCAACCCTCTCCAAAACGTCAAATGGTCCAATGTATCGCGGGCTCAACTTTCCACGCTTCCCAAAACGAATCACACCACGATTCGGGGAAATCTTCAAGAACACATGGTCGCCCGGTTGAAACTCCAAAGGACGACGTTTAGCATCCGCCCAATGCTTAAAACGGTCCTGAGCAATCCTCAACCTCTCCCGAATATTCCTGACGATCTCCACGGCCTCCACGATCATCTCAGGTCCCAACAACTCTCGATCACCAACGTCATCCCAACTCAATGGCGATCGACATTTCCTCCCATAAAGAGCGGCGAAAGGCGCCATGCCAATACTCGCCTGGAAGCTGTTGTTGTAGGAAAACTCTACCAGATGTAGATGGTCCTCCCACGAACCCTTGAAATCCAACATGCACGCCCTCAGCATGTCTTTCAAAATCTGAATCGTCCTCTCGGACTGGCCATCCGTCTGCGGATGGTACGCCGTGCTGAAACTCAGACGCGTACCCAAGCTCTTCTGCAAACTCTGCCAGAACTGAGATGTGAACCTCGTGTCTCTGTCCGACACGATACTCACGGGGACTCCATGAAGTCGCACAACTTCCTGCACGATTCATGTTACATCACTATCCAAACTAGGAAAAAGGAAATAGAACGGAGAGTAAAAGAATTTTACCTCCATATATCTCCTCGCTAACGCCTCAGTGGACTGCCCCACTCGGAACGGAATAAAGTGCGCAGATTTGGTCAATCGATCTACGATCACCCAAATCACGTCATTTTGATTCGGACTCCGAGGTAGTCCAGTCACGAAGTCCATAGTGATGTGCTGCCACTTCCACTCTGGAATCGGAAGCGGTTGTAGCAACCCGGCCGTACGCTGATGCTCCGCCTTCACTTGCTGGCAAACCAAGCACTTGGCTACACTCCGAGCCACGCTCCTCTTCATACCATGCCACCAATAATTCAGACGAAGATCCTGGTACATCTTGGTGCCACCAGGATGCACAGAATACGGCGAACTGTGTGCCTCCACCATCAGCTCCTCTCTAATATTCCCAGCTGGCACACACAACCTGGCTCCAAACCTCAGCGAGCCATCCTCATGAATCAAAAAGTCAGTCCGCAGACCGGCTTCCACCTGCTCCCGAATCTTTACCAACTTCGGATCCTCAGCCTGGCCAGCCTTAATCCGATCCACGATCGTCGACTGTACCTACATGTACATCAACGAAGAAGCCTCTCCAGAAAGAACAATCTCCACGCCAGACCCACAAAAATCCTGATGCAATCTCCACTGCGAGGTCAAAATCATCACCGCTGGAAGCCTACTCAGCGCATCAGGAACCACATTCACCTTGCCAGGGTGATACTGCAAATCAATCTCATAATCCGCCATAAGCTCCAACCATCGACGTTGTCGCATGTTGAGCTCCTTCTGCGTGAAAATATACTTCAAGCTTTTGTGATCGGTGAAAATCTTCACTTTCTCACTCAGCAAGAAGTGCCTCCAAATCTTAAGAGCGAACACAACGGCAGCCAACTCCAAATCATGCGTCGAATAATTCTTCTCATGAACCTTAAGCTGACGAGACGCATACGCCACAACATGTCCCTGCTGATGCAACACGCAACCAAGACCCTTGCCGGAAGCATCGTAAAAGATCTCAAATCCACCGCTGCGGTCAGGCACGACAAGAATAGGGGCACTCGTCAACCTCTCCTTCAGAACACCAAAAGCACTCTCGCAATCACCCGACCAAACATAAGCAACATCCTTCCGTGTCAACCTGGTCATCGGTTCAGCAATACGGGAAAAATCCTTAATGAATCGCCGATAGTAACCATCAAGTCCAAGGAAACTCCGAATCTCAGACGCAGACGACGGAACAGGCCACTCCCTGATGGCCCTAATCTTCTCGGGATCCACAGAAATACCATCCCCAGTCACCACATGCCCCAAAAAAGCAACTCGATCCAGCCAAAACTCGCACTTCGAAAACTTAGCATACAAACGATGCTTCCTCAAGATTTCCAACACCGTCCTCAAGTGCGATGCATGCTCTTCCTCCAACTTCGAATAGATCAGAATGTCGTCGATAAAGATAACGACAAACTTATCCAGAAAGTCGTAGAAAATCAGGTTCATCAGATTCATGAAAACTGCGGGCGCGTTAGTTACGCCGAAAGGCATAACCACAAACTCATAGTGTCCATACTTCGTCCTGAACGTTGTTTTCGGAACATCATCCCTCTTCACCTTCAACTGATGGTAACCACTCCTCAAATCCAATTTAGAAAACACCCTCGAACCTACAAGCTGATCAAAAATATCATCGATGTGAGGCAACGGGTATTTATTCTTAATGGTTACCGCATTCAATCCCCGATAGTCCACGCACATGCGACGCGAACCATCCTTCTTCTTAACCAGCAACACCGGTGCTCCCCACGGAGACACACTAGGATTAATATAACCCTTCAGCAACAGCTCATCCAACTGCTTCCGCAACTCTTCCAATTCTGCAGGTGCCATACGATACGGCGCCTTCGAAATCGGCTGCGCACCTGGAACGAGATCAATAAAAAATTCCAGAGCTCGATTAGGCGGCAACCCAGACATCTCCTCGGGGAAGATGTCGCCAAAATCTCGCACCACAGCTGGCCACTCCAGCTCCATCTGCATAGCTACAGCCTCCACCGGCCTGGCCCGAAATCTGACAGGACCAAGCGAACTGCTACCACGACTGAACTCAAATACTGGATGTCCGGGAATCTCGAACACCACCTTCTTCCTCCTGCAGTCGATCGTAGCATAGAAGCTCGCAATCCAATCCATCCCAAAGACCGCATCGTAGTTGGTGATGTTGTGGACAATAAAATCAGCATAAAGCTCATGTCCACAAACCACCACAGAGCAAGGACCGCACCCACGATGCACCGTGACTACTCCATTCCCTGTGACGATATTCCAACTCTTGGAGAGAGGGGACGTCGACAAGGAATGCTTCTCCACGAAGCTCTGGGCCAAAATGCACATTGACGCACCTGAGTCAAAGAGGACTCGGGCAGGGAACGTGCAAACCAAGACCACACCTAACAAACAGTCTAATCGATCAAATCTTATTCTAGCAACACCATACACAAGCATTAACATAATTTAACAATCAATTAATTAAGGAAGGAACAATCTAGATCGAAGGTTACCTGCAATGACATCATCCATGGCCAAAATCTCCTCCTCAGTCATCAGAAATGCCTGCCTCCTCGACGGAACAGCCTGCCGAAAAGCCTGCCCCTGTGGAACAAGAGCTGCTCCACGACCAGCGGGCATCGGGACTCTCTGCTGCAACGGCGGGGTAGCAATAGGTGCCCTCCGCAGCTGATTCGCATGCCGACAATCTCTCGCGACATGGGAGGCATCACCGCAAACCAGACACTGGCCCAAAAACTTCTGACACTGATCCTTGACATGGCCAGGCTTACCGCAGAAATGGCAAAGCTTCAGAATATGCCCTCCTGGCCTCTTAAACTGAGCGGACTGATTAGGCCTGAATCCAGGTCTAACCACAGCTCTCGCCTGTTCCACAGGCCTCCTCACAGCACCAACAACAGACCCCTTCCTCTGGTTCACAAGCAGCTCCTGCCTCTTGGCAGCGACCAAAACCTTCTGATAAGATTCCCGGTCAGAAGAGGTCACAAAACTCTGGAGCTCTGAAGCAAGCCCCTACAGAAACCTCTGAGCTCTCTCCTCAGCGTCCTGCACCATCTTTGGTGCAAACCGACTCAGCCTCATGAACTCCTGGTGGTACATGTCCACCGACGAGTTCCCCTGCTTCAGATCGATAAAACGCTGCATCATCTCTTCCCTGGCAGCCTTCGGGAAGAACTCACCATCAAATCTGGCCTTGAAGGTAGCCCAGATGATCGGCTCTACCAACATCTTTTCTTCAGCATCCCACCAATTCCTGGCATTATCCTTCAGCTGGCGCTTCGCCAAGTCAACCCAACTTACTTCGTTGACCTTGGACATCTTCAGATTGTCCTCAATATTCCTCATCCATTCATCAGCAGCTAGGGGACCTTCGGTTCCATCAAAATATGCCGGACCCAGCTCTCTGAACTGCTTCGCCCCGGGCTCAGGGCGAGGGGCTTCCACCACCCGAGTAGCTCGAGTCACCGGAGCATTTTGCACCTGCAGAAGCACACCCTGCTGAACCTGCATCATCTGCAACATCATCCTCATCATCTCCCCATTAGTGGGCTCCCGCTCAGGCTCCTCGTCGTGAGGGGGCGCACCACTACCACCACCACGGGTGATCCGCCTTCCTGCCATCTAATGACGCAGAAAACGAAACAATTAGACTCATAGCTTAGGGCTCAGAGGTCGAAATTATTTGTTGAACAATCTTGCATTATTATCGTTATCCCGATAATTACAGTTACAGAGGACCTGCATGGGCCACCACTAAAAACTGTCACGACCCGCATCCCTAAAATGGAGGCGAGACATGAAGAGGTCCGCACGGGAGTGGAGCGGTGAAGCCCCAAACCCGATAAGCGTCAATTTAGTATAAGCAGGTCCCTGTAATTGCAATCGAAACAACAACAATAATAATATGAGATGGATAAGAAACACCAATCCCAAAGTTTGTCCACAAAATATTCAACATCACAGAAAAGCCACCAGGCTAAAAGAAAAGTCAAGGGCCCAGAACAAGGCCAAACAAAAGCGACGACATAAATAAGTATAGGTGCCACGCACCGATAACAAAACAACTGTCTAACAAAAGTAAAACACAACGGAGACACTAGGATTGGTCCCCAGTGTCTACGTACTCCCCGTCCAACACGGGCGCAAGCTCGGCGTCTGCAAATACCTCGCCCTCATCGGGCAACTCAGGCTCAAGGTCTAACATGCGTCACCCAAAAGAGAAAGGGGCACATGTCAGCAAGTCTAAAAGACTTGGGCAAGGAAACTGAAAGTGAGGCAACTAGCAACCTAGCAGTTTAGTATGCATGACATGGCAGTTATAACATGAGTGCACAATTAAGACAGGGCAAGACGATTTGTACTTGAGAGCAATCATCGGGACAAGACAAGACAAGAGTAGCCAAGCTACTATCAATTCCAATCAATTCACTATTCACGTTGTTTTGTAGATGTTTACGCCTTACAGCTGAATGGGTTCACATTCGCTGATTGGCCGCTTAACAACTACCCCACCCAAAGAGTTTACGCCTTACCCCTGCAGTTGCTGATCGGGCAGACTCCCAGTTGATTGGTCGCTTAACTCTTACCCCCAATACACACACGTAATGGAGCCAGGGTCCCCGCACAATGAACTCAGCTAGTGAGCCTGGGGTTGCCCCGCACATGAGCTCGCATTATTAAACATTTGGCGTAGGGGTGCACCTAGCCGGAAACACGCAATTCGGGCATTGGCTATCAACCAACACATGGCCCGCTTCTGGAACACGAGCCAGGAACACAAGCATTTGTAGCAAGCTACGCAATCACAGAAACACTTAAGAATGCAATGCCATGACAATTAATTTGCGTACCGTTAATGGAAAGTAAACGTGACATGGTAGTTGTGCAACATGCTAAATGTCGGAACTAGATTCGTTGTCAAGCTAGTTCCCCAATTTGCGCCTAGGCGAGTATCATTTCGTCGCCTAGCCTCTTTTACGCCTACAATAAGCAAATGGCCTAAAACATGGCCTAAACCCTAAGTGGCAAGTTTCACTTGCCTAGCACCGGGGATGACGACCACTTCGTCACACGGATGCTAATCTACGGGGAATTCGCTGTTTTGGGGGGACAATCAACAAACAACATGAAATATTATTAGGGTTTCATAAAAAATATAAATAGGTTATAAAAAAACAACGGTAGATCGATTTCTTACCGAGAGGAGGCGGAAGAAACACTCCGGGAAACCCTAGGATCGGATCTGGAAGAGATTGGGGAAGTTTGGAGAAACTAGGGTTTTGGGGGATTTTGGGGTTTTGATGGATTTTGGTGAGATTTTGGGGAAGATGAGCGGTAGATAGAGTGAATGGATGGATTGGATGATGGATTTAGGGCTTGGAATGAAGGATTGAAGCTTGGAGGAAGATGGGGGCTCAAGGGGGAAGATTTTAGGGTTTTGGGTCGTGTTGGAGGAAGAAGAAACGTTTGGGTTGGGTTTAAATAGGCTAGGCTGGCGGCTGCCCAGAAATTAGGGTTTTAACACTGGTTAGTCGGTCAAAGAACAACCACTGACCGACTAGTTTGGCAACTAGTCGGTCGATCGACCAACGCAGACCGACTAAGTGTAAACAGTAACTCCTGAACGAAAATAGGATTTAGAGTTAGTCGGTCCATGAACAAGTACTGACTGACTAGTTTAGCAACTAGTCGGTCGATCGACCAACGCAGACCGACTAAGAGTAAACAGTAACTCAACTAAAATTAAGATGATGTGTTAGTCGGTTAAAGAAGCATTGCTGACCGATTAGTTTGCAACCTAGTCGGTCAACCAACGTTCTTAGACCGACTAACGATAAATAGTAACTCCTGAGAAAATTTAGAAAGCTCACTAGTCGTTCCAAGAAGGATTTCCGACCGACTGGATCGTCATCTAGTCGGTCGGTACCCCTTCTTACACCGGCTAATAAGCACCAAAAGTTCCGATACGGAGCGCGGAGCCCCGGGATCGATTCCTAAGACTCCTAGGCTTGATCTAACAGTTAGATATGACCGTTATGAAGCCCGTCACGAATGACATACTTCGAAATCGACGATCCTAAGGAAGAAACGAGACAATACGACGAATCGATCGAAAATGAAAGTCACGGAGACGAAAACCACACAAGAGGAGAAAATCCACCAAAACATATATTATATTATAATAAATTCAGATACAAGGAAACCAGTCGTTACAGATTGAGACAGGTGTCAGTGCTTCAGAGGTAGAGCCTGCGGCGATTTTGTCCCGCTGGACTTTCTTGGGGTAGACTAGTAGGTGTGTTGTACCGTGTGTGGACACTTTTTATTCCTTTCGGACCGGGGTTTCTTTCTTTTGTACCCCCACTTTTGTACCCCCTCTTGTACAGCTGATGTATGTATTTGTACTTTGTATAATATAATGTAATTAAAATGTTGTTATGTTTTCCTTTGAGTAATACGATTTTATATTCTGTTGGAGCACTATAACTTTCTCTGCGTATTATTCCAGTGTTGTTACGGTGGCCTGCTTATTTAATTAATTTAACCACAAAAAATGCCTAGTAGCATTTAGATAAGAGGGCATTAAGCCCGAGTCTGAATACTACGATGGCCTCGTCAGCTACGTCTCTCCGTATTTGGGAGAGCGAGGCATGACACTAGAACCCATCAACTTTCTCAAATCTCTATTCTATGTAGAAAGTGGGGTAAGGGTATGGAATTTTTCTTTTCACAATTTTTTTGGCTATATAATTTTCTTTATATAAAAATCTTTCTTTCTTTATATGCATGAGATAACTCAATATATACAAGAGGCGGCCTACGCATCCCAGACCAGACGATCTTAGGGCATCAGGTTACCAGGAACCCCTCGGACGTTTTATTTAGGACATTTGTTTGATTTTTGTATTATTGAGATTTTTGCAAACTCACGTAAACGCGATGGAATACAAAACATGATCAAATATCATTTATTGGCTATTCACAGAAGAAAAAGAAAAATCATAGAATCTAGACATGGCTCGGTTTCATGAATTCTAATCATCACTACTTTGGTCATTGTGGGTTTATCCTATCTCTTTTGAATTACTAAACATCCATGAAGCAAAAGAATTATCAATCAAATCACGCAAGAGTAGAATAATTTTCAGATTTTTGATTCATTCATTTTTAGCTCAACTGTTTCAAGAATACGGTTGTGAACCTATGGATTCTACTATGAAAAAGCATATTAACAATGATACTCTAATCAAGGAATTGAACTCTAATCTAACGGATACCAGAGTTCATTAAAATAAATAAATCCACAATATTTCATAGAAAATGAAGCATATGAGACATAAATAGAGAGGTGAACATGGTTCATCTGATAATTTTAAAGTGTGTTTCACGACGAAGCACAGTGCGTGCACTGTGCACTCCCCCAAGCTTACACGTCACATTGTCCTCAATGTGCGTATAATATGGTAAGAGGACAACAACAAAATAGGGAGCTACACAACAAAATAATATCTCTCCCCCAAGCTATATCAGACGATGCCCGGTGTGGACATATGGGCATAAAATTTGTGGAGAGAAGGAAAGTAAGCACCATGGTAGAAGGGTGGGCAATCAACCTATAAAATAGGGTGGGGTGCAAAAGATAATTGAGCAACCATCATATGGGGTGAATTTATTAAACTAGGAATGCATAAAAAATCTTATACAGTCCTCTCGCTGTCGAGAGGGTTTGTGTGTATTTAAAGCATAAAAGTTTACACTACAGCTACACTACTAGATTGATACCACCTGTAGGAAAAGGCAGATCCAGTATCTTTGCTGGTGTAGGCAGCTGCTCTAACTGCACCTTCCATGGCTCTGCCAGCTACGTGTCTCCACGGACTCCATCAGATTCCATCAATGTGGCTCCCATTATCTCTCCAAGGACTCCACCTGTACCCTGAAAGAGATAAGCCGCATCAATCTGATGTGGATAATTTTTCCCCAAAATAAAAGTTTTCCAAAGAAGATCGTTAAAAGAAATATGAAAAATAAAAACAGGTTGACAATACTTCCCTGAAAATATATCTCTGCTCTCGTGTACCACAACAGGCAATCCCTCATCGTTCGTTTTGGGTTCTTCAGGCAACCCTGGCATATAAGTGTGTGTCTCATCAGGCGACTCCTCACTGTGCTCCTCGGCATGTTCCTCAAGTAATGACACGTCTAAGCATACCTCTGGTCCATAATCGTATGTGTTCTGCAAAAGGTACGACATGTCAAAAAGATCTGAATCAAAACAAATATCAAATGGAATGCAGGATTCAGAAATGGAATGGGTAAAAATATCTCCCTGAGTGGGAGCAGTAAGCTCTGATGGGTGGTCATCTGCTGGATGCTCAGCCATGGTGAGGGAAGGCAAAGGTGGTAGAATCTTCTCTGTGGCCTACTCCTGAACAACAACCCCTGACTCTGCAGTGATACTCCCTGAGTATCTCAATTCAGTTGCCCCATCAAAAGTAACTACAATCGTGCCATGCACCACTGTCTCGTCAGAGGTGACATCGTCCACCTCCTCGCAACGCACTGCTTCGGCCTCCTCCTCGGTAGGTGCAGATGTCACTGTGGGCTCGGATATCTCCTCCATGGTGTAGAAATGGGTCTTGTTACCCTTGACGTGCATTTATATTTTATATAATCACGCACGTCTTCTTTGTGATTTTCTGTTGTTTTCCGGTGTTTCGTATCCATTCTCTCATATTTTTTAGTTTTCTTTCACTTCTTTGTGTTTTTGTGCCAATGCAGGAGATTGCCAGCATTGGGGACATATAAAGCAGATATCATGAGTCCCCAGAGCAATGCGAGGTGTCACGCGTGATCCCGGGGGCCATACGTCGAAGAATTCCATATATCAGCCCTCAACCGATCGGTTGGACAGAGCCAACCGATCGGTTGGTGCATGCATATCCGACCCAGACAGGAGTAGAAGTGAAGAGCAGCTCACCCGATCGGTTTAGCGATCGGGTGAACCCGACAGAGCTCTCTGTCTTTTTGGAGCTGAATTCCAACCGATCGGGTGACATCTCACCCGATCGGTTCATCTGTAGCCAAGATTTCCCATCTCATGACCGATGAGCTCATCCGATCGGTTGGGTTACCGGGTGAAGTGTCTGAAGACCGAAGGCAATATCGACTGTCAGCTCACCCGATCGGTTGATGGTTCAACCGATCGGGTGGCCGTATTTTCTATATATAGTGACCTAGGTTTTTCCCAGACGATCCACATTGTATTTTCTGTCTTTTTGGGATTTTTGACGGCTCGGAATTTATTCCGTCTTGTAAGTTTTCTGATTGTTCTGGAACTTTAATATTGCATTAATACTATTGTTAGCTTCTACTTTCTATTGGTTGATTTTGATTTCAATGGTTGAATTTTGTTATGATGCTATTTTTGCCATGAATTTTGAGTAGTTCCCCAATATGGGATTTTGGAGGAAGCCCCTTCGTGGGTTCTCCCTAGAACGACCATAGGATTAGGGTTTCGATAGGATTTAGGAATTTAGATGGTTACACGGAGAGTTTTATTGTCATTGGCGGGAGAAAGACTGCCTCTGACCATTGGGGCAAGGGAAAATAAAACTGGCGTTTGATCCCCTAGCCACAGCTCATACCCCTAGCGTAGACATTGAATCCTAGCGCGTGGGAACGGCAGGATGAAATGTTAGGAGTAATCATTGCGAGCTTAGTGCTCCCGGAGTCGGTCGGTGTTAATGGATATGGGAATGCCCATCGACCAAACCTGGGTAGTCCTAGGGTATCATCCTAGGCATCGACCGGAATATCGGGCCCATAGGACGCTAGGTACCACTCTTAGAGGCAACGTCTCACCACTAAACCCTAAAATCCAATCGTATCCCTATCCGGCGGTCGTAATAGAGAGTGCACATGATAGGGTGGAAACCAAAGTCCTGGGTTCCCTTTTATATCTTACATCCTTCATATTTCTATTTTGTGACAACCTACCGATTAATCGGGCTAGCTCACCCATCAGGTGATCCGGTTCCTTCCTGACAACAAGCATAACACACGCCTCCCTGAGTTCGACCCCCAAGCCACAGTACAACACCGTGCGCTTGCGGTTACAAATATTTAAATCCAGTATCCCCGATCTCACTGCATATATTGCTAAATCTAGGGAACTTCAAGCTTTATGGTGCCACTGCCGAAGAGGCAACGTGCTTGTTTCTCTTAGGACCCTGTGAACCCTAGAGACTAGTTCACATCCTCACCTCGCGATAATTTTTGCATTCTACATTTTATTTTTGTTTTTATATTTTATTCTTTATTTTCTATTATTTTTATCTGGCTTTATACCATACGTGCTTCACGGGTGTTTCTTGATTTTTCATGCGCAGGAATACAAGAAGTCTCGACGACTTGATTCCTATAGATCCTGAGATAAACGCCACTGTGAGGCATCTGAACGCTGAGAGGAGAAGAAGGGAAGAAGCTGAAACCACGGGAGAAAATACTCCTCCCCAGAAGTCCTAGCTTGAGTACTCGATGTCGTCCACCGGGTCCACGTCTAGCATCCAACCTCCGGCCATTACGGCCGGAAATTTTGAGCTGAAGCCGTCATTGGTGACGTGGATCCAACAGGACCAATTTTCAGGAGCTCCTATGGAGAGCCCAATTGAGCACATGGACTCGTTTCTGTAGAAGTGAGACACCTTCAGAATCAACGGTGTGTCAGCTGACGCCATCTGGCTTAGATTGTTCCCTTTCTCTCTGCGGGACAAAGCCAAACAATGGCTGCAGGGGAAGGACCCAAATACTTTCACAACTTGGGAGAAGTTATCCAATGCTTTCCTGAACAAATTCTTTCCCCCGGGGAAAACAATGAAGCTGAGGAGCGAGATCTCCTCCTTCTCCCAACCAGCCACGAATCCTTGTATGAGGCATGGATGAGATATAAAGAAATGCAAAGGAGATGCCCTCACCATGAGCTCTCCAAATGGCAAATCATCAATTTGTTCTACAATGGGTTGAGGGATGATCTGAAATCCTCAATGGATACCGAGGCTGGAGGGTCCTTTATGTCAATGAACAAGGAAGATGCCGAAAACATTCTGGAGAACATGACATCTAATAATGAAAGGTGGTGCGATGAACGCTCCACGCCCAGATCTAGAGGGATGCACAGAGTGGAAGAGGTCGACAAATTATCTAGCAAATTTGATTTGCTATCTACCCAGATCTCGGTATTTATGGTGGGAGCTGGAGGTGCCAACACCCAGCAAGTAGCAGCAGTGGAAGCTGAAGTCCTGGGAGACTTTGATGGTGGTGATATCTCACCACCGGTGGATCAGGCGAGCGCTCTTTTCTATAACCCGACGGGTAATGCACCCTATCCACTGAGGACAAGCTCAAATCAGGCATACTCTCCTAATAACCAGAACCACCCGAATCTAAGCTACAGGGCACCATACCAGTTGCCCCAGCAACCTCAGCAACAATTATATCAGCCACCTCGGCAGCAGTAGCAGTTGTACCAGCAGCAACAACAGCCCCAACAGATGTACCAGCAATACCCCCCCATAAATCAGCAGCCCCCGCCATAGCAGCAACCACCTAACCAACAACGGGTAATCTCTCCGGTCGAGAATCTCTTTACCCAATATATAACAAACTAGGAGAATATTAACCTGTATCTGCAGATGGGACAGAATACCTTGACCAATCAAGTAACCCAGCTAGGGTTGCAAGTGGCAAATCTTCAGAGGGCACAGAGCCAATTGCCGGGTCAGCCGGAGGTAAATCCTAGGGGGCCAAATCAAACATTGACATTGACGCATGACCATGCAAATGTGTCTGTGATAGTATTGAGAAGCGGCACATAGATTCCGACTAGGGAGGCCGCCAAAGAACCCGAAGCTCCATTGGTCGATGGGCGACCAAATGTAAAAGCAAGTGACGATGGAGCTTCGTCATCAAAGACCATGACTCCGTAGGGAGTTTCTGAGGAAGAAAAGGAGAAGAATGAAGAGGGCAACTCGAGAGTCTTCAAGCCCGTCGTGTCATTCCCTCAAAGACTTGCCAAGGCAAAAATAGATGAGAAATACAGCAAGCTTGTCGACATGGTTAAAGACTTGAGTTTGCAGATCCCCTTCCTAGAGGCTATAGATACCATCCCTTCTTATGCTAAATTTCTGAAGGATTTGGTGACGAAGGGTAGAAGGAAAGAAAAAGTCGTCCTGACAGCGGAATGCAGCGCTCTGATTCAACGAGCGAACCCGCCAAAGCTCAAGGACCCAGTGAGCTTCTCTATCCCATGCTCGATAGGAGAGGTGAAAATCAATCGGGCGCTCGTCGATTTGGGTGTGAGCGTGAGTTTGATGCCTCTATCGTTATACAAGAGGATAAGAATGGGCGACCTTGAACCCACCAGAATGACACTGCAACTTGCAGACAGATCGGTGAAATACCCGGTGGGGGTTGTGAACGACTTGCCGATGAACGTCAGGGGCGTACATGTGCCTGTGGATTTTGTAGTTATGGACATGTCGGAAGATAACCACACCCCGATTATCCTCGAGAGGCCCTTCATGGCGACAGCTGGCATGCTCATTGATGTAAAGAAGGGGAAGCTGTCCCTAAATGTGGGCAAACAGAAAGTCGAGTTTGATTTGGGACTGTCAATGAAGCATCCACCGGAGGAGCAAAGTTGCAATGTGCTGGAGGCTGAAGAAGAAAGAGTCGTAGAGGCTGGATCTTGGGAGATTCTCTCGAGGAACCCCCCCTCCCCGATAGGTTGGGGGGCCTTAAGGAGCACATCGTGTTGGAAGAGGAAGAAGTAGCTGCTCCCGGATTCAAGAAGGTTGCTCCGACGAGGAGCAAGGGAAAAGAGCCCTTGGGGCTCACTGCTGATGAAGTCTGTATCCTGTGAAGAGTGGCGGTTGACGCCAATGTGAGGAAAAGCCCCCGGACACCACCAGCGGGAGGATCGTTGAGAGCATCTACCTGTCACCTCTACCACTGATAAGGACCACTGCTCCAAAAGCTAATGGGATACCGATCATTGGTCATCACCTGTACCAACCACCCTGAAGATCATATACTGGGAGTCGAGCAAACGACTTTAAACAACATCACTTCATGGGAGGCAGCCCATGTTCTAAACTTTAGTCGTTATCTATAGGATTAGTTTTCTTATTTTTGGTGAATAAATACTGCCATGGGGATTTTCATTGGGGGACTTAGATGAATTTCGTGTTTTTGCAGGAAATTGCCCCTACCCGATCGTTTCATGTATCAACTTATCGGGTGGCCTGTATCTAAAGATGTGTCGTATCAGAACATCAGCCAACTGATCGGGTGGAACAAGCTGAGACCGGATGGCATATCGAGTGATAACAGCAGAGCTCTCAGGACGTTTTGGAGTTAAATCAGCCGATCGGTTGAGCTGAAACTGTGATCGGGTGGCAGACTGGGTGAAAATTACAGTGCTCTCGGAAAAATTTGTGAAGCGATCAACCGATCGGGTGAAAACTCACCCGATCGTTTTGCCTGTAGCTACTTTCCAACAAAAAATTTCGAAAATTAACCCAACCGATCGGGTGAGATTTCACCCGATCGGTTCACCTAACCCTATAAATACCCCCACACTCACCCGATTTCATTTCATTCACCCGAACTCCCTCTTCCTCCGATCATTTCGTCTTCCCTCTCCCTCAAACGGTTCTCTCTCTCACTCCCACAACTCCTAATCTCACTCTCCCCACTTCCTCCACCTCTCTCTCTCTCTCCATCAATTCCATCCCCTCCACCACATTCATCCCCAATTTCGCCCTAACGCTAGCCCTAACATCCCCAATTTCGAAAATTCCTCTCTTGTTGGATTGAAGTGATGCGGCTTCACAACTCGCTCCATTGCACTACATGGGATCTTTTTCAAACAAGGAATCGCTTCGATACTGAGTACACTCGCTCCTGAGCTTTATTTTTACCTTGCCCAAGTATTTGCATTTTGCTACATTTGTCGTTTGATTGTGTGCATTCATATAGTCTTGCATTCACATTGCATCATCACATAATCATGGCCAAAGACAAGGGTAAGGGGATCATGCGGGAAGAGGAGCCGTCTCACAAGAGACACAAGTCCACACGTCCACAGCGTGAACGTGCTCCTCCTCCTCCTCCTCCTACCCAACCTCCATCCCAACCCATCATTCCCGTGGCGGATCCGCTGATGGGCCCGCAGGGAATCCGCTTCATGAGTCTAGCTCACAAATATTTTTATCATCATCTCAACCAACGATCGCATTTATCCACTAAGTTTGCTCATGCTCAAACCCTGATCGATCTCGGAGTTTTCTCCGGTGTCGAGACTCTATTTGCAAACCTAGGGTGGCTAAGCTTCTTGAACTCCCATGCACCATCATACCCCGCCCTCACACTCGAATTCCTCTCGACTCTAAAAACAGGGGGGTCAATCGTAGATTTTCGTCTACGAAACCAAAACTACCGCTCCCACGTAAACACAATCAACAACATTTTTGATTTCCACAATCTCGGTGCCGATATCCGTCCCTATGATTTTCATCGTGACTTTGATGTCGATTATTTTTAGGGTCGCCTCACCCTTCATGATCTTTATCCTCGAGGCAAGGCCAAGGACTCCTCCATCATGCACCCTATCTTTCGGCTAGCCCACCTCATCATATCTAGCACTTTCTTTCCCCGGGATGAGTCCGGGACCGTGACTATCCCTGACCTTTTTATCATTTGGGCTATGACTTTTGATTTCATTCGCGGTGCTGACGAGATCACTTTTGAGGCCCCGTGTATAACTATTAACGGCGGTGCATGGCTTATTCAAAAACTACTTGATATTAGCCGCGCCGGTAAGGGCAAATATTGCTGCGGGGGCCTCATCATCATTGCCTTGCACCCCCCAATCGGCGTCGTTATCCCCCATGACTTGCCGCATGCCGCAGGATCTACATATCTAGATCTTGATGTCATGCGGCATGCCCACATGATCAAGCCTCGAGGCGTAGGTCAGTATGTCTTTTACTATGGCCACCCCCTGCCCCATATACCATTCTGCCCAATCCCGGCCTTATGACTATTCATCTTGAGGCAGACTGGGCATTTCCTCCTGACCCAGAGTTTATGGGGGGTTACATCTTCAGTTTCCACTCACTGACACACCACGACCACCGTCCCCTGCCGCCCACTTAGGTGAGCAGAATATCACTGCGTTAAGAGGAGATCTCAGGGCTGGCCCTAGTGTCATGACCCCGGCTTCTGCCGCTGTTTCTTCCGAGGCACTCACCACGGCCCTCTTAGGCATAGCCTCCGGTGCCGGCACGACCACTACCGTCGGCACCTCTTCTGCTGTACGTCATGCCACATCCGCTCGCCTCGCTCTAGAGGCTGAGGTGGCTCCTCTACGTGCTGGCGTATCTACCTCTACCTCCTCGGACCCATCCTCTTCTTTCTTTTCGCACCCACGTTTCCTCGCACTCGAGCGAAACGTGGCCACCATTCTCTGTATCCTTACACACATTCACGGTCCACCTCCACCTACTCCAGCACCGTCACCACCACCTTCGCCTCCTCGACGATCATCACCTCCCGCCACCACCGCTTCCATTCCCACCTCTACATCTCCACACACTATTTCTGACCCACCACCTCCGCCACCCTCCACTTCCATCATCGCATACACTCATCGCAAGAAATTACCGATGCGCTCGAGATCACTTCCATCACCTACTTCATTGGCCACCGTATCCCTCCCACTTACAATTATCACCGACACTCCACCATCGTTCACACCACCACCGCACCCATCCATCCACCCCTTTCTCCACTTCTCCGCACACTCATCACCTCTCCCGCCCACACCCCCCTTCCTCTTCCGAGGAGGACGAGGACGCTTCCTCTCCTACATTTTGATCTCTTTCTTTTTCTTTTCTAATTTTCCCTCTAGCACATTATTTCTGCATCACCATGATCATATCATATTGCTAGCATTGTCATGATCAGCTTGGGGGAATTCGATTTTTGTGCATTTTGTCGCGTGATGTCTTTGGCATGTGCTTGTTTATATGTGTTCTTTGGATGTGTTTTTTATATCATTTATTTGTGTGTTTGTGTTCTTTGGTTGTGTTTTTCACGTTTTTCACATTTTTGTGTCGGTGCGTACTCCCCCCCCCCCCCCAATTTCTTTGCCCTCCCATATTTACTACTATTGCATTGAGGGCAATGCAAGTTTCATCTTGGGGGAGTCGCACTTTGTGCGTCAGTTTTGTCTTTTTTATCATTTTTGAGTCGTTTTCATCGTGTTTTTCTTTTTTCTTTCTTTCTTTTTATTCTCCTTCTCCTAGAGATGACCCCACATGATGAATTGCCACGAATCTACTCTCTCTCTCTCTCTCTCTCTCTCTCTCTCTCTCTCTCTCTCTCTCTCTCTCTCTCTCTCTCTCTCTCTCTCTCTCAGCTTAGCTTAGCTACGATAATCACCTTCACTAACCCTAGGAAGCCGAGTCCTATTGCATTTCATGCTTCGTGGGTTCACTTTGCTTTTATGTGAGTTGTTTGTCGTAACTAGCTGTTTGGTGTGATTCTATATTTTGATTCTGATTTATATACCTATCCTAGGCTGACCCCTAGACTATCATGCTTCGATTTTGAATATGCGGTGTTTTGCTTCTACTATCTGCTTCTCTGTGCATGAAATATATATACGTATTACACTTCAATTCACATGTGTCGGGACTCTACCAATAGGACTAGGATAACCCATTTAGCTTATGCTCTGATTCGCGAGAAAAATTTTCTTTGGCCCAAGTGTTTAGAATTCGACTTATTTTTGTTTTGCTTGGTGCAAATCCCCTCGTCGTGTACCGTTCTCCCACTTGGGAAAGTACATAAGTATATAGCCAAAAATCCAAAAGCCCAAAAAGAGAAAAGAAAAAAAGAAAGAAAGAAAAAGAAAAAAAAATTGTATAGCCAAAAGTCCAAAAAATATAAATACCCAAAACCCAAAAAAATTTCCTTTGTGAATATCATTCCTATCGACCGTGAATAAAGGGAAGGCGAGAATTTGCACCGAGTGTTCTACTCCACACCTTCTCAACCTCCCTCGTTTTCGATCACACTTGGCATAGGAATTTTCTAGCAATTATCTAAGCAATAGTGTGATGATCTTCTAGTTCCTAGCAGTCAAGTCCCCGACACATGATAAGCTTCAATTCTTATTCTATTCGCATGCATACTTGAGCTATTATTCACCGCTAATTCGAATTGAATCGATATTTGGGTCATTCCTTGGGTATGTGTATATGGAGCTTTATTGCACAATTTAGATAGTAACACCGTCTACTAGTTCACGACCACACTCACTTGCGCTTCACTGCGTGGGCCCACGACACTTGTATGGACTCAAATTCCTGGGTTTAGTGATGTGTTTATCGCATGCTTGCTTAGTGTGTCGTGATTGATTTCGTTGGCTCTGACGGGCGATCTTGGATTTTATTTTCCTTATTTCTATTTCTTCCTTTCTATTTTTTCTCTCTCGTTTTCCTCGAGGACGAGGAAGGGTTCAGCTTGGGACGTGCGTTTATATTTTATATATTCACGCACATCCTCTTCGTGATTTTCCGTTGTTTTCCGGTGTTTCGTACCTATTCTCTCGTGATGTTTAGTTTTCTTTCACTTCTTTGTATTTTTGTGCCAATGCAGGAGATTTCCAGTGTTGGGGACATATAAAGCAGATATCATGAGTCCCCGAAGCAACGGGAGGTGTCACGCGCGATCCCGGGGGCCATACGTCGAAGGATTCCATATATCATCCCTCAACCGATGGTTAGACAGATTCAACCGATCGGTTGGTGCACGCGTATCTGACCTGGACAGGAGCAGAGGTGAAGAGCAGCTCACCAGATCGATTCAGCGATCGGGTGAACCCGACAGAGCTCTCTGTCTTTTGGAGCTGAATTCCAACCGATCGGGTGACATCTCACCTGATCGGTTCATCTGTAGCCAAGATTGCACATCTCATGACCCAATGAGCTCATCTGATCGGTTGGGTTATCGGGTGAAGTGTCTGAAGACCGAAGGCAATATCAACTGTCAGCTCACCCGATCGGTTGGCCGTATTTTCTATATATAGTGACCTAGGTTTTTTCCAGACGATCCCCATTGTATTTTCTGTCTTTTTGGGATTTTTTATGGCTCGGAATTTATTCCGTCTTGTAAGTTTTCTGATTGTTCTTGCATTAATACTATTGTTAGCTTCTACTTTCTATTGCTTGATTTTGATTTCAATGGTTAAATTTTGTTGTGATGCTATTTTCGCCATGAATTATGAGTAGTTCCTCAATCTGGGATTTTGGAGGAAGCCCCTTCGTGGGTTCTCCCTAGAATGACCATAGGATTAGGGTTTCGATAGGATTTAGGAATTTAGATGGTTACGCGGGGCGTTTTATTATCATGGTGGGAGAAAGACTGCCTCTGACCATCGGGCCAAGGGGAAATAAAACTGGCGTTTGATCCCCTAGCCACAGCTCACACCCCTAGCGTAGACATTAAATCCTAGCGCGTGGGAACGGTAGGATGAAATGTTGGGAGTAATCATTGCGAGCTTAGTGCTCCCGGAGTCGGTCGGTGTTAATGGATATGGGAATGCCCACCGACCGAACCCGGGTAGTCCTAGCGTATCATCCTGGGCATCGACCAGAATATCGGGCCCATGGGGCGCTAGGTACCACTCTTAAAGGCAACGTCTCACCACTAAACCCTAAAATTCAATCGTATCCCTATCCGATGGTCGTAATAGAGAGGGCACATGATAGGGTGGAAACCAAAGTCCTGGGTTCCCTTTTATATCTTACATCCTTCGTATTTCTATTTTGTGACAACCTACCGATTAATCGGGCTAGCTCACCCATCGGGTGATCCAGTTCCTTCTTGACAACAAGCATAACACACGCCTCCCTGAGTTCGACCCCCAAGCCACACTACAACACCGTGCGCTTGCGATTACAAATATTTAAATCTGGTATCCCCGATCTCACTGTATATATTGCTAAATCTAGGGGACGTCAACCCTCAACTAGAGAAAATACTTTGCCATCGATTTTACCTGCAGGAAAAAGGTGATGACTAATAAAATCTTGAAATGAAAGCTCAAAAGGATCACCTGCCGTTATTCTCAGTGGACCGGTGTATTGGACTATGTCCACGATGCTTCTCAATATGTCCCTATGTGTGTCCTCATTTTACTCTACCTGATGTAATGGTTCAAGAATAGGAGGCGGCTCGGGCACGACACCAGAAGCAATGTTGTTGTCGCATGTGCAACTCTCATCCTTGACGTAATGATGAGAATATTCTTCCCCAAGCTGAACGCCATCATCACTCTCCATAGCCAATGTGATTTCTTCATGTGCTTGTGATGTCGGGTGCTCAAGAGATGCAAGTTCCTTGCAGAGTTCATCGACCTATTGTTGCAACTTAAGGGTCTCACTCTACTGAGATCTATTAAGTTCCATGCTCTCCTCAAACCGTGCGAATGCCAAATTAATGGGATGACCAGGACTCAAGAGGCAGCCGCGGATTTCGTAGGGCATGTGTCCCTACATGTCACAAGAATCGCAGTAGGTATAGAACTATGTGTAGTGGTCATATCCTTCCATATGATATTACGGGTCCCATGGATAATATTCGTGTTCTTCCAAAGGAACCTCATACTGCTCTGAATAATCTTCGCCTGAATACTCCCAAGATTGTTCCATTGTACCTGCATAGTCAAAATGAATAACCTAGAAAAGATATCAGTGGTACAAGAAAAGGAGATAGCAATAAAGCGGTGGCGGGAAAAAATATATCTCTTTGTTTCTCTTTATAAATTTTCTTTTTTATCCGAAGTCTAGCAACCTAATTGTGATAAATAGATAGTATGGCGGAATGCCTCCCCGGCAACGACGCCTAAAACTTGTTCGGTCCGTCCTTTTGCTCTCGCAATCGGGACGGTGGTTGAATGTCGTCTTACCGCAAGCGAACGGTGTAAACAGTGGCGAGCGGGTATCGTATCCACAGGGAGGCGGTTGTCACACTACCTATCAATCCTAGGTTGGGTTAGGCTTCGAAGTTTTATTGGTGGAGATGGATTATGGAGAGTCGTGATGGCGATGGATGTGAAATGCGAGGGTGTCACTATCGGCGGGGCACATCCAAACAAAAAGGAAAACAAATAGAACAAAGAGAAACAATTGAGGGAAATATCACTAGGGTATCGAGAGTCTCTGCTAGAGCTTTTGGGTTTGGATAACGGGTTAAGGATCCCTTCATCGAATGATGAATGAGGGTAGGAGTTCCACGTCCGTAGATGGGAACGAGCATTTGACTTCAATCGTCACGCCCGTCTAACGCCTCGCTATGCAGAGCCGCGCTTTTGCTATCGGTAACGCATGAGGACGTGTGTATTATGTGTAATTTTAGCCTGTAAGGA
Organism: Scilla litardierei; assembly: GCA_030789695.1. Classification (NCBI taxonomy): domain Eukaryota; kingdom Viridiplantae; phylum Streptophyta; class Magnoliopsida; order Asparagales; family Asparagaceae; genus Scilla; species Scilla litardierei. Next base: position 48,507,591 of record CM061142.1, read on the forward strand.
TCAATACACTAGAGGGGGGGTGAATAGTGTATATTAAAAAATTGTCACAAATAAAATGTTAGTAATATTTGTAAAGATGGCACAGAAATAAAAAGACAAGTACTGAAATTAAATCAATCGTAAACACAGAGATTTATCCTGGTTCGGATCCTTGTGATCCTACTCCAGTCCTCTACCCCGTAGAGATTTTCAATCCATTATAATCACTTGCCCCGCAAGCACCAACTTACAAAAATGGCGACACTCCCCGTGTCCCAAACTTTGTACAATCTCTAACAGAGATTCAAACCTGTAAAATAATGAAATAGAAAAACACATATAGCCATGTAATAAATTTCAGAGAATGAATTCAAGGATGGTGTTTTAGAGGAAGAACTTCAAGATGTAAAAGATATGTAATGAAGCGCAACACTTGAAGTTCTCTGGTTCATAAAAGAAGAGAGAGAGATCAATCGATTTCTTCTTCAATTATGAACACAAACAACTTTCCAAAATGATGTTGAAAAACCAAGTTCTTCTGTTCTTAAACGAAGAAGGAAATCTAATTATTTCTTCTTACAAATAAGAAAAGAACAACTAATGGCCTAAAACTTTAGAAAAGAGAAGACATGATTCCAACAAATAAGAGAGTAAAGAAGAGGAAAGTGTGTGAAAGAAAAGAGAGGGTCTACCCCTTTATTTATAGTGTTTAAGGAAGGTTGGGGACTGTAGTTAACGTTGGAAAACGGGTAGGAACCGTCCCTGAAAATTTGGGATCAAAACGGCTAGTTTTGAAATTGGTCGACCAAAAGGACACATTGGTCGACCAAAACTTAGAGAGGGAATTTCGACCGTTGGAAGATATTTCTAGAATCTACACGGTTAGGGGAGTTTGCATATGCAATCTCATAACCAAATTCGAAGGTTTAAAATTGGTCGACCAAAATGGGATTATTGGCTGCCAATTTTCAAAGTTGCGAATTTTCGAAACTGGGAAGTGTAGATCTCTTAGGAATGGAACCTAGATGACTAAGATATATTATCACAAGGCTTTGTGACTCTAATAAAGTAAATTTTACATTGATTACATAAAGCCGTAGATAGGACTGCATCTGCAACTGAATCTGAGAAGCTTCTTTGCAGGAGATCCTTATCAAGTGATTATATATCCAAGTCGTGGATTAGGTGCCTTTGTCTTTCCAGCTTCATGATTGATATATCTGATTGAGTATGCATGAAGATATCTCATTTGTGTGGAACTCAGCATTGATATGTATCTGCATACATAGAGTTAGTAGCACTGAATGTGTTTGTCACATCAAAATCATATGGGAATAGAAAGATGGAATTATGAAATTCCAACATTCTCCCCCTTTTTGATGATGACAAACATGAAAAATATATATATGTAAAATTCAACATATCAGATATACTCCCCCTGAATATGTGGAGTTAGTGAATACACCCCCTGAGTAGATGAAATATATTCTCCCCCTTTGGAATCCTCAAAAAAGAGGTAAAGTTAGTTAATGAGGGGAATATAAAATGCGGTCAAAGTAGATAGCCTATAAAAAAGTGAACCTAATTTGGCCAGAGTTGAAAATCAGGTGTAAACCAAGAAAAATATGAAGACCATAATAAAGAGCAAGCCATGAAAAACAATGAATGGAAAGAGCATGAAAAATAGAAAAGAAGTCAGGCCTTAAAAAATAAGAAAAAGAATATACCAATGCCGACCGAAATAAGTAGTGGACAGGCCACTTTAAAATGAAATGCCAAAGCATTATATTTGTGAAAAAATAGGAAGAAGATCACAAAAGAAAAGACAAAAATTATGTAGGCCGAAAAATGAAATAATGAACAAAACAGGGTCATTGGCATGGGCCGAAATATTGAGTATATGTGAGTGTTTTGTAAAAAAATGAACAGAATAGAACATGGAGAAACAAAGTCCTGTGAGGAATGAGGAACAAAAGTGCACAGCAGTTAAAGTTTCAAAACTGTGAAGAGAGTATAAATTAGTGAAGTAAACATGCATAATAGAACATAGCAGTGAACGCATATAGAAGAATGAATATCAACAGATTACAGCACAAGAACAAATGTCAAAACAGAGCCAAAGAAAATTTAACTTTTGTTTAAAAATGACTAAGAAGCCAGCACCACTCTAGTCAAATGAACATGCGAAATATATCAAGCAGAAGATGGAAGCACAACAAAACTATGTACTGAATAACCAAAAATACACAGATTAGTGGCAAACAAAAAAATATATCCAAACGTACTAAGTATAGGACAGACATACATCCCATAGCCTGAACATCATAGGATAAAACAACATAGCCAAAGACTAAGAGAACAGCTTGCTTAAGAGCTATACCAAACAACAACAAAAATATAACAATACCAACAGAAAACTAGTGACAGAATACAAGAACTAAGAACTAAGGCCTAAGGACATACTGGCCACTTAGCCAAGTACCCAAAAAGAGATCATAGTTTGAAACATCAGAGATCCCAGAGACAACAGAACAAAGAAAAGAACCATAGAACTGTGTCTACATAATAACGAGTGACAACAAAACATCCATTGACATAATATTCAAAGAAGCAGATAAGCACCAAGGCTAAAGTACATGAGGCTTGAACAACAATACCATATAGCCCACATAGCCTAGGACGCAAAATATCACACAGGCCTAAACAACAGATATCAAAAATAACAAACTAAACAGAGCAAATAGAACCAACAGAACAATAATGTTTCCAAAATGCCTAGCAACAACCCAAGTAACTATCGTCAGACATATCACCAAAGTGCCTATGGAACAGAGTATCCAAAAGAACCAAACCAACCAGCAAAGAACCAAAGAGACAACCGACTGGAAAACACCAAGCAACAACAACAAACAGGAACCCTGGATGACTACGGCCGAGAGGAGGAGCCTGGCCCGGAAGGAGGATCATCGGACGAACGTCGAGCCACCCAAAAGTGTAGCGACTCGATGTGGTTTGCCAGAGAGGCAACAGCAGTAGTAAGGTCGTCCATCCTCCTGTTATGCTCCTGTAATGTAATATCACCAGAACTCATGTGGGTCTGAATCCCACGAAAACCATTGTGCATTTCAGCCTGGATATCCTGGAAACCACGAGTCATAGAATGGCGAAGAGCACGAAGCTCACCAAGAACATCATCATGACCGGATGACGGGGTAATGGGTGTGGTAGGGGATGCCGCAGAATGAGAGTACTGTTTCCGAACCGGAACACGGCCACAAGTGCTAGAAGAGCCGGGTGTATGGGAAGTGGGAGTGGGTCGGGAAGCAGGAGTGGGACGAGATCGAGGAGAACGAGTACGTGTGCGGGGAGAGCGAGACATGGACCGAGTGATGGGACGGGAGGGAGTGGGAGAGATGTCAGGATCAGCGGCATCGGCATCAGCATCGGAACCATCATCAGAGGCAGAAGTGTCAGATATGATCAATTGCATGTGAGTAAGTGTGGCAGAGGTAAAATAAACAGGATTGAAAATAGCGACAGAGTTTGCGAATGGAATCTGAAATGCCTCTAAAATTCTGGTGATCAGTGAGGGCAAAAAGATATGAGTCTTAACAGGCTTGGCCAAAGTGTCAAGTAAGACAGATCCCCAGCATACGGGAAGCTCGCCCATTAATGTATAGAGACAGCGTGCAGTGTTGTTACTAACATAATTCAGAGAGCCAATCTTAGGGGCGAGGTTTGTCAGAATGATCTTTACCATCATCCTAGAAGGTGGATGTAGAGTTACTGCGGAACGTTTGGGACGAAAATCATTAGCCAAAAGCTGTTTAATGGAGGGGTCGGTGAGAGTGTTAGGGAGTGGCTGAACATTATGGGAGGGCAGGTGCAGTAGAGAAGATAGCATGGGTCCAGTAAGACGGAAGAAGAAACCATTCGCGATAGTGGAAATGGAGAGCATACCGGCTTGTTTGGAAGAATCCAGGTTCGCGTAGAACTCATGAACGAGGGCCGGAAAGTAGGGTGTGCGGTTTGCTGTGGACCAGAGACCAACGAGTCCGGCGGAATGCAGAGGGGCCAAGATCCGAGAAAAGCCGTGGTCACTGAAGTCGACGTGACGCTCAGGGTGGAACGGGAGGCGCTCTGTCACGCCCCGCTTCCCATTAGGCTTGAGAGCGAGGACGCGAACGGGCCCGCTTATGCAAGTAAGGAGGAGGTACTTTTGCTTTTCTCTCTTCCTTGACTTAACACAATAAGCGTCTGTGTGAAATACCGCAGGTTCTTGCTTGCATTACTTAAAAACAACGCAGATAAAAAAACATTATTACAATCTCAAATGTCTCAACGGTATTACAACAATGTAGAAAAGAGGAGTGGGTCTTATGACCCGTACAATAAGTGAAAAGAAGTGCAATGAAAGTTCTTGGTCCACTAATTCAGCTATCTCAGCTAGCCTCATGGTAACCTGTCTCGTAACCTGACATACATTCAAACAACATGAATGTATGTCAGCAAGGGTCTGTAAGTAGATGTCAGATGACCCAAGGCAAGATATATATAACAAGTTATATATATGGCAGTTTTACAGCAGTTAAAAGAATTTACACTAGCATGTATTTCAATGAACTGAAGCAGTTAAAACAATTATGAAAAATTACACTAGCATGGTGGTTAAAGCAACAAGATACATTAGCATGGTAGTTCAGTAATAAATATTGACATGGCAGTTGAGTAATGTAACATCAGTCTGTAATTAACTTTCTTTTTCAATTATTTGACTGTGTGTGCAAGTCCGTGAATAAGATTCCCGCCGTTAGACGAATAGTAAATAAATACACCTTCAAGTGCCCTCGAAGGCGATTCGTTTACTACCGGCTAGTGCCCGGGAACCAACCCCACCCACGTGTATTTCCTGAATCACGTGCCAGGATGCTAATCCGTCATATACTGAAACACGAGTCCAGACTAGTCGCATGTGACGTAATCACATGTGACCGACGAGATTAACTAATAGCCAACGGCAGTAACATCTGGTAGCCAACGGCAACTGGTAGCCAACGGCATGTAACATCGGTAGCCAACGGCATGAAACATCGGTAGCCAACGGCATGTAACATCGGTAGCCAACGGCATTTAACATCGGTAGCCAACGGCATTTAACTACGGGAGCCAACGGCATTTAACTACGAGAGCCAACGGCATTTAACATTCTATGAGTATCAACAGTTCTAAATTTAACCATATATGTCCAGAAACATTACTATTCACAATGTGTGTTTCATTTTGATTGTTAAGGGGTCCACACTCACACACACGAGTTTAATGTCTAGCATTTCAAAAAATGTGTTTGTGTCAGCAATTAAGTGTACATCATCAGATATCACAAAACATAAAATAACTGCACACTTGCCTGACTGGGATAGTTTGGGTTGTCCGAGTAACGGTAGGAAAGGACACGACGTATCTGCGTCATTAAATAATAACATTTATTATAATTAACGAAAAGTGCTAAAAATGAGAATTAACTAATTGGATTAGAAAGTTAATTATTCTAGTTATTGTTTTAAATTAAGATATATCAAATTATATGTCGTTGGATTCATTTTGATGGGTATTACTTAATGGTGATACTGGTTCACTATTTTGGCTACACAAATTAAGAAATCAATTTTATTGCGAATTAAGCACACAATTAAGTTAAGCCCTAATGTGGGTTCGCCTAAGTTATTGGGTTTGCTGGCTAGGGTGGCGGTTATATATGGTTATATAAACAGTGCACGTCTTATTTTATTCTAGTTTTATTACTCTAACATTATTTACAACTTACAACATGCTGAAATAAGTGTTAACATTTAAATACATTAATTACAACTAACTAAATTTAATTAGGCTAATAGCATGGTTTAACACGGTACAAAATATTACTATCTACAACACCTACTATTACTAAGGGGTAAAAGTTAACATGATATTTTTCTAACCCTATCTACCATCATTTAATACACAACCATACTATTGCTAAGGCTGTCTAAGGATAAGTATAAAATAGCATGTTATTATTCTCTCTCTTTAACTCTCTTCATATCCTCTTACTGTCCTCCTTTCTCTCTGTCTTTCATTTACTCCCTTCCTATCTCTGTTTCTCTGTCATCTCTTATCTTTTTATTTCTCTTTTTTTTTTGTGTTTTCATTCCCGTTTGCAGCAAGCAAGGAAACCACGCACAGGGGAGATGGGGACTTACTCGCGCAAGGGGAGGGGACGACGGCGGACGGGCGGCTTCACGGCGGCAGGCGGTGGCCTCCGGCGACCGACGCGCGCGCGGGTGGCCGGCGGGTAGGCGGTCCGGCGGGCGTGGGCTGGTGGCAGGCGGCGCGCGCGGATGGAGGATGAGGGGGCCGGCCAATGAAGGGAGGGGGAAGGAGGAGGAAGGGAAGGAATTTGAGGGTTTGTTGGGTTTAAATATGGAATTATTTTCAGATTTGAGGTGATCTAGGGTTTGATTTTGTGTTCTTGAATCTGAACTAATTCTGAAATATCTTCAGATTTGGATTCCTTTGTTTTCTCCTCTTTGTTTTGAGTTTGGGGATTTGATTGAATTTGTTGGAGGGATGATTTGTTTGAGGGATTTGTGTTGGGAAGATGATGGATTTTGAAAGAATTTTGGCTTGGAGAATTTGGTTGCAGGGAGTTGTTTGCAAGAGATTAGCACTGAGGAATACGGTGAGTTTGCAGATGATTTTGGGTGAAGTGGGTTCTTGGTTGTCCGATGAAAAGGCAGATGAAGATGTCGCCTTAAGAAAGATTCAGCAGGGGAACCATGTCTCCAATTTGTCAACGAGAATTAATTGGGTTAGGTTAGTGATTAGGATAGACTTAAAAGATGTTTGTTGAATGAAATGAGGGAATGCATCTGCCTAGCCTAACGTATACGACTTCTCCTCTCAAAATCTAAACGTGTTTGTTGAAAGAAGGGATATTTAATTAGTTAATTAAATTATAAAATGTAATTATAAATTACCAAAAGTAATTAGTAAGAATAACAACATTAATTAGCAAAATAATTAAATTAAAGTTTTTAGTTAAATGTGATAGTTAATTAACGTCGAAACGGTAAAAACGGAAATACAGAGTCGCATACGTGCAACACGAAACATACGGTTGAAAGCCAACCCGACGACTGAAAGAAAAATACCGGCACACACGAACTAAAGCACGACTAAAAATACCGGCCGTTACATTCTACCCACCTTAAGAAAATTCCGTCCTCGGAATTCTTATCAACTAAGGAGTAAGAAATAAATATGGATAATGCTCTCATACTTCCTGAATTACGTCTAAATGAAATTGATTAGGAAATAGGAAATGACACAAGCGATGAGTTTAAGATTGAGTTTCAAAAATTTCAGATGACTTAGCACCATCGATGGCCTTAACCGTTAATAGGCAAGCAAAATAGCTAACGACGACTACCATCGATGTGCAGGGACAATGATGAGAAAATAATATAACACTCCCAACTGCAATCCCCAATATTCTAACATACTGGTTGTTAAACCCATAACCTCAAACAAGTGTTCCTAAATAAATCATCACTTCTCGTCTCGTCACTGAATAATGTTACGACTAGAATGTATCCTGAACTCAAATACAGGTCCAATACTTTCTCTCTATCTTTTTTTTCTACCTCATAATCCTTGTCTTACACAATTAATACTCTAAACAAGGCAACCTCGGAAGGGAAAATACAAACTATCCTCAACCAATATCTCTTATAAATTTCCTTGTTCCTTCGCTCATCAATGTTATTAAGACAGTAACATCTTTTTGGGGGTATATAACGTACGATACTCTCTACACCAAAGTTCTCCAAAAGTTGTACATTCTCATAGGTTGTCCATCCGTAATGTATTCTAACTTGTAGCACTAGCACTTTAATTGTGACATCCACAAATCCCAACTCTAATCTTATTCTTTAATTAACCCATTGGTATAATGGTGCTATACCAATTACTAACATAAGATGACAATTACAAATACGCCTAGTATACATCATCGTCTACTACCAACATTTATCAGGCTCCCAACTCATTCTTCATCATGACAGCTCATAAATTTAAGTACTCTAATTAACAAATTATGAAATCTCATCTCACCATTTCTTATTTATCCCAAGCAACTTAGGTCAAATTACGCCACTGTCTCTTTTGTATCAACATGTAATATTATTCTTGACGTTTCTATCGCTGACCTATATGATGAAATCTTGTTACTTCAAATTTCATTCGCATGATCACCATAGATCATATTATAGCTTTATTTACTCTTATCTGTTACTCATTTGAACTTCAAATCTGTAACGTACTCATCTTCCTGTGCACTACTTATAGTATAGAATCCTATTGAAGCCATAATGTGTGGGTGTATCCAGATGTGAAATATAACTTTGAAAACATCATTCTATTTATCCTATCGTAAACCATTAATATAACTATACCTTACATCATCTCAAACTACTCTTATCCGTAATTATTAATTACTTAATAACAATAATCATATCTATCAACATAACGCATAACAAAATTTCAATACTGCTGATGATAGAAATAAAAGTAGGAGTAACCCCCTTTTTTTAGAAATGGTTATAATGCAAATTTAAAACTAATCTTACTAAAGTGGTATCAAGTAAATGGACGTACTAATGTGGTAACCAAGAGATAGTGTAGGATATCAAACTGTTTGATGTAACGAATCAAGTTTGTGAGGAATGAGTTCAGGTGAGGCAAGGATATGGAATTAGCTTGATCAGAAAGATGATCTTACAGGTGCAAGAAGTAAGAACAGCCATGCATATACGAGTGGAAGGTAAAATACTGGTGGCTGCTCAAGTGTGGTAAGAAAAGTGCATGTAATGCATAAAGTAAAGGCGACGGTGCAAGTGCAAAAGTAACAACGGTGGCATGGTGTATGAATGATTAAATGGGAGAGTGGGGGATATGTGTAAAAATGTGACAATATCCTAATAACGTATATAAGGATAGTGAATAGGTGGTATGAGTTAAAATAGTAGATAAGCAATTGACGAAAGAGTCATGAGTGTAGTGTTTGTTTCGTAAATGGAGATAGATTTTTTTATATTAATTTTTTTAAAAGTATAAATACGATGAATACAGAACTAATACACGGAAATAGGTGAAGTTTTATCTAGCATAAAAAGTATTAGTATATGGCCGGCTGTTGCAGTATAGTAAGAAGAACGTCATACATAATCATGAATCACGTCCTTGTGGTGCAGCGGACACGGCCAGAGAAGTGACTAAGCCAGGATCACTTACCCCAAGTCTAGCGAGGGTGATCCAACAAACTTAGCCGAGCACATTGACCGGATCATGGTCCATTGAAGGAAGCTCATCATTTAAATGTGTGCCATTAAAAAAAAATTTTTAAAGAAAAAGATCGTCATACGTAGAAAGTAAAATACGAGGTATAGATTAGAAATCATTAAAATTTAGTGACTAAAATTGTCAGCGAAGGAAACTCAAAATCAAATAATAATTTTAAGTCAGTTGAAAAATATGAGGCTTATGTAAAAGAAATTTTTTAAAAAAGAGGTTAAATTGGGCGAGAAATTCCATAAAAGGACATTGACAGTAAAATCAGTATAGTTTTGTGGATGATTAAAAGAGATAATGATGGCTGTAAGGAAGATGACGTAGGTCGAGAGCAAGGATTGGAATCGGATGATCAAATGTGAGTATGGGTAGGAAATGACTTGTGAGAAGCCTACAATAGATTCCTAAGTTCAACAATGGAATATAAAATGAAGGGGGATTACAATTCAAGGATATACTGATTTGGTTGACTAAGGGTCAGGAAACTTAGGACTAGGGATTTCTAATGAAGTTGATCGGTGTAGAAGATTATAGGGCAAGTGTTGGTTGAGTGTCAAGATTGTAATATTATCTACGCTATTTTAAAGTATTTTGCATGAGCAGAGACCTGCATGGGCCACCACTAAAACCTGTCACGCCCCGCTTCCCATTAGGCTTGAGAGCGAGGACGCGAACGGGCCCGCTTATGCAAGTAAGGAGGAGGTACTTTTGCTTTTCTCTCTTCCTTGACTTAACACAATAAGCGTCTGTGTGAAATACCGCAGGTTCTTGCTTGCATTACTTAAAAACAACGCAGATAAAAAAACATTATTACAATCTCAAATGTCTCAACGGTATTACAACAATGTAGAAAAGAGGAGTGGGTCTTATGACCTGTACAATAAGTGAAAAGAAGTGCAATGAAAGTTCTTGGTCCACTGATTCAGCTATCTCAGCTAGTCCTCCTGGTAACCTGTCTCGTAACCTGACATACATTCAAACAACATGAATGTATGTCAGCAAGGGTCTGTAAGTTGATGTCAGATGACCCAAGGCAAGATATATATAACAAGTTATATATATGGCAGTTTTACAGCAGTTAAAAGAATTTACACTAGCATGTATTTCAATGAACTGAAGCAGTTAAAACAATTATGAAAAATTACACTAGCATGGTAGTTAAAGCAACAAGGTACATTAGCATGGTAGTTCAGTAATAAATATTGACATGGCAGTTGAGTAATGTAACATCAGTCTGTAATTAAATTTCTTTTTCAATTATTTGACTGTGTGTGCAAGTCCGTGAATAAGATTCCCGCCGTTAGACGAATAGTAAATAAATACACCTTCAAGTGCCCTCGAAGGCGATTCGTTTACTACCGGCTAGTGCCCGGGAACCAACCCCACCCACGTGTATTTCCTGAATCACGTGCCAGGATGCTAATCCGTCATATACTGAAACACGAGTCCAGACTAGTCGCATGTGACGTAATCACATGTGACCGACGAGATTAACTAATAGCCAACGGCAGTAACATCTGGTAGCCAACGGCAACTGGTAGCCAACGGCATGTAACATCGGTAGCCAACGGCATGTAACATCGGTAGCCAACGGCATGTAACATCGGTAGCCAACGGCATTTAACTACGGGAGCCAACGGCATTTAACTACGAGAGCCAACGGCATTTAACATTCTATGAGTATCAACAGTTCTAAAATTAACCATATATGTCCAGAAACATTTCTATTCACAATGTGTGTTTCATTTTGATTGTTAAGGGGTCCACACTCACACACACGAGTTTAATGTCTAGCATTTCAAAAAATGTGTTTGTGTCAGCAATTAAGTGTACATCATCAGATATCACAAAACATAAAATAACTGCACGCTTGCCTGACTGGGATAGTTTGGGTTGTCCGAGTAACGGTAGGAAAGGACACGACGTATCTGCGTCATTAAATAATAACATTTATTATAATTAACGAAAAGTGCTAAAAATGAGAATTAACTAATTGGATTAGAAAGTTAATTATTCTAGTTATTGTTTTAAATTAAGATATATCAAATTATATGTCGTTGGATTCGTTTTGATGGGTATTACTTAATGGTGATACTGGTTCACTATTTTGGCTACACAAATTAAGAAATCAATTTTATTGCGAATTAAGCACACAATTAAGTTAAGCCCTAATGTGGGTTCGCCTAAGTTATTGGGTTTGCTGGCTAGGGTGGCGGTTATATATGGTTATATAAACAGTGCACGTCTTATTTTATTCTAGTTTTATTACTCTAACATTATTTACAACTTACAACATGCTAAAATAAGTGTTAACATTTAAATACACTAATTACAACTAACTAAATTTAATTAGGCTAATAGCATGGTTTAACACGGTACAAAATATTACTATCTACAACACCTACTATTACTAAGGGGTAAAAGTTAACATGATATTTTTCTAACCCTATCTACCATCATTTAATACACAACCATACTATTGCTAAGGCTGTCTAAGGATAAGTATAAAATAGCATGTTATTATTCTCTCTCTTTAACTCTCTTCATATCCTCTTACTGTCCTCCTTTCTCTCTGTCTTTCATTTACTCCCTTCCTATCTCTGTTTCTCTGTCATCTCTTATCTTTTTATTTCTCTTTTTTTTGTGTTTTCATTCCCGTTTGCAGCAAGCAAGGAAACCACGCACAGGGGAGATGGGGACTTACTCGCGCAAGGGGAGGGGACGACGGCGGACGGGCGGCTTCACGGCGGCAGGCGGTGGCCTCCGGCGACCGACGCGCGCGCGGGTGGCCGGCGGGTAGGCGGTCCGGCGGGCGTGGTCTGGTGGCAGGCGGCGCGCGCGGATGGAGGATGAGGGGGCCGGCCAATGAAGGGAGGGGGAAGGAGGAGGAAGGGAAGGAATTTGAGGGTTTGTTGGGTTTAAATATGGAATTATTTTCAGATTTGAGGTGATCTAGGGTTTGATTTTGTGTTCTTGAATCTGAACTAATTCTGAAATATCTTCAGATTTGGATTCCTTTGTTTTCTCCTCTTTGTTTTGAGTTTGGGGATTTGATTGAATTTGTTGGAGGGATGATTTGTTTGAGGGATTTGTGTTGGGAAGATGATGGATTTGGAAAGAATTTTGGCTTGGAGAATTTGGTTGCAGGGAGTTGTTTGCAAGAGATTAGCATTGAGGAATACGGTGAGTTTGCAGATGATTTTGGGTGAAGTGGGTTCTTGGTTGTCCGATGAAAAGGCAGATGAAGATGTCGCCTTAAGAAAGATTCAGCAGGGGAACCATGTCTCCAATTTGTCAACGAGAATTAATTGGGTTAGGTTAGTGATTAGGATAGACTTAAAAGATGTTTGTTGAATGAAATGAGGGAATGCATCTGCCTAGCCTAACGTATACGACTTCTCCTCTCAAAATCTAAACGTGTTTGTTGAAAGAAGGGATATTTAATTAGTTAATTAAATTATAAAATGTAATTATAAATTACCAAAAGTAATTAGTAAGAATAACAACATTAATTAGCAAAATAATTAAATTAAAGTTTTTAGTTAAATGTGATAGTTAATTAACGTCGAAACGGTAAAAACGGAAATACAGAGTCGCATACGTGCAACACGAAACATACGGTTGAAAGTCAACCCGACGACTGAAAGAAAAATACCGGCACACACGAACTAAAGCACGACTAAAAATACCGGCCGTTACATTCTACCCACCTTAAGAAAATTCCGTCCTCAGAATTCTTATCAACTAAGGAGTAAGAAATAAATATGGATAATGCTCTCATACTTCCTGAATTACGTCTAAATGAAATTGATTAGGAAATAGGAAATGACACAAGCGATGAGTTTAAGATTGAGTTTCAAAAATTTCAGATGACTTAGCACCATCGATGGCCTTAACCGTTAATAGGCAAGCAAAATAGCTAACGACGACTACCAACGATGTGCAGGGACAATGATGAGAAAATAATATAACACTCCCAACTGCAATCCCCAATATTCTAACATACTGGTTGTTAAACCTGTTGGGGTTTTGGCGGACCCCCAGAGCTCGGATCCGTATCCGTCCTAAGTCGGACGGACCACGGAGGCACAAAAGCGCAGCGGAAAAACTAGAAATCGAAATTTCTACACTAGCTAAACTATTTAGCTAGGCTCTGGGGAGCCAGAACCTAGCCCGATCTATGCCGACTTGGAGTGGGTCTGACCACTCCAAGAAGGATCTACACTAAGCGACTAATTAAAAATTACGCTAAAAAACGCTTAACCACATACCCGGAATCTTGGCCCTGGAGCAGGCAAGATGTACCGCACCGTCTTGAGAAGCTCCTCGTAGCCGAGCCGCGTTGACCCGATCTCCCTGAGCCGCCTCGCACCCTCGCACCGATCCGCCCGAGCCGCTTTCGCCTCCGAGCCGATCACACGCGGTAGAAAGTTTCACTTGAGAAGAACCCGCGTCTTAGACGTCCGGATCAGATCCAAACCCCCTTCGTAGTCGTGCTAGGACTACTCCGGAGAATAGGAAAATTAGAGAGAGAGATTTAGTCGCCGATCGAGCCTGCTCTAAAATTCTGGAGCTACTCGATCGTTGACTGGTGTGTTTTTCAATGAGGAGAGTGCACCCCTATTTATATAGGGAGTGAGCACTCACACTCTCGTTGCGGGCAATGTGGGACAATCCACATGAAGAGAAAATTCAATTAAGCCATTTGGCTTAATTTCAATTTTAAAGTTAACCTTTCACAAAGTCAAACTTTAACTAATTAATTCTCCTCGCATACTAAACTTCAGACACCAAACAAGCTATCAATCAGAAAAGCTTGGGATGGTGAACGCGTAGGAACTGACGGTGACGAATTTCGACTTCGTTTGACCCCTCAAACAATTGCTCAAAGTTTAGCAATTTACACAAAATTCGTAGCCGTCATTAGGGTTTACAAAAAACCTAATTTGACTTAAGTTGCGGGCGCGCCCGCTAGACTTAGCGGGCGCGCCCGCCCAAGGGGGGCAAGGGCGGGCCGCCCGCCCGTGCCCGCTGCAACAGCGGGCGCTGGCCCGCTGCGTGCAGCGGGCCGTGCCCGCTGCATCAGCGGGCGCTGGCCCGCTGTGCAGCGGGCCACGCCCGCTGTGCAACGGGCCACGCCCGCTGCACACAGCGGGCCATGCCCGCTGCTGTAGCGGGTCACGCCCGTTTGCCTTTGCACATGGGCCTTTTGGCCCAGTGGGTCTAACCCACTTCCCCTTGGACTCTTTCTGCGTTTCTGGGCTCGTTTGAGCTCCGATTTGGACGCGGTTTGAACCTGTGTTTAGACCGGGACGATCCCGTCATCCAGGTAACCTTTTCCAACAAGTTTGTTCCTACTAAATTCGTTGCAACTAATTTACAACACGTTTAGTCAAAGTTAGCATCTAATGCAACGTTGTGTCCCTATTGCTAATGCGACTAACTTTCACAACTCAGCTTGTGAATATCATCAAATGATATTTCTCTCTATTCTATATTCCTATTACTAAGATACGAATACTACTCGGTGTGAGACCCTACAGCCTGACCTTACTACAGGTTGGGGCTCGAAACCCCTAGACGACGGTCACTACGAGCAGTAGCTGTCGTCCCTGTTTCAGAGTCATCATAACGTGATTGACCCTTTGACAAAAGTGTCATAGGGTTTGCATTGGCTGTGTCAGAGATGAATTCCGTTAGCTAAAATCCCTTCGTCAAGACTGTGTTTGATGTTGGCCTAGGGTATGGTTTTCTGTCAACCCTATTAGACAACATTGGTCCGTATACGGCGGTCTTTATTGTATACACGTTGTACAACTTGCAACGTACCCCGGCCGAGGATTAACATAAAGACCGTACTGAGCCTATAACACTAACTTCCCTTTAATGGAAGTGACGAATCCCATCTTAGTCACTTACTCACCTTGAGAGCTTCAGGTGCAACCCAACCTAAGATCTTTCATCAGGACTGGTCCTCGAAGCTAGATCATGGGTCTAAGCCACACCGTCCGCTCACAGGTGGGTACAGATGACTTCAGGTCTTAAGGATCAACTAACCTATCATCACCCTAGAGTTATTAAAGACAGATCATTAAAGTTAACCATTTAATAACTCTAACTTGGTCGTTCAGTGAACTCATTCTCCAATGAGCACCTGTGTCTCGTCTCCGACTTCGCTAAGTCGAATGACTATGAGATCATCATTACCCGAAGGCAAGACGAAGACACAGTGATCTATCCGATGTGTCGATATCCAGTTCTCGACACATCTATGATCACGAACCGTTTAAGACTTACGTTTCTATTCGGTCACTTACTTACTCATAATCGAGATCTCATCTAGATATGTAAGGACCTAACTATAAGTCTATGGATATTATCTAAGTATATTAATACAAATCCTTTACACTTAGAATAATACGTACCATATACGGTATGAACAAGACGTATAATCAAGATAAATTGCCTTATGGGCACATATCTTCCTACATCTCCCACTTGCACTTAGGCTATTTATCTCGGTATCTCATGCCGTTATAGCATATCAGTCACTTTGACATTTGATATGACAAACCTAAGAATGGTACTACTAATAAGTATCTACAACGAAGTTTAATGGATTGAAATTACATCTCTTGATCACACAGCGTTGATCCTTTGAAAAAATGATCTGGATCAATTTTCCTAACTTCGTATAGCTAACAGTCAGCGTATACGATTTAGATGTGGGGTCTAACATTTTTCGTAAGTCAGTTTTAGCACACTTCACTTTATTGTGTCAATATGTCAGGTACATATTTGACACCCTAAGTCTCTATATATATATAATTAAATCAAAACAATTTTGACTTAATGATTTATATAGAAGATTCATTAAAGTGAAAAATCCTTTTTACTTAGTCCGGAAAAACGGAACTAAGCATACTTACTTGCTCCCACTGACTTTGAGAATTACCTGGTTAAATTACTTCAACATAATAACTAAATCATATTTAGATTTATGTGCAAAAATAACCTTTTGGTAAGTGCCTTAGATGGAATGTACAAGTGTCAGATTCGGTTTGACGAATGAGTCAAGTCAAGATCGTTTTAAGGAATCTTGACATTGACTCGTTCAATCAAAACGTTCTACACTGTACTAATTCCTTTAACCACATTTAGTATTAACTCTTTTAATAACTAAACGCAGATAATCACGAGTTAAACTTGATATGCGTATTTACTGTGATTGCACACAATTTATACGCCCCCTGGAACCTATACTTAACTACTGATTGACTTCAGACATTTAGTCAGCTTCAAAATCAATATTATCGAAGCTCAACACCATTATTCGAAAATATACGCAACCATTACAGAAAAGCCACATCCACAGAATTTTAAGCCAATTCAATTTCAATTGCAACATACGAGACATCCATTCCAAAACAACGGGTTCATAAAAGGAACCTTAATTTGTTTATCAAAATAAACCTTGAGTGCAAAGCACTCATTCATTGTTTTCGATCCTTAAAGATGATACATTTTATTCAAATAAGAAAAATATCATCTCCATCACGATCATCGTCTCCAGAAGTCTTTGAGCGGTCCCAGCAGCAACTGTTGCTTTGATTACCGACCGATCTCCGTACTTCTCCAATCTCCAGTTCTTATCAGCCACCTGTATACAGTACACAGATGTCTATAAGTATCTCATACTATATGAATGGAAATAATTGCATTTAATTGAATTTTAATTTGTACCTGAGGTGGAGGCATCAGTATGCCCCTTCTTCTTCTCTGCAAGATAGATCTTGCAGTTCCTCTTCCAGTGGCCAATCTTGTGGCAATGGAAGCACTCAGATTTCGACGGGGCCCCTTTGTTCTTCTTCTTCCCATTCTTAGCCTTCGCAGGTTGTGGGACCTGCCTCTTCTTTCCTTTGCCTTTCGGCTGGTCGGAAGTAGCAGAGCCAACAACCAGTGCAGCCGGCTTCTTATGAATCTCCTCAAACTGCCGGAGCATATTGAGGAGACCCGGAAGATCCGTCTCAAGGCTGTTCATTATAAAGCCAGTTATAAAAGGCTTGAAATCGGGAGTCAAAGACTTTAGGATAATGTCCGTGGACATCTCATTGTCCAGGACAAATCCTAACTGGGCGGCGTCCTCCACGTACCCGATCATCTTGATAACATGATCTTGTACGGGTTCCGTCCCCATCTTGGTGCCCCAGAGGTTGCTAGTGGCCTCGAACTTGGCAGCTCTTGATCGCTTGCCATACAACTCTTGTGCGTTGAGGAGCATGCTTTGAACATCCATATGTTCATGCTTCCTCTGCAACTCGTTGGTCATCGAAGCCAGAGTAAGGCACCTGGCCTTCTCTGCATCC
Organism: Scilla litardierei; assembly: GCA_030789695.1. Classification (NCBI taxonomy): domain Eukaryota; kingdom Viridiplantae; phylum Streptophyta; class Magnoliopsida; order Asparagales; family Asparagaceae; genus Scilla; species Scilla litardierei. The sequence continues at coordinate 48,525,323 of CM061142.1, forward strand.
CTCTGGTACAATTTGTAGGCTTCCTTTTCCTCGTGGGTCGAATCTTCATCCGGCTTATCTGGAGCGTCCTCGAACAGTACGTATCCTATTCCGGCTAGGGAAAGGACCAACTTGATGTTCCTAAGCCAGTCTTTGTAGTTCGTTCCATCCAGCACGTTCTTTTCAACCATGTATCTAAGTCCCGAATCCATTCTGTATTTTATAGATACTATAGTTAGTAAATGTTCGTAGTATAGTTTTAATGGTTTTAATAAAACTATATTCTCCCACTAAATTTATTTAAAGCCATAATAATAAACAATTTATTATAAAATAATATTTGTGAGAGAGGGATCCGACTACCCTGAGTCTGACAACCTTGAGTGTATCTCAACAAGTTGTCCGACTCTGCAGTCGGTAGACGAACTCGTCGTCAATCATATTTACTATGATTCCCTATCGATTTTTACCCCTAGTCATTTGTGATCATGAGTGTGCTCAACCGGATCACAATGGCTAGCCTAGTCGGACCCTTGTTTTCGTGTCTAGCCTGACTTGCCCCTTTGCTCGGTGTATGCACGACGCGCCGGTTTGGGTCAGGTCTTAGACTACATTCTTGGTTAGACTTACGCCGAAGCTCGAGGGATGAGACAACGGTTTCAGTCTGGTTAAGATGTCAATCAAGAAATCGGTTTCTATAAGATTGACATGTCACGGCTTGAGTGTAGCTCAACAACCGGAACATGTTTCTTACAACCAACTCCTAAAACAAGGAGGGCTACGATTTATCTTGAACAAGATTATTATCGTATTGACTTAGGTATAATCGATGGACTTACATAGTCATGAATCGACTCCTTGCGGTCCAGCGGACGCGGCCAGGGAATTGACTAAGCCAGGACCACTTGTTACCCAGTCTAGCTAGGTTGGTCCAAAAACTTTAGCCAAGCACATTGACCGACATCATGATCCATTGAAGGAGTTGTCATCAATCTTATGTTTTCCAAACAACTAAATGGCTTTTAATTAAAAGAACTAGTTAATCCTTATCAACTAGTGGATCCTAAAAATTCAAAATTTTTTGGATTGGTTGAACATCTTTTATTAAGTCCTTATCAACTATAAGGTTCTACGTTCAACTTACTACCCCAATCTTATTAGGATTTTAATAAAACAATTCAACATTTTGTCTTTTATGAAAATCATTATTTAAACGATTTAATGAAATGATTTACAAACAAGGGGACTACCCTAATCAGGTATTAGGTTCAATGTTGTTTTGTTTTATTAAACATAACATGTCACTATCATGTTTTAATGGCTAACCTAACAAGGTTTGTGTATACGTTATACAACATGAAATGAAAACTAACTTTATCCGCATAAAAGAAAGTTTCATTTTTAGTGACATATAAAAGGTATTTGCAAGTTTAAAAAATTATCTATATAATACAAACATGCAAATCTAAATTTTAACACTTAAAATCAAAGATTAAAAAATTTTAAAGTCTTCATAAAATTTTATCGCATAAAACTAGGTCGTTCAAAATTATCTAATAATTTTAAACCTAGGCCTTAAAAATATTAACCTTACTTCTAAAATTAAAATGTCACAAAATAATTTTAGAAACCTATATGTAACAAAAAGAAAATAATTTATGCTTCATCTCATGAAATAAAATCATTTCTATACTTACATATATTTAAAATAATTTTAAAACTCTTTTTAAAAATTTTAGAAATCACTTAGAAGCTTTCAAATAAAGTTTTAAAAGATTTCTAACTTTATGTAACTAAAGAAAAATTCTTAAATTTCAAAAATAAAATTTTTCTAAAGATTACATAAACATTAAATACTCTTTTAAAATTTTTAATGTCTCATAAAAATTTAATAAAGTATTTAAAATAAAAGAGACTACCTTTAGATTTATCGCATAAAAATAATTTTGTCCCAAAAATAATTTTCCGTGTTGCAACAAATTAATTTTTGAAACACAAAATATTTTCAAAACTAATTTAACATAAAGCTAAAAGGTTTTGAACATGCAGGCTAAGCATTTTTAACTATTTAAAAGTCGCTATAGTAGATCTATAGCATAACCTGGCTCTGATACCACTGTTGGGGTTTTGGCGGACCCCCAGAGCTCGGATCCGTATCCGTCCTAAGTCGGACGGACCACGGAGGCACAAAAGCGCAGCGGAAAAACTAGAAATCGAAATTTCTACACTAGCTAAACTATTTAGCTAGGCTCTGGGGAGCCAGAACCTAGCCCGATCTATGCCGACTTGGAGTGGGTCTGACCACTCCAAGAAGGATCTACACTAAGCGACTAATTAAAAATTACGCTAAAAAACGCTTAACCACATACCCGGAATCTTGGCCCTGGAGCAGGCAAGATGTACCGCACCGTCTTGAGAAGCTCCTCATAGCCGAGCCGCGTTGACCCGATCTCCCTGAGCCGCCTCGCACCCTCGCACCGATCCGCCCGAGCCGCTTTCGCCTCCGAGCCGATCACACGCGGTAGAAAGTTTCACTTGAGAAGAACCCGCGTCTTAGACGTCCGGATCAGATCCAAACCCCCTTCGTAGTCGTGCTAGGACTACTCCGGAGAATAGGAAAATTAGAGAGAGAGATTTAGTCGCCGATCGAGCCTGCTCTAAAATTCTGGAGCTACTCGATCGTTGACTGGTGTGTTTTTCAACGAGGAGAGTGCACCCCTATTTATATAGGGAGTGAGCACTCACACTCTCGTTGCGGGCAATGTGGGACAATCCACATGAAGAGAAAATTCAATTAAGCCATTTGGCTTAATTTCAATTTTAAAGTTAGCCTTTCACAAAGTCAAACTTTAACTAATTAATTCTCCTCGCATACTAAACTTCAGACACCAAACAAGCTATCAATCAGAAAAGCTTGGGATGGTGAACGCGTAGGAACTGACGGTGACGAATTTCGACTTCGTTTGACCCCTCAAACAATTGCTCAAAGTTTAGCAATTTACACAAAATTCGTAGCCGTCATTAGGGTTTACAAAAAACCTAATTTGACTTAAGTTGCGGGCGCGCCCGCTAGACTTAGCGGGCGCGCCCGCCCAAGGGGGGCAAGGGCGGGCCGCCCGCCCGTGCCCGCTGCAGCAGCGGGCGCTGGCCCGCTGCGTGCAGCGGGCCGTGCCCGCTGCATCAGCGGGCGCTGGCCCGCTGTGCAGCGGGCCACGCCCGCTGCTGCAGCGGGTCACGCCCGTTTGCCTTTGCACATGGGCCTTTTGGCCCAGTGGGTCTAACCACTTCCCCTTGGACTCTTTCTGCGTTTCTGGGCTCGTTTGAGCTCCGATTTGGACGCGGTTTGAACCTGTGTTTAGACCGGGACGATCCCGTCATCCAGGTAACCTTTTCCAACAAGTTTGTTCCTACTAAATTCGTTGCAACTAATTTACAACACGTTTAGTCAAAGTTAGCATCTAATGCAACGTTGTGTCCCTATTGCTAATGCGACTAACTTTCACAACTCAGCTTGTGAATATCATCAAATGATATTTCTCTCTATTCTATATTCCTATTACTAAGACACGAATACTACTCGGTGTGAGACCCTACAGCCTGACCTTACTACAGGTTGGGGCTCGAAACCCCTAGACGACGGTCACTACGAGCAGTAGCTGTCGTCCCTGTTTCAGAGTCATCATAACGTGATCGACCCTTTGACAAAAGTGTCATAGGGTTTGCATTGGCTGTGTCAGAGATGAATTCCGTTAGCTAAAATCCCTTCGTCAAGACTGTGTTTGATGTTGGCCTAGGGTATGGTTTTCTGTCAACCCTATTAGACAACATTGGTCAGTATACGGCGGTCTTTATTGTATACACGTTGTACAACTTGCAACGTACCCCGGCCGAGGATTAACATAAAGACCGTACTGAGCCTATAACACTAACTTCCCTTTAATGGAAGTGACGAATCCCATCTTAGTCACTTACTCACCTTGAGAGCTTCAGGTGCAACCCAACCTAAGATCTTTCATCAGGACTGGTCCTCGAAGCTAGATCATGGGTCTAAGCCACACCGTCCGCTCACAGGTGGGTACAGATGACTTCAGGTCTTAAGGATCAACTAACCTATCATCACCCTAGAGTTATTAAAGACAGATCATTAAAGTTAACCATTTAATAACTCTAACTTGGTCGTTCAGTGAACTCATTCTCCAATGAGCACCTGTGTCTCGTCTCCGACTTCGCTAAGTCGAATGACTATGAGATCATCATTACCCGAAGGCAAGACGAAGACACAGTGATCTATCCGATGTGTCGATATCCAGTTCTCGACACATCTATGATCACGAACCGTTTAAGACTTACGTTTCTATTCGGTCACTTACTTACTCATAATCGAGATCTCATCTAGATATGTAAGGACCTAACTATAAGTCTATGGATATTATCTAAGTATATTAATACAAATCCTTTACACTTAGAATAATACGTACCATATACGGTATGAACAAGACGTATAATCAAGATAAATTGCCTTATGGGCACATATCTTCCTACAAAACCCATACCCTCAAACAAGTGTTCCTAAATAAATCATCACTTCTCGTCTCGTCACTGAATAATGTTACGACTAGAATGTATCCTGAACTCAAATACAGGTCCAATACTTTCTCTCTATCTTTTTTTTCTACCTCATAATCCTTGTCTTACACAATTAATACTCTAAACAAGGCAACCTCGGAAGGAAAATACAAACTATCCTCAACCAATATCTCTTACAAATTTCCTTGTTCCTTCGCTCATCAATGTTATTAAGACAGTAACATCTTTTTGGGGGTCTATAACGTACGATACTCTCTACACCAAAGTTCTCCAAAAGTTGTACATTCTCATAGGTTGTCCATCCGTAATGTATTCTAACTTGTAGCACTAGCACTTTAATTGTGACATCCACAAATCCCAACTCTAATCTTATTCTTTAATTAACCCATTGGTATAATGGTGCTATACCAATTACTAACATAAGATGACAAGTACAAATACGCCTAGTATACATCATCGTCTACTACCAACATTTATCAGGCTCCCAACTCATTCTTCATCATGACAGCTCATAAATTTAAGTACTCTAATTAACAAATTATGAAATCTCATCTCACCATTTCTTATTTATCCCAAGCAACTTAGGTCAAATTACGCCACTGTCTCTTTTGTATCAACATGTAATATTATTCTTGACGTTTCTATCGTTGACCTATATGATGAAATCTTGTTACTTCAAATTTCATTAGCATGATCACCATAGATCATATTATAGCTTTATTTACTCTTATCTGTTACTCATTTGAACTTCAAATCTGTAACGTACTCATCTTCCTGTGCACTACTTATAGTATAGAATCCTATTGAAGCCATAATGTGTGGGTATATCCAGATGTGAAATATAACTTTGAAAACATCATTCTATTTATCCTATCGTAAACCATTAATATAACTATACCTTACATCATCTCAAACTACTCTTATCCGTAATTATTAATTACTTAATAACAATAATCATATCTATCAACATAACGCATAACAAAATTTCAATACTGCTGATGATAGAAATAAAAGTAGGAGTAAACCCCTTTTTTTAGAAATGGTTATAATGCAAATTTAAAACTAATCTTGCTAAAGTGGTATCAAGTAAATGGACGTACTAATGTGGTCACCAAGAGATAGTGTAGGATATCAAACTGTTTGATGTAACGAATCAAGTTTGTGATGAATGGGTTCAGGTGAGGCAAGGATATGGAATTAGCTTGATCAGAAAGATGATCTTACAGGTGCAAGAAGTAAGAACAGCCATGCATATACAAGTGGAAGGTAAAATACTGGTGGCTGCTCAAGTGTGGTAAGAAAAGTGCATGTAATGCATAAAGTAAAGGCGACGGTGCAAGTGCAAAAGTAACAACGGTGGCATGGTGTATGAATGATTAAATGGGAGAGTGGGGGATATGTGTAAAAATGTGACAATATCCTAATAACGTATATAAGGATAGTGAATAGGTGGTATGAGTTAAAATAGTAGATAAGCAATTGACGAAAGAGTCATGAGTGTAGTGTTTGTTTCGTAAATGGAGATAGATTTTTTTATATTAATTTTTTTTAAAAGTAAAAATACGATGAATACAGAACTAATACACGGAAATAGGTGAAGTTTTATCTAGCATAAAAAGTATTAGTATATGGCCGGTTGTTTGAAATCTGTTGCAGTATAGTAAGAAGAACGTCATACATAATCATGAATCACGTCCTTGCGGTCCAGCGGACACGACCAGGGAAGTGACTAAGCCAGGATCACTTACCCCAAGTCTAGCGAGGGTGATCCAACAAACTTAGCCGAGCACATTGACCGGATCATGGTCCATTGGAGGAAGCTCATCATTTAAATGGGTGCCATTAAAAAAAAAATTTAAGGAAAAAGATTGTCATACGTAGAAAGTAAAATACGTGGTATAGATTAGAAATCATTAAAATTTAGTGACTAAAATTGTCAGCGAAGGAAACTCAAAATCAAATAATAATTTTAAGTCAGTTGAAAAATATGAGGCCTATGTAAAAGAAATTTTTTTAAAAAAGAGGTTAAATTGGGCGAGAAATTCCATAAAAGGACATTGACAGTAAAATCAGTATAGTTTTGTGGATGATTAAAAGAGATAATGATGGCTGTAAGGAAGATGACGTAGGTCGAGAGCAAGGATTGGAATCGGATGATCAAATGTGAGTATGGGTAGGAAATGACTTGTGAGAAGCCTACAATAGATTCCTAAGTTCAACAATGGAATATAAAATGAAGGGGGATTACAATTCAAGGATATACTGATTTGGTTGACTAAGGGTCAGGAAACTTAGGACTAGGGTTTTCTAATGAAGTTGATCGGTGTAGAAGATTATAGGGCAAGTGTTGGTTGAGTGCCAAGATTGTAATATTATCTACGCTATTTTAAAGTATTTTGCATGAGCAGAGACCTGCATGGGCCACCACTAAAACCTGTCACGCCCCGCTTCCCATTAGGCTTGAGAGCGAGGACGCGAACGGGCCCGCTTATGCAAGGAGGAGGTACTTTTGCTTTTCTCTCTTCCTTGACTTAACACAATAAGCGTCTGTGTGAAATACCGCAGGTTCTTGCTTGCATTACTTAAAAACAACACAGATAAAAAAACATTATTACAATCTCAAATGTCTCAACGGTATTACAACAATGTAGAAAAGAGGAGTGGGTCTTATGACCCGTACAATAAGTGAAAAGAAGTGCAATGAAAGTTCTTGGTCCACTGATTCAGCTATCTCAGCTAGTCCTCCTGGTAACCTGTCTCGTAACCTGACATACATTCAAACAACATGAATGTATGTCGGCAAGGGTCTGTAAGTAGATGTCAGATGACCCAAGGCAAGATATATATAACAAGTTATATATATGGCAGTTTTACAGCAGTTAAAAGAATTTACACTAGCATGTATTTCAATGAACTGAAGCAGTTAAAACAATTATGAAAAATTACACTAGCATGGTAGTTAAAGCAACAAGGTACATTAGCATGGTAGTTCAGTAATAAATATTGACATGGCAGTTGAGTAATGTAACATCAGTCTGTAATTAAATTTCTTTTTCAATTATTTGACTGTGTGTGCAAGTCCGTGAATAAGATTCCCGCCGTTAGACGAATAGTAAATAAATACACCTTCAAGTGCCCTCGAAGGCGATTCGTTTACTACCGGCTAGTGCCCGGGAACCAACCCCACCCACGTGTATTTCCTGAATAACGTGCCAGGATGCTAATCCGTCATATACTGAAACACGAGTCCAGACTAGTCGCATGTGACGTAATCACATGTGACCGACGAGATTAACTAATAGCCAATGGCAGTAACATCTGGTAGCCAACGGCAACTGGTAGCCAACGGCATGTAACATCGGTAGCCAACGGCATGTAACATCGGTAGCCAACGGCATGTAACATCGGTAGCCAACGGCATTTAACTACGGGAGCCAACGGCATTTAACTACGAGAGCCAACGGCATTTAACATTCTATGAGTATCAACAGTTCTAAAATTAACCATATATGTCCAGAAACATTACTATTCACAATGTGTGTTTCATTTTGATTGTTAAGGGGTCCACACTCACACACACGAGTTTAATGTCTAGCATTTCAAAAAATGTGTTTGTGTTAGCAATTAAGTGTACATCATCAGATATCACAAAACATAAAATAACTGCACGCTTGCCTGACTGGGATAGTTTGGGTTGTCCGAGTAACGGTAGGAAAGGACACGACGTATCTGCGTCATTAAATAATAACATTTATTATAATTAACGAAAAGTGCTAAAAATGAGAATTAACTAATTGGATTAGAAAGTTAATTATTCTAGTTATTGTTTTAAATTAAGATATATCAAATTATATGTCGTTAGATTCGTTTTGATGGGTATTACTTAATGGTGATACTGGTTCACTATTTTGGCTACACAAATTAAGAAATCAATTTTATTGCGAATTAAGCACACAATTAAGTTAAGCCCTAATGTGGGTTCGCCTAAGTTATTGGGTTTGCTGGCTAGGGTGGCGGTTATATATGGTTATATAAACAGTGCACGTCTTATTTTATTCTAGTTTTATTACTCTAACATTATTTACAACTTACAACATGCTGAAATAAGTGTTAACATTTAAATACACTAATTACAACTAACTAAATTTAATTAGGCTAATAGCATGGTTTAACACGGTACAAAATATTACTATCTACAACACCTACTATTACTAAGGGGTAAAAGTTAACATGATATTTTTCTAACCCTATCTACCATCATTTAATACACAACCATACTATTGCTAATGCTGTCTAAGGATAAGTATAAAATAGCATGTTATTATTCTCTCTCTTTAACTCTCTTCATATCCTCTTACTGTCCTCCTTTCTCTCTGTCTTTCATTTACTCCCTTCCTATCTCTGTTTCTCTGTCATCTCTTATCTTTTTATTTCTCTTTTTTTTTGTGTTTTCATTCCCGTTTGCAGCAAGCAAGGAAACCACGCACAGGGGAGATGGGGACTTACTCGCGCAAGGGGAGGGGACGACGGCGGACGGGCGGCTTCACGGCGGCAGGCGGTGGCCTCCGGCGACCGACGCGCGCGCAGGTGGCCGGCGGGTAGGCGGTCCGGCGGGCGTGGGCTGGTGGCAGGCGGTGCGCGCGGATGGAGGATGAGGGGGCCGGCCAATGAAGGGAGGGGGAAGGAGGAGGAAGGGAAGGAATTTGAGGGTTTGTTGGGTTTAAATCTGGAATTATTTTCAGATTTGAGGTGATCTAGGGTTTGATTTTGTGTTCTTGAATCTGAACTAATTCTGAAATATCTTCAGATTTGGATTCCTTTGTTTTCTCCTCTTTGTTTTGAGTTTGGGGATTTGATTGAATTTGTTGGAGGGATGATTTGTTTGAGGGATTTGTGTTGGGAAGATGATGGATTTCGAAAGAATTTTGGCTTGGAGAATTTGGTTGCAGGGAGTTGTTTGCAAGATATTAGCACTGAGGAATACGGTGAGTTTGCAGATGATTTTGGGTGAAGTGGGTTCTTGGTTGTCCGATGAAAAGGCAGATGAAGATGTCGCCTTAAGAAAGATTCAGCAGGGGAACCATGTCTCCAATTTGTCAACGAGAATTAATTGGGTTAGGTTAGTGATTAGGATAGACTTAAAAGATGTTTGTTGAATGAAATGAGGGAATGCATCTGCCTAGCCTAACGTATACGACTTCTCCTCTCAAAATCTAAACGTGTTTGTTGAAAGAAGGGATATTTAATTAGTTAATTAAATTATAAAATGTAATTATAAATTACCAAAAGTAATTAGTAAGAATAACAACATTAATTAGCAAAATAATTAAATTAAAGTTTTTAGTTAAATGTGATAGTTAATTAACGTCGAAACGGTAAAAACGGAAATACAGAGTCGCATACGTGCAACACGAAACATACGGTTGAAAGTCAACCCGCCGACTGAAAGAAAAATACCGGCACACACGAACTAAAGCACGACTAAAAATACCGGCCGTTACACGCTCCAGGAGGCGAAAATGCTGAGAAGCCGCCGGAGAACGGAAGTAGGCCGGTGCCGGGGTTGCAATGAAATCCGTAGGGGGCTGAGCCATCGGGAGTGAATGTTGAAGGAAGTCGAAGGAGGACCGAACGAGAGGCAAGGATCCTTCGATTGAAGGTGGTCACCGGCGAAGACAGGGTCGGATCCGTCGAAAGTGAAGATCGGGCGGCCGAGGAGAGCGCCGGAGGTTTGATTGAAGGGAACATGCGGAGGATCGGGCACAGGCGAGTGGATGGAAGGAGGCGCCGGCGGATTGAGAGGGTGGAGGCCGGCGATTTGAGGGGAGGATGATGAAGAATTGGGAGAGACCGGCAGATTTCTTTGGGGAAAAATGAAGGGATGTGTTGGGAAGAGAAAGTAGTCAGAGATATTTTTGTGAGATTTAGACTCCCTAGGAAAGAATTAAATAAGGTGAAAGATAGTTACGGGAAGTTGTTGGAACTGACAAATTCCAATCGGTAGAGAACGAATCCCACCAAAATTCGAAAACGAATGGATGGATTCAGTTTCTGAAACTAAAAATGGAGGGAACGGATAACGAGAATAAGCGGGAAGAAGAAGTAGTTACCGAAAAATTAAAAAATAATAAAAATTTCGAAAATTGGCGACCAATATTGGTGAATTGGTCGACCAATATTGGTGAATTGGTCGACCAATTTTAAAAATAGCCAAAAAAATTTGAAAAAATTTGAGAAAATTTCTAAAAGTAAAAATAAGAAAGTGTCATAAGTTCGATTCACTAATTGTCACGCCCCGCTTCCCAAAAACGGTGGAAGCGAGAGCGTTACAAAGGTCCGCATGAACTGGAGCGGTGAAGCTCGAGTTCATTACGCGTCTGTGATAACAACTTGCAGGGTTCTTGCTTGCTTTCCAGAACAATAAAAACATTATTAAATTACATGCCACAATCCAGAAGTTTGTAGAAATAAAAATACAATACAAGGCCTCAGCAGGGCCAAAGAAATACAACAGCGACATACATCAATAAAAGATACAAATAGCAAATCCAGAGGGGAACAGCAATAGTCCGAGCTCTAGTCCTCCGCGGGGAGTGACTCAGCGTCAACGGCAAATTCCTGACTTTCCAAGTCAGGTGTCTCGAACAGATCTTCCTGGTACGCAGGCTCGGGATCTGACATACATTCCAAAAACACGAATGTATGTCAGCAAGGGTCTGCAAGAAAAGGTTAGCCGACCCAAGGCAAGGTGTAATAATAACGAAATATGAAATTTTGCGCTAGATGTCTACAACATGGTTATAACAAATTTAAAGAAAGTAAAGAACTTTTAAGCATGGCAGTTCTACGAAATTTAAAACAACTTAGCAGTTCTAATGTATTTAAAACAAGTGGTCAGTTTTAAAGTACGACTAAATTTGTGACAATCATTTCTATTTTCATGCAATGTTTATCTAACATGCTTAGGGTTCTCGCCTTTAAGACGTGATGAGTAAGCCATTCTTCTCCCGGGGGTATAATCGCGATTGATACTAACCCACCGTATAGGTGGTGTTCTTAAAGACATGACTCTTTCATACGCTTAGCGACCGCTCAACCCTAACCCCACCCGAAAATGTGCTGAACACGGGCCAGCCTAATCACGAATGCACGTGTTTACGAAATCGAGATGTTTGCCTTGAAGCAAACGATTTTTACGAATTCAAGTTGTTCAAAGTGTTCCGTCAATGTCCATAGTACTAAGCAATTCAAGAGTGCGTTCTAATCAGGTGTGTGTATGGCATGAAGTGAAGCGTTTCGAGATTTAATACATTCTAAAGCAAGGGAATACAACTTTTGAATAAGTAACAATTTTAAAAGATTAACAGTTCAACGTAGCACACTTGCCTGACTGGGATGATTTTGGGTGTCCAAGCAATTTATGGAAAATACGCGACGTATATGCGTTATTAAACAAACAACAATAAGCTAGTCAAACGCTGTTAATTAAACTAACACCCTATAATACTAACAATACTAACAACCTAGGCTAACTTACTAGTTTAATAAACCCAACCCAATAATCTAATTCCTCGAACTCATTTACTTAAAACCCTAAGGCTATATCCAAAACCCATTAACATGGCACCCAAATCCAATAGCTAAAATTTAAACCCAATAAGAGTTATTAAAGCCCAAACCCAATAAGCCAATATCTTTCCTCTTCTTATCTATTTCCTTTACTGTTTTCCTTTATTTCTTTTCTTTTAACCTCTCAGCTTCTTACCCTCTCTTCTAATACTCCTTGCAGGTGAGCTCACGGCAAAAAGGGAGGGGCAGCAAGAGTGGCAGCTGGGGCAAGGGAGGCGACGGCTAGGCCAATAGGGGCAGCGACGGCCTGTTGCGAGTGGGGGCGGCCTGGGGACACGCCGGCCTGGGGGAGACGGCGCCTGCGCGTGCGGCGGTGGCTAGGGCAGGGGGCGAAAGGGGACGGCGGCGACCCGGCTAGAGGCGGGCGGCTGCAAGGTAGATGTGGCGGTGAACTGAGGTTGGGGGCACACGACAAGAGGAGAGGGGGAGAGAGAGTTGTATAGATCTGAAGTAGATTTCAGATCTCCATTTCTTCTCCTCTATTTCTGTTTTCTGAAATGATTTGGGTTTTGATCTGATTTTGGTGTGGATTTCTGGTTGTGGATTGTTTTGATTTGGAATTGCTGATTTGGGTTGATTTTGGTTGAATTGATGTTGAATTTGGTTGAATTTGCTCAGTAGGGGAAGAGGGTTGCTGATGTTCTTTGATGTTGTCAATGCCATGGTTATAATGCCAACAGACAAATTGAAGAGGGGAAGCTGGTTGTGGGGGAAGGGAATTGATGATGTTAGTTGGATCTCACCGACTCATTCGGTGGGATTTAATTGGATAGGTAAGTTAATCAAATAATTAGGGTTAAGATTTAATTAATCACGCCATGGTAAAAAAATTAAAAAAAACCCGAGACGCGCTCGTGTCGACGCGTAGAAATACTGGTCGTTACACTCTACCCACCATCAGAAAATTCCGTCCTCGGAATTCTTATCAACTAAGAGTAGAGAACAAATATGGATAACGTTCTCGCATCTCATCTTCCCGCTCCCAGGTGGACTCTCCAGGCGAGTCACGACGCCACATCACCTTGACTAGACTAACTGTCATGTTCCTGAGGATTCTCTGGCGTCGATCAAGAATCTCCACCGGTTGTTGCTCATACGTCAGATCTGGCCGAACCGTAATCTCATAGTAGTCTACAGTGTGAGAAGGGTCGCTGATATAACGACGGAGCTGAGACACATGGAAGACGTCATGAACTCCCTCTAAGGATGGCGACAGTGCTAAGCGATAATCTACCTCTCCAACTCGCTCTAGCACATCGAAGGGTCCAATGTATCTCGGACTAAGCTTACCTCGCTTCCCGAAGCGGATCACTCCTCGATTCGGGGAGATCTTCAGGAATACATGATCTCCTGGCTGAAACTCTAGAGGACGCCGTTTAGCATCCGCCCAATGCTTATAACGGTCCTGAGCGATCCGAAGCTTGTCTCTGATATCTCGCACAACATCAACTGCTTCGACTATCATCTCTGGCCACAAAAGCTCTCTATCACCAATGTCATCCCAACTCAGTGGCGATCGACATTTCCTCCCGTAGAGAGCAGCAAATGGTGCCATGCCAATGCTCGCCTGATAGCTGTTGTTGTAGGAGAACTCCACCAGATGTAGATGATCCTCCCACGAGCCTTTGAGATCCAACATGCAGGCTCTCAACATATCCTCCAATATCTGAATAGTGCGTTCCGACTGTCCATCAGTCTGCGGGTGATACGTAGTACTGAATTTCAAACTGGTACCCAGGTTGGTCTGCAGACGATTCCAGAACTGAGAGGTGAATCTTGTATCTCGGTCAGATACAATGCTCACGGGAACTCCATGCAGTCGTACGATCTCCTACACGACATGTTACACATCACAACCTATACTAGAAAGAATCATAAAGGTATGAGTTAGATCACTACCTCCATATACTTCCTCGCCAGTATCTCCATGGATTGGCCTACTCGAAATGGTATGAAGTGTGCAAACTTGGTCAATCGATCAACGATGACCCAGATTACATCATTCTTCCTGGTGCTCCGAGGTAAGCCAGTCACGAAGTCCATCGTGATGTGCTGCCACTTCCACTCCGGGATTGGCAAAGGTTGTAGCAGTCCAGCAGTGCGATGATGCTCTGCCTTCACTTGCTGGCACACAATACATTTGGCAACGCTCCGTGCCACGCTCCTCTTCATTCCGTGCCACCAGAAATTCTGACGAAGATCCTTGTACATCTTCGTACCTCCAGGATGAATAGAATAAGGCGAACTGTGAGCCTCATTCATCAACTCCTCTCTGACATCTCCTGCAGGCACGCAGATCCTACTACCATATCTCAAAGATCCATCCGCGTGAATCAGAAAATTTGTCCGAAGTCCTGCTTCGACTTGCTCTCTGATTTTCTTCAACTTAGCATCTCCACCTTGAGCAGTCTTGATTCGATCCACAATCGTCGATTGAATCTGCATGTTCATCAATGACGATGTGACTCCTGGTAGTACAGCTTCAACATCCATCCTTCGTAGATCATGCTGAAATCTCCACTGAGCTGTGAGAATAATCACTTCGGGCAGTCGACTCAAGGCATCAGGTACAACATTCACCTTCCCTGGATGCTACTGAAGGTCGATGTCGTAGTCTGCCATCAATTCCAACCATCTGCGCTGTCTCATATTCAGCTCCTTCTGAGTGAATATATATTTCAAACTTTTGTGATCAGTGAAAATTTTCACTTTTTCACTCAGTAATAAATGCCTCCAAATCTTCAAAGCAAAGATGACGGCAGCCAACTCCAAGTCGTGAGTCGGATAATTCTTCTCGTGGATCTTCAACTGTCGAGAAGCATAAGCGACTACATGATTATGCTGATGCAAAACACATCCAAGGCCCTTGCCTGATGCGTCGCAGAAAATCTCGAAGCCTCCGCTTCTATCCGGAATAGCTAAAACTGGTGCAGAGGTCAGTCTCTCCCTCAAGGTAGAAAGAGCTTGCTCACAAGAGTCTGACCAACTGAACTTAACATCCTTCCTTGTCAATCTCGTCATCGGCTCAGCTATCCTTGAGAAGTCCTTGATGAATCTGCGATAATACCCCGCCAATCCAAGGAAACTTCTAATATCAGATGCTGATCGAGGTGTGGGCCATTCACTGACTACCTTGACCTTCTCCGGATCCACTGATATACCAGCTCCTGATACCACATGCCCAAGGAATGCAATTCTGTCCAACCAGAATTCGCATTTGCTGAACTTGGCATACAGTCTATGATAACGGAGCGTCTCCAATACCATCTTTAAGTGCTCTGCATGCTCCTCCTCGCTCCTCGAGTACACCAAGATATCATCTATGAAGATCACCACGAACTTGTCCAGGAAATCATAGAAGATAAGATTCATGAGATTCATGAACACTGCAGGGGCGTTGGTTACACCGAAAGGCATAACCACAAATTCGTAATGCCCGTACTTGGTCCGAAAGGCTGTCTTGGACACATCTTCCTTCTTGACTTTCACCTGATGGTATCCGCTCCGTAGATCCAACTTCGAGAATACTCTCGATCCACCAAGCTGGTCAAAGATGTCGTCAATACAGGGCAATGGGTACTTATTCTTCACTGTGACCTTGTTCAGCTCCCGATAGTCAATGCACATTCTCCTCGACCCGTCCTTCTTCTTCACCAACAAAACAGGTGCTCCCCAGGGAGAAACACTAGGATGAATGAAACCCTTCTCCAATAATTCATCCAACTGTTTCCTCAGCTCTTCTAGTTCTGCAGGAGCCATACGGTAAGGCGCCTTCGAAATCGATTGAGCTCCTGGCATAAGATCAATGCCGAACTCCAACGCTCGATCAGGCGGCAGTCCAGAAATGTCTTCCGGGAAGACGTCTTCAAAATCTCGCACTACTGCAGGTTTCTTTGGCTCAGCTATCAAAGATGCAACAGTCGGTCCACTCGGCTGAGCCCGGAATCTGACTGGTCCAAACGAACGACCTCCACTAACGAACTCGAACACCGGATGATCAGGAATTTCAAATACCATCTTCTTCCTGTGACAGTCAATTGTGGCATAGAAAGCTCCTAACCAATCAATGCCGAGAACAGCATCAAAGTTGGGTAGATCATGGACAATAAAGTTAGCATATAACTCATGTCCACTAATCACCAACGGACAGGGTCTACATCCCAGAGCGACTTTCACTACACCATTCCCAGTGGTGATGTTCCAACACTTGGGAAGAGTGAAGGTGGGAATCGAATGTTCACATACAAACTTTCGGGATATGATGCACGTGGAAGCCCCCGAATAAAATAGGGTCAGGGCTGGGTGAGAGGAAACTAAGATGACACCTAAGGTATAATATAACTAAGTTAAGCATGGTGATCTAATCAAGCATGAATGTATAAAATCAAGTCTAGGTCTAGAAGTTACCTGCGATCACGTCATCCGCAGCTTCTGCCTCTACAGCGGTCATGGTAAACACCTGGCGCTTCGGCTGATTGGCCTGCTGAAAGGCCCGATTCTGTGGAACCAGAGGTGGTCCACGCTGTCCAGGTGTAGGTCCCATCTGCTGAGCGGATCTGGGAGCTCCAGGGGGTGCTGGTCGAGTGCTGAGGGGGCAGTCTCTAGCAGTATGAGCGGGCGATCCACAGACTAAGCACTGATTCAACATCCTCCTGCAGTCTTTCTTCATATGTCCCAGCTTACCGCAGTAGTTGCAAACCATCTGAACTCGGCTGGGCCCAGGTGCAGCTGGCCTCTTAAATTGGATAGTCTGAACAGGACGAACCATAGGCCTAGGTGCACTCCTCTGCGGCTCCATCGGGCGCTTGCCCATTCCAGCTGAAGGTTCCTCGGGTAGTCTCTCCACAATCTCATGCTCACGAGCACAATCCAGAATGTCCTGAAGTGTCGTCGGTCTCGCCGAGCTCATCGAGGCTTGGACCTTGCGATTCAGGCCCTTGCGGAACTGAAACGCACAGTCTTCAGGGTCTTCAACCATGTGAGGTGCAAAACGGCTAAGCATAGCAAACTCAGCCTCATACTCGTCCACGGTCATATCTCCTTGGACCAGGTTAGCGAAACACTGCTGAATCTCTCTCCTGGCTGCTTTGGGAAAATATTTAGCATCGAACCTTTCCCTAAACATGCCCCAAGAGATCGGTCTGACAAGACGTTTCTCCTCCAATTGCCACCAGCTCCTGGCGTTGTCGATCAACTGTAGTTTCGCTACATCAAGCCATCCAGCCTGAGGAATACGTGCAGCACTCAGCTTATCTTCAGTCGCTTGAACCCATTCATCAGCTCCTAGAGGCCCTTCTCTTCCAGAGAAGCTCTTGGGCTGCAACTCCTGGAACTGTTTAACTCCTGGTTCTGCCTTGGGGGCAGTGGTTCAACTGGTGCATCCTTCTGTCCCTGCTGGATCAGTTGCTGCTGAACCTCAAGCATCTCCTTCATGACCCCAAGGATCCAGTGGATGCCATCGTCTCTAACTCCATCGGCACCGGCTCCACGTCGAGGGTTGCGTCTTCCTGCCATACTGAGACAGAAAACCTCAATCAACCTCCTATACATGGTTGTTCTAGATGCTTGGCTAATAATAACATTCTTATTGTGCTGAATTTTCGCAGATGCAAGACCTGCATGGGCCACCACTAAAACCTGTCACGCCCCGCTTCCCAAAAACGGTGGAAGCGAGAGCGTTACAAAGGTCCGCATGAACTGGAGCGGTGAAGATCGAGTTCATTACGCGTCTGTGATAACAACTTGCAGGGTTCTTGCTTGCTTTCCAGAACAATAAAAACATTATTAAATTACATGCCACAATCCAGAAGTTTGCAGAAATAAAAATACAAGACAAGGCCTCAGCAGGGCCAAAGAAATACAACAGCGACATACATCAATAAAAGATACAAATAGCAAATCCAGAGGGGAACAGCAATAGTCCGAGCTCTAGTCCTCCGCGGGGAGTGACTCAGCGTCAACAGCAAATTCCTGACTTTCCAAGTCAGGTGTCTCGAACAGATCTTCCTGGTACGCAGGCTCGGGATCTGACATACATTCCAAAAACACGAATGTATGTCAGCAAGGGTCTGCAAGAAAAGGTTAGCCGACCCAAGGCAAGGTGTAATAATAACGAAATATGAAATTTTACGCAAGATGTCTACAACATGGTTATAACAAATTTAAAGAAAGTAAAGAACTTTTAAGCATGGCAGTTCTACGAAATTTAAAACAACTTAGCAGTTCTAATGTATTTAAAACAAGTGGGCAGTTTTAAAGTACGACTAAATTTGTGACAATCATTTCTATTTTCATGCAATGTTTATCTAACATGCTTAGGGTTCTCGCCTTTAAGACGTGATAAGTAAGCCATTCTTCTCGCGGGGGTATAATCGCGATTGATACTAACCCACCATATAGGTGGTGTTCTTAAAGACATGACTCTTTCATACGCTTAGCGACCGCTCAACCCTAACCCCACCCGAAAATGTGCTGAACACGGGCCAGCCTAATCACGAATGCACGTATTCACGAAATCGAGATGTTTGCCTTGAAGCAAACGATTTTTACGAATTCAAGTTGTTTAAATTGTTCCGTCAATGTCCATAGTACTAAGCAATTCAAGAGTGCGTAATAATCAGGTGTGTGTATGGCATGAAGTGAAGCGTTTCGAGATTTAATACATTCTAAAGCAAGGGAATACAATTTTTGAATTAAGTAACAATTTTAAAAGATTAACAGTTCAAGGTAGCACACTTGCCTGACTGGGATGATTTTGGGTGTCCAAGCAATTTATGGAAAATACGCGACGTATCTGCGTTATTAAACAAACAACAATAAGCTAGTCGAACGCTGTTAATTAAACTAACACCCTATAATACTAACAATACTAACAACCTAGGCTAACTTACTAGTTTAATAACCCAACCCAATAATCTAATTCCTCGAACTCATTTACTTAAAACCCTAAGGCTATATCCAAAACCCATTAACATGGCACCCAAATCCAATAGCTAAAATTTAAACCCAATAAGAGTTATTAAAGCCCAAACCCAATAAGCCAATATCTTTCCTCTTCTTATCTATTTCCTTTCAATTACTGTTTTCCTTTATTTCTTTTCTTTTAACCTCTCAGCTTCTTACCCTCTCTTCTAATACTCCTTGCAGGTGAGCTCACGGCAAAAAGGGAGGGGCAGCAAGAGTGGCGGCTGGGGCAAGGGAGGCGACGGCTAGGCCAATAGGGGCGGCGGCGGCCTGTTGCGAGCGGGGGCGGCCTGGGGACACGCTGGCCTGGGGGAGACGGCGCCTGCGCGTGCGGCGGCGGCTAGGGCAGGGGGCGAAAGGGGACGGCGGCGACCCGGCTAGAGGCGGGCGGCGGCAAGGTAGATGTGGCGGTGAACTGAGGTTGGGGGCGCACGACAAGAGGAGAGGGGGAGAGAGTTGTATAGATCTGAAGTAGATTTCAGATCTCCATTTCTTCTCCTCTATTTCTGTTTTCTGAAATGATTTGGGTTTTGATCTGATTTTGGTGTGGATTTCTGGTTGTGGATTGTTTTGATTTGGAATTGCTGATTTGGGTTGATTTTGGTTGAATTGATGTTGAATTTGGTTGTATTTGCTCAGTAGGGGAAGAGGGTTGTTGATGTTCTTTGTTGTTGTCGATGCCATGGTTATAATGCCAACAGACAAATTGAAGAGGGGAAGCTGGTTGTGGGGGAAGGGAATTGATGCTGTTAGTTGGATCTCACCGACTCATTCGGTGGGATTTAATAGGTTAGGTAAGTTAATCAAATAATTAGGGTTAAGATTTAATTAATCACGCCATGGTAAAAAAAATTAAAAAAAACCCGAGACGCGCTCGCGTCGACGCGTAGAATACTGGTCGTTACACTAATAATCCCTAAATTCCTACGAAGCTTAATAAAAGTTTCTTCTTTCAATGGTTTGGTTAAAATATCAGCTATCTGATGTTCAGTAGCTATAAATTTAAGAACTATATCTCCTTTCTGAACATGGTCATCCAAAAAATGATGACGTACATCAATATGTTTTGTACGAGAATGATGCACAGGATTTTTAGAAAGATTAATAGCACTAGTATTATCACACATAATTGGGCAAGTAGAGCAATCAATACCATAGTCAGATATAGTTTGTTTCATCCATAAGATTTGAGCAGATGCTAAACCGGCGGCAATATATTCTACCTCGGTTGTAGATAATGAAACAGAATTTTGCTTTTTGCTAAACCAAGAAACTAAAGCATGACCTAAAAAGTGGCAAGTACCACTGGTACTTTTACGATCTGATTTGCAACCAGCAAAGTCTGCATCACTATAGGATAATAAATCAAATATGCTTGACTTGGGATAAAATAAACCAAAATCAGAAGTGTGCTTAACATATCTAATAATCCTTTTTACGGCAGTTAAGTGTGAAACTTTAGGATCTGCCTGATAACGTGCACATAAACATACTGAAAACATAATGTCTGGTCTACTAGCAGTTAAATAGAGTATAGAGCCAATCATACCTCTGTAAAGACGTGGATCAACACTCTTACCATTTAAGTCTTTGTCGAGAGATGTAGATGTACTCATTGGAGTACGTTTTTCTGCAGAACTTTCTAAACCAAAACACTTGATGAGTTCTTTAGAGTACTTGCTTTGGTGAATGAAGATTCCTTCCTTTAATTGTTTGATTTGAAGACCGAGGAAGTAATTGAGTTCACCCATGTGACTCATCTCAAATTCTTTCTGCATAAGCTTAGAAAAATCTTGACAAAGAGATTCATTAGTAGAACCAAAAATAATATCATCAACGTATATTTGAATAATGATTATGTCAGATTTAATATTTTTAATAAAAAGATTGGAATCTATTTTACCAATATTATAACCAGAATTTAAAAGATAGCTTTTAAGTCTTTCATACCAAGCACGAGGTGCTTATTTGAGACCATAAAGAGCTTTCTTTAATTTGAAAACATGATTTTCAAAATTTTCATGATGAAAACCAGGAGGTTGTTCAACATAAACTTCCTCCTTTAAAAATCCATTTAAAAAAGCACTTTTGACATCCATTTGAAATAATTTAAAATCTCTAAAACATGCAAATGATAATAACATGCGAATGGACTCAAGACGAGCAACTGGTGCATAGGTTTCATCATAATCAATACCTTATTCTTGATTATAACCTTGTGCAACCAATCGTGCCTTGTTTCTAATCACCTGACCAGATTCATCCAATTTATTTTTGAATACCCACTTGGTACAAATAATTGAATGATCTGTTGGTCTGGGAACTAATTCCCAAACATCATTTCGTTGAAATTGATTGAGTTCTTCCTGCATAGCTATAATCCATGAACTGTCTTCACATGCATCTTTGATGTTCTTTGGTTCAATGGATGAAAGGAAAGCACAATGCGTCATTTGTTCAATTTAACGACGAGTTCTAACTCCATCTGTGATATCTTCAATGAGTAATTCTGATGGATGATTTGGAACTTGTGCAAAAGCCTTGGGAAGATCTGTATTATCTGAAATAGACTCAACAAAATGATTAGTAGCATCAATTTCATCAAGTTTGATATTATCTAATGAATTAGATAAAGGTAATATATTTTCTTCTTCATCAAAAATGGGAGACTTAGATGAGGGATTCTCATCAAATGTGACATGTAGTGATTCTTCAACTGTTGAAGTTCTTTTGTTATATACTCTGTAGGCTTTGCTACGTGTTGAGTATCCAACAAAAATACCTTCATCAGATTTCGAATCAAATTTATCAAGTGCATCTTTAGTATTAAGAATAAAACATTTACATCCAAACACTTTAAAATATGATACACGTGGAATGCGATCAAAGAATAATTCAAAACAAGTTTTATTGAGCAATGGCCTTATGAGAATTTTATTCATAATGTAACATGCAGCTGCGACAGCTTCAGCCCAAAAATATTTCGGTAAATTACTATCACAAAGCATTGTTCTTGCACATTCTTGTAAGGTTCTATTTTTCCTTTCAACTACTCCATTTTGAGGAGGAGCACGAGGAAAAGAAAAATTGTGAGTAATGCCATTTTCATTACAAAACTTGGTAAACGATTCATTTTCAAATTCTCCTCCATGATCACTACGAATAGTGACAATGTTAGAGAATTTGATTTTTTTGTATCTTTTTACAAAATATTGAAAATTCTTCAAATGCATCATTCTTGTTTTGTAAGAATATAACCCAAGTATATCTTGAATAATCATCAACAATGACAAATGCATATCTACTTCTATTTAGAGAAGCTACTCTAGAAGGACCAAACAAATCTAAATGTAAGAGTTCTAATGGTCTCTTTGTTGAGATAACATCCTTTGATTTAAAAGAAGATTTGTGCATTTTTCCTTGTTGACAAGCATCACAAAAATGTTTGTGTTTGAAAGAAATATTTGGCATTCCATTTACTAATTTGTGTTTTGAAATGTGTGCTAGATTTTTGAAATTAGTGTGTCCAAAATATTTATGCCATAAAAGTGTATCATCAGATGTAATTATTAAACAGTGATTATTTGTGGTAACAGACATGCATAAGATATAAATATTATTTTTACGCTTACCACGAAACAAAACAGATGACATATCAGAATTATAAATAATGCAATCATTTTGTTCAAAAACTATTTTGTAATTTTTATCGCATAACTGACTAATGGAAAGTAAATTATGTTTCAAACCGTCTACCAGGTGAACATTCTCAATGATAGGCTGATTTGTATTGCCAACTGTTCCAGTGCCTATGATTTTTCCTTTCTTGTTGTCACCAAAGGTAACTGTGCCTCCTTGTTTGTACTTGACGTTTGAAAGAAGTTTGACATTTCCTGTCATATGTTTTGAACATCCACTATCCAAAATCCATCTTTCTTTCCTAGGTACCTGAAAGATAAAACATTAAGCATTGGTACCCCTTTCTGAGGGTCATTGGGACTAGATTTTTGGAAGCCAAACCCAAGTGGAATTTGGCTTTTTAATATAATCATTAGAATGAACTATAGCATGTATATAATGAGAAATATAATCATTTCTATCTTCTAAGCATGAATTCTTAGGAACCCATATACAAATTGTAGTAGGTTTCCTAGAAGATGGTTTTGAAATGTTAGAAACATTTCTTTGTGAAGAAGTAGGAATGTTTACTTTCTTTGTGTAAATAAATGCGTGATTCTTCCTTTGAGGTTTAACAAAAGTAGTTATTCCATAAGAAGAAGAAGTGTTACAAGATTTGGGTGCATCCTTATGAGAATATCCCAGACCTTGTCTATGATTTGCAGGATATTGTATTTTTAGTAAATCATCAAGATTAGTCTTTCCTTTATTAAATTTATTAATATTGGAAGACATCTCGTCGTATTTCATCTTTAGTGATGAAATATTTTTATCCATTTTGGATATTTGAGTATGTAGTTCTAGATTCTTAGTTTTGAGAATTTCATTCTCTTTACTAAGATTTAAATTTTGTGAAGATGTATTCTCAATAGGTGTAGTGTTCTTAGAAGAAGATAATTCTTGATATTTAATAAGAAGATCATCATTATTCTGTTTCAAAGATTTATGTTGATTATTCAATTTTTTGAAACGAGAATAGAGATCTTTTAATGCATCAAGTAATTCTTCGTTATTAAAAGAACTTACCTCATCTTCATCTTCTTATGCCATAAAGCACATGTTAGCACTTTCATTTAGATCATCATCTTCATCATCTGAAGAATCATCCCATGTTGTTGCAAATGCCTTTTTCATTCTGTCAAACCTCCTCTCTCTTTTGGATTGATATTATTGGAAGTTTTGAACTTTGCTTTGAGAAGAGGACAGTCGTTCTTCATATGTCCTGGCTTATTACAATTAAAGC
Source organism: Scilla litardierei (assembly GCA_030789695.1). Taxonomy (NCBI): domain Eukaryota; kingdom Viridiplantae; phylum Streptophyta; class Magnoliopsida; order Asparagales; family Asparagaceae; genus Scilla; species Scilla litardierei. The sequence continues at coordinate 48,549,402 of CM061142.1, forward strand.
AAAGAGAAGAATCAGTATTCTTAGATTTAAAATTATTATACTTACCTTTCTGAAAGAATTTTCTGAAGTTTTTGGCAAAAAATGCCATATCATCATCTGAATCTTCATTATCTGATATTGCGTTGAAGGCAAGTACTTTCTTCTTTTGATCTGATTCTTCTTTCTCATCTTGTAGTGTAACTTCATGGACCATTAAGTTACCAATAAGATCTTCCATATATAATGTGGAAAGATCATTGGCTTCCTCAATAGCGGTGATCTTTGGATGCCATACTGGAGTTAAAGCTTTAAGAATTTTGCGAACATGTTCAAGAGAAGTGTAAGTTTTTCCAAGAGCACTTAAAGAATTTATAATATTAGTAAACCTGGTGTTCATTTCTCCAATTGTCTCTTGGTCCTTCATCTTGAACAACACGAATTTGTGAACCAAAACGGAAATCTTGGTTTCCTTCACTTTACTGGTTCCTTCATGAGTTACCTCAAGTATATGCCAAATCTCCTTAGCACTTTTGGCCTGAGATACTCGATTAAACTAATTTTTATCCATAGCACAAAATAAGGCATTCATGGCCTTTGAGTTGTTGGGTTTTGCAGTTTTGTCGTTGGTGGTCCAATCAGTAACAGGAGTTGTTGGCTTTTCATATCCTGACTCTACGATGTCCCAAATCTCATAATTCATACTTTGGAGATGAATCTCCATTCGTATTTTCCAATATGAGTAATTTGAACCATCAAATAGAGGAGGACGAGTTTGAGAGTGCCCTTCAGGATTCTGATTGTAGTTGTGTGGAACTGCGTTCATGTTTGAGGAACTTGCTGCCATCTTAACCTTGCTCTGATACCAAATGTAATTTTAGCCTGTAAGGATCAATACACTAGAGGGGGGGTGAATAGTGTATATTAAAAAATTGTCACAAATAAAATGTTAGTAATATTTGTAAAGATGGCACAGAAATAAAAAGACAAGTACTGAAATTAAATCAACGCAAACACAGAGATTTATCCTGGTTCGGATCCTTGTGATCCTACTCCAGTCCTCTACCTCGTAGAGATTTTCAATCCACTATAATCACTTGCCCCGCAAGCACCAACTTACAAAAATGGCGACACTCCCCGTGTCCCAAACTTTGTACAATCTCTAACAGAGATTCAAACCTGTAAAATAATGAAATAGAAAAACACATATAGCCTTGTTATAAATTTCAGAAATGAATTCAAGGATGGTGTTTTAGAGGAAGAACTTCAAGATGTAAAAGATATGTAATGAAGCGCAACACTTGAAGTTCTCTGGTTCATAAAAGAAGAGAGAGAGATCAATCGATTTTTTCTTCAATTATGAACACAAACAACTTTTCAAAATGATGTTGAAAAACCAAGTTCTTCCGTTCTTAAACGAAGAAGGAAATCTAATGATTTCTTCTTACAAATAAGAAAAGAACAACTAATGGCCTAAAACTTTAGAAAAGAGAAGACTTGATTCCAACAAATAAGAGAGTAAAGAAGAGGAAAGTGTGTGAAAGAAAAGAGAGGGTCTATCCCTTTATTTATAGTGTTTAGGGAAGGTTGGGGACTGTAGTTAACGTTGGAAAATGGGCAGGAACCGTCCCTGAAAATTTGGGATCAAAACGGCTAGTTTTGAAATTGGTCGACCAAAAGGACACATTGGTCGACCAAAATTTAGAGAGGGAATTTCGACCATTGGAAGATATTTCTAGAATCTACACGGTTAGGGGAGTTTGCATATGCAATCCCATAACCAAATTCGAAGGTTTAAAATTGGTCGACCAAAATGGGATTATTGGCTGCCAATTTTCAAAGTTGCGAATTTTCGAAATTGGGAAGTGTAGATCTCTGAGGAATGGAACCTAGATGACTAAGATATATTATCACAAGGCTTTGTGACTCTAATAAAGTAAATTTTACATTGATTACATAAAGCCGTAGATAGGACTGCATCTGCAACTGAATCTGAGAAGCTTCTTTGCAGGAGATCCTTATCAAGTGATTATATATCCAAGTCGTGGATTAGGTGCATTTGTCTTTCTAGCTTCATGATTGATATATCTGATTGAGTATGCATGAAGATATCTCATTTGTGTGGAACTCAGCATTGATATGTATCTGCATACATAGAGTTAGTAGCACTGAATGTGTTTGTCACATCAAAATCATATGGGAATAGAAATATGGAATTATGAAATTCCAACATTATGCTCGACACTTGATCCCGCACCGCAATCCGTATTCACTCGTGTGGTCTACGAAATGCGATACTACACCGTGGTTGGTTCTAGCAATCGGGCTACTCTCATAATTACCGACTAGCTGATCGGGGATTAGTGATCACCCCTAGCTCTTGAGTCACTCTCGTGATCACAAGCCTTAGAAATGGCCACTAATCCCAAATTGGATTCGTGGGGATCCTCCCTAGAACGTGGAGGCGTTTTCGCGATCCTCCAAATCTAGGGTTAATCCCCCAAAATAATTTATTCAAACTACCACGGGGCAACCCTAGATTCATCTAAGTTTAACCCATCATCCAACCCCTAGAATCCTAGGGTTCTTCCCTAATCCTAGCAATAAATCTACTCAATCATGGAAAAAGATACGGAAACGATAGAAATCAACATCACAAGTATGTAAGAGAAGAGCACTGAAAGATTCAACAACAAAAACATATAAGAAAGACAACAAAGAGGAATTCAACAAATACTTAGCTTAATGAAGATCCATTACACAAATCAGCAAGGAGGGGGCCTAGGGCGTAGCCTAGCCTCCGAAAAGAGTCTCCAACCCCTAAAAACTATCTATCCTAACCAAAGAGAAGATGCCCTAACAATGGCTGCTCAATCCCTATATATATCCCACAAAACCCCCCAAAATAACCCTAAATTGAGTTGGACCCGCGCTTGCTACCCAGGTAGCTTGGGCAAGCTTCTGCTGGTTGCTCGGCCGAGCACAAGCACAGTTTGCCCGAGCACAGATTCCAGCACAGATTCGCCAACTTGCAGAAATTTCCTAGGGCTCATCCGACCTCCGATTGGTACGTTCTTGGTGGAGTTGGAATCATTATGAAGTCTAATACCTGAAAAATATGAGAAAAATATTGTAAAATCTCGGGTGATAGCATATCTTTAAAGAGTGAAGTGCTATCCAAAATCTGCACTTTTCTCCATTTCTACTCCGCTCTGTCGAGTGGCTTGGGTCGCTCGGTCGAGTGTACCCTAGCACTCGGGTCGAGTGCCTCTTGGGGCTTCAGCACTTTGCCTCAATGGAATTGATGTCGCTCGGTCGAGCGGTTGGCCGCTCGACCGAGTGAATTAATGTGAAACTATCCAGAGAGTTTGACGACAAAATTTGGAGCCCCTGATGGCTAGCTCGGTCAAGCGCAGTGGTCGATCGGTTGGGCAAGTTGGGTTGCGCAGCTGAGCAGCCACTTGAAGCTTTTTCCTTGCTCTACGGGATCACAGCTCGGTCGAGCGGGGTAGCCGCTCGACCGATCGATCTAGGAAAGCTCATTGGTCTCTCCTTTGCTCTTCCTTCTCTTTTTTTCCCTTGCTTTCTTCTTTCTTTCTTTCTTTGATCCTTCTGCTCTCCAGTGGATTTGAGTCATCAAATGTGGTGCTGCTGGTGCTCAGGCATCGGTGTTCATGCCCTCCTCTCCAATATGTTCCGAATTGATCGATATTCCCTAAAATGCAACCAAACGCTCTTAAAGTCAAATAGTTCCAATTATCAACATAAAAGCATATAAAATCGGGATTTAAGCAATCATTTTGACGTGTAAACATATAGATAAAATGTGGAATATTATAACACATCAGTAATCACACCCTGAATCAAGAATCCATTAAACACGATTATCTTTCAAAGAAGACAGTGCCAATATTTCTCCATTATCAGCATCAATGCATGCACCTCCAAAAGCTGCTACTGGCTGAGTAGACTTATTACCCTTGGCCTTCAATAGTGGGCACGTGTTCTTCCAATGTCCTGCCGTCTTACAATAATGGCATGTCTGGTCATTAAGAACTTGACCCTTGGACTTGGCTCTCCCAAACTTGGAGTTATATTTGGACCTTCCACCTTGACGACCCCCAGAAGGAGCCACATCCAGATCATCAGCACATGTGTCACCTCTCGACGCCTTCTTTCGAAGCTCATACAAGCGTAGAGCTGCATCGACATCCTCCAAAGAGATTTTTCCCATTCCCTTGTGTCTCGACAAAGTGTGAGTACTCCTCAGGTAGAGAACAAAGCAGTGCAATTGCTTGGTACTCATCACTACCATTCTCTTCCACAGCTTGCAGATCCAACACCAACTGATTCAGTTGATCAAGATGATCATGTAACGATGGTCCCTCTTTCGAGACGAACCTTCGTGGGTCGATCTTGACAGCCCCAATCCTCTCTTAAGTTCTGTTCTAACTTAAGCATCGGAGGGGATTTGGGTCGGATCTGATCCGACCCCCCCCCCCCCCCCTGACGACTGTCTATGGTGCAGGTTATTCGAGGCACGACCCAACACCAAGGTTGGACGTTCGTCGTATTCGACCGATCGATACATCGAGTTCCAGCCCAATGCTTGTCGCTCGACCCTCATCGACCCCGGTTCTTCCAACTGAGGATCTCATTTCACCTGCTGACGAGACTCCTGCTCGACAAAGCAGTCCACGTCAGCCACATCTACAGGTGACCAGAACACATCCATCAACAGGGGACATTTAACAAATCAAAGGCATAAAACAACAAGGGAATTACAAAGGGATAAAACAACAAGGGAATTTTATGTAAAGTGTAATTATTGAAATAATACGTACTCACGTCCTAGATGTTTTGGCACAAATCCTTTGTGGAGAGACTATTTTAATAAACACGATGATACAATTGATGGTTCCTATTCTACATAAATAACACAATAGATAAAATATAGCAACCATGACGCTTTGAAAAGAAGACCCATTTGAAGAAGTTGCCGAGTCGACCAAGCATTTTCACGTTTGTGCCACTAACCAAACAGGCAGTCGATGCTTATGTTAGTCTTTTATATATTACTTTTGTGCCACTAAGCAAGATAGATGTAATCCGAAAGGAATTACCTTAAGAATGTTTCCTTTGAAACATAAAAATGTACGAAGAATTGTTCAGAGTGCATCATCACTCAACATCGTTGATGGTAATAATGTTGAGGAGTAGTAGTAGATATATAACTTATTAGTATAGATTTGTAAAGAACCATGTAGATCTGATTCTCTCTGAGAGAAATCTAAAATTTGTTATGTATTGTGAATTTCAAACGAGCGCGGCTTATAATGTAAAAAAATCAATTTCAGATTTATAATTTCAAAAAAATCAATCTCGAATGTGATGCTTAGCTCGTTGTGGCATTTGCGGTGACCGGCTATTTTAATTTCCTGGGGAATTCTTGTATTTGCAAATGGAAGGTGAAAATGGACTGAAAAAAATCAGGCAGCAAACTAACTTTAGCCCAAGTTTATAAAACTACCTTGAATTTACACCTGATTTAAAAAAAAAACTAGCCTGAACTTTGAAAGACAAGCTAGACCACCCTAAAACTAGGCTAAAGTTCAGAGCAATTTTTTTAAACTTTAAAAGTTCAATATAATTTTGCCTTTTTAAAAAATACAATGTATTTTTATGAAACCAAAGTAACGGATAATTTTATAAAATTTGGCCCCAAATGACCCATAAAACATGAGCAGAGACAGGGAAGCACAAGTGCTATGTGATCAAGATAATTATGTGGTGGGAATTCCTTACACGATTCACAACAGGAAAAGGCTCAGATAAGTGAATAACCGATGGCCCATTCTAATTTGGGCTTATGTGCCTGCTATTTCGTGCTTCCCAGTTCCACCATAGTGGTCCAAAGTCCAGATGCTTTACTCCTTGGGCTATGCGAGAATTTTTGACCCATTGAATGAATAAATTGGGCTTCCAATGTTTCCATTATTTAATCAAGGTCAAGTCAGTGATGATGAATAATAGCTCTCAAGAGTAAAAAGGGCATCCGCTACACTATGAAAAAAAAAGCACAACTAAATGGTCGTCAAAACTTCGGGATCGGGTCGGCTCCTACGCGTGTAGGACTGTGTGCTCGTCCAACGCGACGTGGACCGGTCTATCTATTTTCTATTGTATATTTTTTTATAACAAAGGCACGTACCTTTTTTTATTCTTCGTGTGTCCCACCACCCAACTCTTTTTCTCCTTTTCCCCGTCTAACGAGATGGTGTGCCCACAAAGAACCAAAAAAAAGTATGATCGAACGGTCCACGTCGCGTTGGACGATCACACGGTCCTACGCGCGAAGGAGCCAACCCGGTCCCCAAAACTTCGTTCTCTATTAATTTTTTTACAGTTGACCACATTGTTCGGCATTGTTTGTTTAGATCTTCACATTCTAAAACACATAAACACCAAATCTCTTGTGTGCCAAAAAGGTTTTGCTCGTTCATCCACTCCACTCCTGGCAAAACTATCGCAGTAATAGGACTTATTACGTTGGGTAGATAAACAAGTAAAACACATTGGGTTCCTTAGATCTTTGGAGAATTAGGGTTTTAGAATATAAAGATTTAAATGAACAATGATGATCTCCCACACAATTGACGAAGAGTGGAATTTTTGATGATGCTATGGTCTTAGATGCTTTCATCCATTTTCCCTATGTCTCAATTCAATTATCTTTAATTTTTTCTTAAAAATATCTTGCTAGTGTTATGAATCAACTACTGGGGGAGGAGCCCCCAGCTCTTTATTTATAGGCAATTGGGGGAATACAAATATGGGCTTACAATGATATGGGCCCATCTCTAGGATAGCCCAGAATTTCACCCAACTACGGTTAAATAACCGTTCACAACACTCCCCCTTATCCAGCCATAGGTGTGGACTTTGCTCGTGAATGCTTCAGTATTCTGAGCGTAGAAGAGTCTCACATGGGGTGGATACTTTAGGATCCTGAGTTGGTGAGATTTGCCTCGTTAAAACCTTTAGCTATGGAAAACCCAGTGGGAAAAACCATAGTTAAGAAAAAAGAGTGCAAACGCTCTTTAACTCCCCCTGATTTGTATATGTGACTCTGCTCATGAATACTTCTGGATTCTGAGCGTCACAGAGGGGTGGATACTTCGGGATCCAGAGTTGATTTGATTTGCCTCATTAAAACCTTTGGCTATGGAAAACCCAGTGGGAAAAACCATAGCTAAGGGAAAAGAGTACAAATTTTGTCAACTCCCCCTGATCTGTAAAAGCTCTTAGGCTTTCAGATCTCGTAGGCTTATCTCATCACTCATATTTACAATATTCCGAAAATGTACACATATTACAAATTTTATCACCATCAAGCAGCTGCTGAATCCAGAAACTCTGGAGAGGTGTGCTAAGTTTCGTCGCCTCTGATGTGGTCTTCAGACTATATGGTCAGCTCCACAGAACCAGCCTCTATCCCAGTCGTCACCGGGATGTGATGTACCACCAGGCGCCCTCAAATACACCATTGGTGTGGTTCTGGAATGGTAAGGATCTCGGAATTGATAGGATGATGTTGCCTTCATAAGTTGCTTTGCATATTTGCAGTAGATGGCCATCCCACTGTGGGTACCCGTTCTGTGATTTATCAGTATAGGGACCGGACCTGTAACCTGCATTTGCACAAACATTGGAGGATGCTACTATAAGTTGTAAGTCCAAATCTTTCGACCCTTGGAGGGAGCGCAGAAGGCTTGACTCCGGTCTAATGGCCCTATTGAGGTGCCAACTATCTCTGACTAATGAGTTAACTGCAACTGCTATATCGGGACGCGTGCAGTTTAGCTAGGAGTGCATGATTGCACTTAAATAAAGGACTTTAGGACCAGTTATATCCTCCCCCTCTTCCAGCGATCGGAAGGGTTATTTTTGTACATCCATTAAGTATACTACCGTAGGTGTATTTTGGATGACAAGGGTCCTTTTAATTTCTCCAACGCACTTCTGGGCGTTTGTAACAGGATTCTACGAGCCCTGACTTCATATTTGCCAAGGTCTTTTTATTTCGTGTTTAAAAGTCAGGCTTGTTCATATAGTTCGGTTTTCTCTTCAGGAGATCCGATGAGATTTTAGTTGTCTCCAACTATGACCACTAATCTTGTTCTTTGCACAGATGCAAAGACAACCTTCAGTAGGAATCATTGACTTGTCAAAGTATTCTCTTGGTTGTACATTTATTTATTATACTTATTGTTTTTATTCATTTGAATAGACGTCCCGAAGTCTATTCAGGCATTTTAAGGAAATGCGGAAATTATCTTTACCAGATATCCATGAAGGTATGCTGTCACAACATCCAATAACAGCATATCCATGATTTTCCTTCGCCAAATCGTAAGGTATTCGCTTTTGATAACTTAGGGAGATTGATGCATCATTTATGAGACATGATCATTTGAATTTGTTCGATCCCTAGTTTCAACGAAATTTTCCTTGGGCTATAGGTTGTACCTTATAGCATACGATTTTGTATTTATTTTTCTTATGTGTGCAATACTTTTTTTATCCACAGGTTTGACACCTTTTGGTGTCAGGACTTCAGGTCCGAACATTTCATGTTTCATAAGTGAGTCCAGCTCATCGTTTATTGCCACGTTCCACATTTTGGCCAATCTCTACGTTTGCCTTCTAGCAACGGAGTGTGGAACGATAGTTTACAATCATCATCGCTTTTGCGATGTATATGGCAATATGTTACGTGAATACATTTGTCGACAATTTATGTTCTATCTGTTCAACACCTCCCCAGTATGTATAACATTTACTTAATTTCACTTTTTCCCGGCAATTCCTCTGCAGTGGATTCCGGGAAGGGTGAGGGTGTGGACATGAGCTCATTGTCCTGTGGTAGTATTGTCTCAAGGTCTCCAGGAGTTTCTGTCCTTGGAGCCTGGTGGTCTGCCTCTATTCTGTTAAAGATCAGCCACTTCTGCTGCTGGTGGATTGCATCCATTCTCGGGGATGTCAATCCTAGCTGGAGTTTTTGCAGCAGGGATGTGTGATTTGACAATCTTCCGGTTGTCAATAAATGATTCCGGTAATAGGTGAACAGTGTTCTGTATGTGGGGGATCTTCGGGATCTCTTCTACACATTGTATTGTTACCGAATCATAGTGGGTCAAACTTTTTGTATCACACGTTGTAATTTGCTTCGCGCCAGATTTTCCAGTATCTTGGCCTATTTTTGGGAAACTCGTCTCATCGAGATCACAGTCTTCAAGGTGTGCCTTAATTACGTCCCCCGTTTGGGGTTCTAGGTGTCTTATAATTGAGGGTGAGTCAAACCCTTCATAGATACCTAGGCGACGTTGAGAACCTATTTTTATCCTCTGTATTGGTATGATTGGGATTTAAGCTGTGGACCGAAAATTCTCCGAAGAGAAATGTTCGGTGGCATTCCATATGCAAGTTGCATTGGAGACTCTGACCTCCAGAGGGTCTTATTTTCATTTACGATGCATCATGCAGAATTTGCATGTCCCCATGCATCCATTTGCAATCGGGATTTAATGGAAGTTCAATCCATTGGAGTCTACTTTTCAGTGACTCTGCCGACCCATTTTGGGAATGAACATGCGGCACTTGTATGTTCATTTTCTATTCCCGTTGCTTGACAGTGCTCTTGAAATGACTGGGAGGTATATTTCCCAACATTAACCAGACTTATTTACAACATTTTATTGTCTGGGAAATGTGCCCGCAACATTTTTATTTTTGTGCCAATAGCTTTGGAAAAGCTAAGTTGCGGGTCTGTAGTAGACACACGTACGAATATTCTTAGGATGCATTTATCAGTACAATGAAGTACCAAAATAGCCTACTAGGGGTGGTGGATTTTATCCACATCTGTTTCCTTGTATTCTTTTTGAGGAAGCGTGGAGATCCTTTTTCAACTTTTCGTGGAGATGGCCTTGTAATTAATCTTCCCTTATAGTAAGGGATGCGAGGGAATTCTCCCTTCTGAAGAATCTTCTGGTTCTTCAAGTCATACCCATAGGATAAGATGCGGTGCATCATCACAAATCCAGCGTGACCAAGTCCATCATGCCAGAGTAAAAACTCGGCTGATGTAGGGCACTTCAGGTGCTCCGTTTAATTCTGCTTCCTTTCTCCGAATCTTCGTATGGTAGAGGCCTATAAGGCTCTCAAAATGTTCAAGTGTGGATTTTACTCCTTTTTCTTGAGACGTTGCATACTGTAATAATTTTTTTTCATTTACATTTGCTGTTTCCAAGTGGAATCCGTTGAAACGGATGTCCTTGAAACTTAGAAAGTTTCTTTTGGAATTCGGAGGGATTAGTGCATCCTTTATTTTTGTGTCGTTTGGGGGCAACAGTGTTGCATTCCCTGGATCTTCAATATAGCCCTGATATTGGGCTCTGTATTGAGAGAATCGTACTTGTTTATTGTCTACTAATCATTTATGAGAGCAGTTTCAAAAGATGAAACATAAAGGCACATGCATATTCAGATAGACATATTCATTTATTGTCTACTAAAATTTTTCAATCAAAACAGATTGCGTAATACAAAAGCTCTCATAACGTGAGATGTTCTAAACAATTTGCTAAGATAAAAGTAAAGGCTAGTCAAGCATGTCATTATTTTCGAAGTCGTCAGCTGAAAAACTTAACTGGAGCATCAGATGTCATCAGGTTTGTTTCAGCTTTATTTTTTTTGTTCTCTTTATACAAATCCTGGAGATGTTGCGGAGTTCGGCACACTCTGGACCAGTGGCCTTTTATGCCACAATTATGGCACTGGTCTTCCCATTCCCTCTTGGGTGGGGGTGCATAATTTTTGTCATTTCTGTGCCACGTGAACTTCCGCTTACTTCCATTATTTTGCTGCTGCTGTAAATTGCCCTTGGCATTTTTCTGTTGACCCCCCCCTCTGTGGTCTTTCTTTTCTTTTATTATCTCTCTTCTTTTTGAAGGAAGAGGAATAATGAGCTTCTGGTAGGGGGGCAGTGCCGGGGGCGCATATTGTGAGTGGCGAGAAGAAGCTCTCTGTTTTGCTCGGCCATGAGTAAACATGACAGTAGCTTAGAATACTTGATGAACTTGCGTTCACGGTATTGCTGCATGAGTATCACATCTTTTTCATGGAAGGGCGTATACGTCTTTTCCAGTATGCGATTTTCTGAGACTTTCTAACCACACAACTTCAGGCGTGAGGTGATGCTAAAAGTGCTGAGTTGTACTCAGCAATGGACTTAAAGTCCTGCAGTCTCAGGTTCTCCCACTCGTATCGTGCCCTTGGGAGTATAACATCTTTCTGATGTTTATACATGTCCTCAAGGGCAGTCCATAGCTCAAATGGATCTTCGACCGTAAGGTATTCAGCCTTTAAGGTCTTGTCCACATGGCGGCGAATATAGATGATGGCTTGCTTCTTCTCTATATCGCTAACATTTTCTTTTTCAGTCACAGCAGCGATGCGGGACTTTGCCCGCAGGTGAAACTTTACATCTAGCTGCCAGCTTAGATAGTTTCTTCCTGATGCTTCCAGTACTTCGAAATCAATGCTTGCAATATTAGCCATTTATCTAGCAGAGCACAAACATGCATGAATTAATAATTAATCAGATAAAACATTTTCATGCGGAGGCAATATTTAACGAAAAACTAAATGTGTGGATCGGCCAGTCCCACAAGAAAGAGTCCAAAAGTCCACAGTCCAAATTATACAAATTTGCAGCTTTAAAAATGAAAATATAACTTTGGAAACCCCGTGGGTCCCATATGATATCTCCATCTTCAAGCGTGGCCTCCGTCTTCATGGAAGTTGGTCTTCTTTCTTTGACATTTACATAAATTCCTCACTACAATTTCTCTCAAAAATAAAAGAAAAGTGCTGGAAATAAACTGTGGGACTAAACGGCCGATCCAAAAAAACCACATTTAGCAATTCATGCAGAAATATTGTGCTCATCAACATTTTCATCAAACATTTTCAACACAGGCATCACAGGCATTTAATATTCGCAGAGATGGATAATTTAATCACTTAATAATTATTGGACCACTGGGCAACGTCATGCACCGTTAGGTTAGGTTACTAACGGCAGAGCGGTCGCATGATCTTCCTAATTATTAAGTTTTAAATACAATGCACAACCACACATATAATATCCACAGAATAAGCCTAGTGATGTAAAGCATCTAAAGATGATTTTTACAGAAAAAATCATTACAATGCAAGGGTTGAAAAATAAATGGGTTTAATCAATTAAATTGATTAAGTGCCCAAAATAAACATTTTCTTTGTCTGAGAAAAAGAGGTTCTCTCATCATCCCAAAATCCCCCCCAAAATCCCCCAAAAGTCCACGCCTGCCCGCTATTTGTCCCGTAATTTACCGTGATTTTTCACGAATATTTTGCCCTCAAATCCCCTTTTTAAATTAATATTTAGGCTAATAAATTGCCTTTTGAGGCGAGTTTATAGCCCTTTGCCTCCCCCAAATTTTTTTTCCAGATAAACCAGCCTGCGGGCCTGAAGCCCGCAGTCGACCTATGGGCTTCAGGCCCATAGGCCTTTTTTGTGGAAATATGTGGGCCTGAAGCCCACAGATCTGATATGGGCTTCAGGCCCACAAATTTGTTTTTTTTAATCTGTGGGCCTGAAGCCCACAGATCTGCTGTGGGCTTCAGGCCCCACAGATCTGCTGTGGGCTTCAGGCCCACAGATCTGTGTGTGTGTGTTTTTTGAATGTTAGGGTTTCATGGGGGGGGCCGCCGCCGCCGCCGCCCCCTGCAGGGGGGCGCGGCCTCGGGGGCCGCCGCCCCCTGCAGGGGGAGGCGGCCAAGGGGGCCGCCGCCCCCCTGCAGGGGGAGCGGCGGGGGCCGCCCCCCCTGCGGGGGGAGCGGCCTCGGGGGGTTCCGGCGAGGTTGGGGGGTTTCCGGGGTTTTCCGGCGACGGCTAGCTGCCGGAGGGATCAAAATTAGGGTTTTGACCCTAAAAATTGAGTTTTGGGATGAAAAATCGGTCGTTTTCAAGGCGACAAATAATCCCCATATCGATCTTGCGAGATCTAGGGGAGGGGCAATCATACGTATGATTAAAAATATCGTTTTTAGTGTTTTTACCTCTATATCCGTCCTCCGGATATAGCGACGGTTGCTCGAAGCCCTACGCGGATGACGACGCTCGATGGAGGGAGCCTTGCATCGCGCTCGTGGATCTCCCGTCTAGCCTTCACCTTCGCCTTCGCAACGAACGGAGAAAATTTTTGTGGAAAAAAATTTTTAGAGTCGTGCTGATAACGTGTTATGAATCAACTACTGGGGGAGAAGCCCACAGCTCTTTATTTATAGGCAATTGGGGGAATACAAATATGGGGTTACAATGATATGGGCCTATCTCTAGGATAGCCCAGAATCTCACCTAACTACGGTTAAATAACCGTTCACAACAGCTAGGTAAATCTCTTTTTTATTATGATTAACTTAGGTCTCACTACCTTGTTTTTAGGCTTTTAAAATAAAGCAATACGGGCGTCAGCTATCATAAGAGGAAAGTCCTTATAAGTGATCATCAAATCACATATGCCATTAGTCTTTTCGGGTGATCAAACACCGTTCATTTTGATCTTTTTATTGTATAATACCATTCATCCACTCATCACACATTTAATGGTTTCGCAGTCATAGAACTTTATTCAATAGTTAAATGAACGAGCAAATATTTTGGGTTCATTAAATCTTTGATGTGTATGAGTTTTATAACATTAACATCAAAATAAATGTCACATCACCTAATAATGGTTGAGAGTAGAATTTCTGACGACTACCTAAGTGATTTTTCCCCTTTAGGATAGCTTCTTCCCATTGTTCTCATCAAAATATATATGGTTCTTTGAATTCCCATTTCTAATACTGTTAAACCACAAATAAGTGCAATGCAAAAGAGGGTCTTATGACGGTACATGAAGTCTTGGCTTCAAAATTTACACACCATGAGCTCCGGTGTTCATCCTAGTGGTTGAATTACTTGGCTGTCTCGATGGAAGCCCGGGTTCGAATCCTACTACTCCTATCCCTTTTTAATTTTCTTTATTTTCCAACTTTTAGGGCTCCGATGGATACTTGTCTTCTCTGTGTTTGGTGTTAATCGATCAGGGCGGGTGTACCTGTGTTCAACGACCCTATGTTTACTGCTTTCCGATGTATCAAAAAAAAATTTACACACCATTAGTTTAGGAGTGCTGTTAATTGCACCACATGATTCTATGAATACACCGCATCTATGAATACACAACATTGATATTTTTGTCTTTCTTAAAAACTACTCATTTCCAATTTATTTTCTTACAAATCATCCTCCTTTTCTCCACTCCAATCAAATAAAAGTAATTTATCACTCTACATACGTTATAATTGTAGCCAGGGGTTCGATTTAACTGTTGTGCTATTACGATTTGAAGAGTTAACAACAAACTTCCCAAATATCCACACATAAAAAGCTCAAGACTAGGGGGAAAATGTTATAACGAATGGAAAGGATTCATACAAGTAGATTGCACATCTAAAATCTCCGTTGCCCATCAAATTTCTTGCAGAAGACGAATAAGGCTCAATTATTATCCAACAGAAACGAAAAATGGAAAAAAAATAAAGAAAGGGAAAAGTGATTATTTGGGGAATAATTACTCCATTATTAACGTAGAGCAGATCTCTTTGGTTGGATCATTGAGACCGTGTAATCAAATGGGCAGATTTATGTAGGGGTTACTTGCATTTAACTAAGATTTTTGTGGGTTTACTTCATTTATAGAAAGAGGTATGGTTAAAATTAGAAATAAGGATGGTTCTTAAGTAAGACAAAATATCAATGTGGTGTATTCATAGATGCAGTGAATTCAGATAATCATACGGTGCAATTAACAGCACTCTTAGTTTAGAGCTTTTGTCTAAAGGTAGAGCATGTAAACTATTCAAACACAGATCTGATAAAAAAAATTATAGTCTTATTCGAAACCAATTATTGATCAAGAATTCAAATACAGATAATTTGCAGAACAAAAATATAATATATTCATGTCTACAAAAAACATATATATATATATATATATATATATATGAATCTGATATCGGCAATGACCATTAGATATAAAAAAATACGCATCAAAAATAGAAATATGCATAAAATGAATTTCTTAACAATCTATTTTGGACTGACCTATGGGTAAGTACTATAAGAGTAGCGCCTTCAATTTGGATCCGAAGGTGTTTAAGTTACTTGTGATAAATTCATGGATATAAGGGGTAAAAAAGAAGAGAGGGACTATATGCACCTCAATTGAGGTGCATATAGGTGACGTTTTGCTAAAAAAAGAATATGAGAATAAATCATTTGTCAAATCTCCTCTTTGTCTTTTTCAATTTCTTTCTAATTTTGTCCAAAAGTTACTTCAATACACCTCATTCCAAGGTGCATCCAGTCCCTCTCAAAAAGAATGCCAATGCAAAGGGATGACCTCACATCCATACTGATATAATCTAAAGATGAGACATATTTACTTGGATATTTTTGTCATCTTTCTAGCGAGTCAAAGATTATGTGAATCAAAAGTCGGATGAAGAAATTACAACCCGAGCAAGTCAAGTACATCAAGCTGTACATGTAGAAACTAAACATCTAGATATGTGATATGTGATGAACCCTATCATACAGATCTAGATAAACACATGCAGAATCTTAAAACTTTACCTTTTCTGATTAGAAATCGTACATAAGTCCATGACGACGATCCAGATGATGCAGCGGACGATCTTCCAGATCCACACGAATCAATCGTTGGAGAAATCTTTTGGCTTTCTCTCGGTTTCTCTTCTAGCGACATGATGAAGAAAAGACGGCTACTTTGTTTGTGTGTTCCGGGAATCACGACCACTCTTAATATAGGCTAGTCTCCTTAGCTGTAGGATTTCTAATTCAGCCCATCAATGAATTAAAGCCCATATGTCTTAACACACAAAGGCACACATCCTAATTGACTCATTTAAGCCCACTTAACCGAAATAATTAGATCACTTATATTGGGCTTTATTAATGACAGTGTAGCATACATATAATTATTTTTGCATATAAGCCCAATGTTGGATTAAAATCCAACTATGTTGGATAAGTTCCAACAATCTCCCAATTGGGCTATATGCTAAACTTTATAATTATATTCATTATGCATACCAAACCGAATACGATCTTAACTTACTGTCATTTCTGTAATGTGTCTAAACCAATCCGGTCCATCAATTAGATTAGCATAGGATCAAAGAGATCTGCGCCACATTGATCGCAGCTCGACCCATTAGTGGTCACTGTGCTAATATAAAAGAATGACATGGATTATGATGTGGATGTGTAGCATGGAAATTACATGTAATGTGATCTAACATGTCTATTTCTAACTGACCCTTCTTAACCTTAGTGGATCATAATCATAGCAAACAAACAGGAGTGAAGTCGAACTGAACCAAAACTTTATTTCTAAATAACCTTAAGCTTAAGCCGAAGACTTAATTTGCCTATCATATGAGCACCCAAAAGAACAAAATCCCACAAAACTGAATATTCTTAATGAAATGACATCCATATGAGTAGCATGCTCATAAAACCTTTTGGATAACAATCCCTTAGTATAATGGATCCGTAATTATATGGTTTGTTCTGATGTACTCATTAGACAATTATTCACTCCGAATTATTAATCAACAATCTTGGAACTTGATCTGTGAATATCTAAACTTGTCGAGTTCATGTTGTTGCTGGTATATAATACTGCAAATTATTGTCACAAAATAAACTACGTGGTCTTTTAGTACCATCCCAAATTTGCAGCATAGTGACAAAATTTGTAGATATATTTCATGATTTGGATGTCACATAATATAATATGAAATCTAAAGCCATGTCAGAAGAGACTATATATAAGGGATTGTTTAGATCTCTTTTAGTAGATGTCACCTAAAATAGATTTCATATATTCTTTGCATCAAATAAATGATCAAAGTCAGTATACCAAAATGATCTCAAACTTTTCTGACTACTGATCCTTGAACATGTAACCCTTTTGTTCTCTATAAATACCGTAAGACCCATTTGGTTGCTATCAAATAGTCTACTCCTGAACTTAAGAATCTGCCCAACATACCTATAATATATGCAATAACCAAATGCATATAAGCCTGAGCATACTTTAGACTCCCTATTAATGAGATACAAGGAATCTTCTGAAGATTATTCTTGGGGAACTTGTTGAGACTAAACTTTCTCCTACAGAACTTAATATGCATTACCACATAGATATTATAGAAATTACATACTACCACGGAATTTAAGATATATTAAATCATCAAACATCATCTCAAAACCAAACGAGTTGATTACTTAATGAAATTTAATATATCATTAACGATATTGAAATGCTCCACTAATGCTATTATAACCCTTACAGAGTCTTTCATGAAAGCTGAATAGAAAGTCTCTTTATAATTAATGCATTTTTTCCATATAAAGTTCTTTGTGATACGTTTTAAATATTTTCTTATTACCCTTTTGAATTCCTTTTGATTATAAAAATCCATTTACAATCAATAAGTTTCAAACCTTCTGGCAATGCGATAAGATTTCAAGTATCCTTCAAAGACTTTCTTAATTAATGCATTAATCCACTTTAGAGATTTAGAGTTTTTATGACTTGATGTAAATCAAACTTCCATCATTCTAATGTCAACCATATGTTCTTGAGAATTACAATGCAATACCTAAACACTGTACTTCTCATCTCTTTAATGTATTTCATGAATGGCAATTAGTGTTTTGAGGTGCTAGAGTTTGTCCTTATGAACAATTTCCCGAATATGAGGAATTGCAACATTATCTTGAATTTATTGTGTCTCGAACAATGTCAGGAATAATATCCTGAGTAATGCCAACAACACCGGTAGGAATATAATCCTCTTCAAGAATAATGTCTCTAACTATATTTCCCCCCTCAAACTCAGCATCCTCAAATAGATGTGCATTTCCTAATTCGTAAACTAACTTAATAGTGGGATTATGTAAAAATCATTCAATATATAACCTTTTAAACTATTCAACAAAAAACTAGAAAATCATTGACATCTCCAAACAAGCAAGTGATTTTAGTTAATTTTGTTGAAACTTTATTAAGGATATAAGCTGTAACCGAAAAATAACTGAAATCTCATCTGCTAATTCTATCTTTATAACACATGTACTTGAATGCAGGAATTCTATAAATGAAGCAATATTTCCAAATAAATGAAGGTTATGATGAAATTTTAAAGAACCAGAATAAACCAATTTTGAATCTTGAGACAACCAAATTTTTCATTCATAATTGAACAATAATAATCGAAGTTGTTCAAAATAGGAATAGAAATCCAAATTCTGTTAAAACGGTACATAATAGTCTCATAAAAAATTCAAATAAAATCCAGCCTTTTAAAAAATAATCTAAATTTTATTTGCTTCTACTTGAACCAACTTGCCATTGCCTATATCGATGTACATTTCACCATCATTCAGCTCTTGGCATCTTAGGCAACCATGCATAGACACGATGATATGAGTGGTTATACCAGGATCTTTCTATTACGTGTCTATAAGTACAAAAGTTACAAAAAAGAAATTAACTTTAGACTTAAACCAAATTAAAGAAACATACCCTTTTTAGCACGCCAAGCGTGATAATTTGTGCAATGCTTCTTTATATGCCCTTCAGCTCCACAGAAGAAACAACCATTACCTTCTGAACTTTTCAGTTCCCTTTGTTGTTTCTTTGAGAAGCTTTATCTGCAGCTTCAGTATCCTTCTTTCTTTTGTTGAAGGTGGAGGTCAGGTGAGTGCTTTCTGTCATCTCTTTCTTAAGCATTTTCTCTTCCTTGACACAATATCAGATGAGCTCATCCAGAGACCAAGTCTCTTCCTTTAGATTGTAGCTCACCTTAAATAGGCTAAACTATGATGGAAGAGATATCAGAACAAAATGCACTAGCAGGTCCTCAAAGAGGTCTAGCTTAAGTGCTTTCAACCTTGAAGCAAGATCGGACATCTTCAATATGTGCTTCCTAATGTTCCCTTTACCTTCATATTTCATTGAAGTTAGGCTTGTCAAGAGTGTACTGATCTCACTCTTTTCATTCTTGACAAACCTCTTTTCAAGCTCAATAAGGAACCATTTTGTTGTGTCAATTTTGTCTGAAATAGTGCCCCTGAGATTTTCTGGAATGACATTTTTCACAAGTATTAAGCACATGTGATTTGATCTCTTCCACTCTTCCATCTCCCTCTTTTCATCGGAGGTACCTCTTCAGTGAGTGGTGGACGACTATGAGTCCTTAATACCAGATCAAGATCCATGACTCCGAGGATTATCAAAAGATTCTCCTTGTATGCCTTGAAGTTAAAGCCATTAAGTATTGGAATAGATTTGATGTGGGGAGAAAAAATTTCTAGAATAATATCTGAAAAAGAGAACAAGAAAACAATTGCAACATGTTCATATCAGTATTAAATAAAACAACACCAAATTCATAGTAATGCTATTTTCACATCTCAAGACATCATGTACTAGCTCAACATTTATCTTTGGATAAATTATTGACTAGTAATCGATATCTTGTTGTATCAATCAAACAATAACAATAATAAACATGACAAAAAATAAAACTTTCTTTGGGCCGAATTAAATTTTGCATGCATAGTCTCAATAATCATCACTTGTCTATTACCACATGTGTGCATAAAATATTATTGAGTATCAACCTTCCTTTGGGCCGATTAATACTCATACGATAATATGCACAAAATCTTTTTACAATTTTGAAATGAATTAACGCAGACAAGAGAGCCCACTTTGGCGGGGTGATGTTTACATCAACGCATTTCAAAAATATATACCATTGCAAAATTTAAATTAATGTAGCATTTTTAATACATGAATTTATACTTTGAGTGGAAATATTTAATTTTGTTTTTATGTCCACTTTTATTCAAAATCAAATTTAAGGCAACCAAAATTTTCATACAAAAGTATGTAAATAACTTGTTATATTTCGAAATTAAAACTAATCTTCACAAGAAAACCCACTTTGGTGAATTGATGATCCAACTAATCTCTATTCAAAATATATAATTAAATATGCCAAAAATTTGAATTTTAAACTTAACTGAATTTAACAAAATGATTTCTTTAAGTGGAAATATATATAAGAATATTTTATTCCACCTTTTAAACCATTATTTTGACTTAAATAAAATCCATAGTTTCAACACAAATTTTCTTCTTTAAAATGGGTTATATAGGTGTACTAATGTGTATATGAACATATATATAACTTTATATATATATACACACCATATCCCATTTTATACATAACTTTAAAATGTGTCAAATTTCCTTATGGCCATTTATATGATGGGATTTACCAAAGCTTTAACACAGAATTTCTTTTAAGGAGAAAATATATTTAATTTTAGGCCTTTTATTTCCTCCTGAAGAAAAAAACTTGAATTTTGTGTTTTAATTTAAATCCAAATTAAGGCAAATTGAATTTTTATACAAGGTATGAAGTCATCTTGTTATATATCGAAATATATATTTATGTACTTATGCCATGAATTTAGAATTTAATTTATTTTACCACAATTTACAAAAAAAATTATCCTTGAGGAGAAATATACATTAATGCCTCTTATTTCCTCCTTCAGTGCAATTTAAATTCAATTTTAGGCAAACAATCATACAACGTATGTCCATAACCTTTTACATTTCGAAATAACAATAATATCTACATTAGAGCCCAATTTGGTGGGATATCGTATTAATTAAAATTATTTTGAAATGTATAAATAAACATGCCTTAAAGAATTTAAATTAAATAACGGAAATTTAACACACAAGAATTGCACAATGATACATATAAAAGATGTTCATTTATTTCCTCTTCTTATTTGTGTATTAACTTAACCAAAGAAGGCCAAAAAAATTTCAACTAGCCCTAAAATAGGGTCCAAAATGGCTAAATAACTTAGAAGGCCCACAGAAGTGTGCATATAGCCTTAAAAGGCCCAAAAGAACCCCAGCCCAAAACTATTTTCCTTTTATATATATATATTTTTAAATCCTGTTTGGGCCTGTTTGGGCCAAGGCCTGCTAGGGTTTGTGAAGCCATAGCAGGGTTTGCACCCTAGGGGGCGGCCGTCGCCCCCTTATTCTGCATCGGGCGCCTGCTCTCCCGACGGGGGCAGCAAGGCTACTCCCTCTGTTCAGCGACGGGCGCCGACATTGCCGGTGCCTGCTCTCCCGACGAGGGGCGGCAAGGCCGCCCCCTCTGATCTGTGTTATGCGTGAAGGGTTTTGGCTGACCCCAAAGCTCAGATCTGTGACCGTCCTAATCGGACAGAACACAGATGCAGAAAAGAGCAGCGCAAAAATAAACAAGCTAGCTAAACATTTTAGCTAGGCTCTGAGAAAGCCAGAACCTAGCCCGATCTATGCCAACTTGGGGTGGTCTGACCACCCCCAAGAGGGATCTATACTACTGCGACGAAATTAAATTTACGCTAAAGTTACTTAGAGAACATACCCAGAATCTCAACCCTGGGACGGGCAAGATGTACCGCACTAGCTTCTTGTGCTCCTCAGAGCCGAGCCGCCTTGCCACTCCGACTCGATCCACCCGAGCCGCCTCGCGCCTTCCAACTGATCCACCCGCGCCGACACCCGCCTCCGAGCCGATCACTTGCGGTAGAAGGTTTCATTTGAGCAGACCCGCGCCTTAGACGTCTGGATCCGAATCCAAACCCCCTTTAGTATCCTTGCTAGGACCCGACGGGAGAATAGGAAGATGAGAGGAGAAAAGTTTAAGTCGTAGATCGAGTTTGCTCAATTATTTGGAGTTACTCGATCGAGGACTTGGTGCAATGTACAATGGAGGGGGGCACCCCTATTTATATAGGGAGTTGGCCTTCCCTCGTTTTGCACGAGCAATGTGGGACTAAACATAATGAGAGTATTTTTAACTTAATTAAAAAAGTTTAGAAAGCCTTTCACAGACGCCCAACTTTAACTAATTAGATCTCTCTCATCCTTGAATAGCAGACACCAAACAAGCTATCATTTCAAAGAGCTTCGTATGGTGAATGCGTAGGATCAAACGGCGACGAATTCCGACTTCGTTTGACCCCTCCAATAATTGCCCAAAGATGGAAAAGAAGTTGGATTTCGTAGCCGTCATAAAGGGTTTCAAAAACCCCTACCTTAAGTCAGATTCGCAGGCGCGCCTGCTCCCCTTGCGGACGCGCGCCCGCAAGGGGCGCTGCAATTACCCCCGGCCCGCCGAAGCGGGCCGGGTCTGTAAGACGGGGCGGGGCCGCCCGCCTGCTTAGCAAGCGGGCGGCCCCGTCTCTTAACGGGTGCGGCCCGCATAGCGGGCTGCCCCATTTTGTGGAGCGCGGCCAGCACAGCGGGCCACCCGTTGCTAATGCAGGTGCGGCCCGTAGAGCGGGCCAGCCTGATTAGAAAAGCGGGTGCGCCTGCTTTGAGAGCATGCGCGCCCGGCCCCTTTTGCCGCTTGCCTTGGCCCCTTAGTGGGTCTGACCCACTCGACCTGTTTCTGACTTTCTGGGCTCGTTTGAGCTTCGATTTGGACGTGGTTTGAACATGTGTTTAGACCAGGACGATCCCATTAACCAAGTAACCTTTCCAATTCTTTTTTTCCTATAAATTTTTTCATAAACAATTTGCGACACGTTCAATCTTGTTTGCATCAAATGCAACATTGTCCATATCTACGACTTAGTCTCACAACTGGCTTATGGACTTAACCATTTCATCATATGAATTCCTCTTAACAATCTTTCTATTACTAAGACACGAATGCTACTCTGTGTGAGACCCTACAGGCTGACCTTACTACAGGTTGGGGCTTGAAACCCCTAGACGATGGTCACCATGAGTAGCAGTTGTCGTCCTTGCTTCAGAATCATCATAACGTGATCGACCCATTGACAAAAGTATCATTGGGTTCACTTTGACTGTGTCAGTGATGAATACCGTTAGCTATAGTCCCTTTGTCAAGACTGTGTCTCTGTTGGCTTAGGGTATGGTTTATTGTCAACCCCATTAGACAACATTGGTCAGTATACGTCGGTCTTTGTTGTATTCACGTTGTACATCTTACCACATACCCCTGCCGAGGATTAACACAAAGACCATAATAAGCCCGTGACACTAACTTCCCTCTAACGGAAGAGACGAATCACATCTTAGTCATCTACTCGCCTCAAGAGCTTCAGGTGTAAACCAACCTAAGATATTTCAGCAGGCCTAGCCTCGAAGCTAGATCATAGGTCTAAGCGACAATGTTCACTCACAGGTTCGTGCATACGACTTCAGGTCTAAAGGACCAACTTACCTATCACCACCCTAGAGTTATTATAAACAGTATAGTTAAAGTTAACCATTTCAATAACTCTAAGTTGGTCGTTCAGTGAACTCATTCTCCAATGAGCACATGTGTCTCGTCTCCGACTTCACCAAGTCGAATGACTATAAGATCGTCATTACCCTAAGGTAAGACAAAGATACAGTGGTCTGCCCGATGTGCCGATATTCAGTTCTCGACACATCTATGACCACGAATCGTTTAAGACTTAAGTTTCTATTCAGTCACTTACTACTCATAATCGAGATCTTATCTGGATACATAAGGACCTAACTATAAGTCAATGGACATTATCTAAGTATATTATTCATTCAAATTTATACTTAGGATAATGGATACCATATTATATCTTAACAAGACATATACTTAGGATAAATCGCCTTATGAGCATATATCCTCCTACATCTCCCACTTGCACTTAGGCTATTTATCACGGTATCTCATACCGTTGTAGCATATCAGTCACATTGGACCGCACATGCCAATCCTAAGAGTGGATTCACTAACGTGTATCTATAATGTGATTTAATGGATTTTTATTCATATATCTTTTGATCACACAAGGTTGATCCTTGAAAACTGATTTGGATCAATTTTCCTTTCTTTGTATAGGTAACCATTAGCTCATACAATCTTGATGTAGGGTCTAACTTTTCTATAAGTCAGTATTGGCTCATTCCAATTATTTTGTGTCAATATGTCAAGTACATAAGTGACACCTTAAATCTCTATATATTCGATTAAATCAAAACTTGTTTGATTTAAAGTCACATATAGATGATTCAAATTTGTTGGAAACCTTTTTACTTAGTCCGAGAAACCTGGAGCTAAGTATATGAGTTATCTCCCACTGACTTTAAGAATTAACTGATTAAATACTTCTACTATATATCTAAATCATATTTAGAATATATATGATAAGCATAACCAATTGAGAAGTGCTTAAATGGAACGTACCAGTGTCAGGTTGGGTTTGACGAATGAGTCATATCAAGATCGGTTTAAGGAATCTTGATATTGACTTACTCAGTCAAACGTCCTACTTAGTACTTTTCCCTTAACAACATTTAATAATAACTCTTAAGAATCAAATGTAGTTTGAATTAAGAATAAATCTTAATATGCGTATAATTGTGATCATATACAATTATACGCTCCTGGAACTTATATTTAACTATTTACTGGCTATAAAATTAAGTCAGCTCCAAACAATCAATTTATTCAGATGCTCTTCTTGTCAGATCAAGAATTAATGCAACTAGCTCAGACAGCCACATTCACAGAAATTTAAGCCATTCGCAACAAATCATAATTTCAAAAAGAAGCATATTTTCCGAGACATTTT
This sequence comes from Scilla litardierei, assembly GCA_030789695.1. NCBI lineage: Eukaryota > Viridiplantae > Streptophyta > Magnoliopsida > Asparagales > Asparagaceae > Scilla > Scilla litardierei. The sequence goes on from CM061142.1 coordinate 48,574,279, forward strand.
ATTAAAACAATGGATTCATAAAAATGAATCATAATGTGTTTATCATAATAAACCTTGAGTGTTAAACACTCAATCACTGTTTTAACTTAAGCAACGTTACATTTTATTCATAAAAAGAAATAAGTATCAGTTCCTTCTTTTTCACGTCTCTTGAAGTCCTCGCACGGCCCCAGCAGCAACGATTGCTCAGATGCCAACCGTCCTCGGAACATCTTCCATCCTCTGCTCCATATTAGCCACATGTATACATTACAAATATGTCTTAGTATCTCATACTATGTGATAAAACATTTTGGAAATAATTATGCTTTATTACATTGAATGTGTTGTACTTGTGGTAGAGGCAACAGTATGCCCCTTCTTCTTTTCTGCATGGTAAACCTTACAGTTCCTCTTCCAATGGCCTATCGTATGGCAGTGAAAGCATTCGGATTTGGATGGTGTCCCCTTTGCCTTCTTCTTCCCCTTCTTCACCTTGGCTGGTTGTGGGACCTGCCTCTTTTTACCCTTGACTTTCGACTGGTCTGAAGAAGCAGAGCCAACAACCAACACAGTCGGTTTCTTCTCGATCTCCTCAAACTATCTAAGCTTGTTGAGGAGACTGAGAAGATCCATTTCAATACTGTACATAATGAAACTAGTAATGAAAGGTTTGAAGTCTGGGGTCAAAGACTTAAGGATGATGTCCACAGACATCTCATTGTCCAGGACAAAACCCAACTGGGCGGCGTCTTCCACGTACCCGATCATCTTAATCACATGATCTTGCACGGTGCCTGTTTCCATCCTAGCTCCCCAGAGGTTGCTCATGGCTTCAAATTTGACGGCTCTTGACCGCTTGCCAAACAATTCCTCTGCATTGAGAAGCATGCTTTGAACATCCAGATGTTCATGCTTTCTCTGCAGATTGTTGTTCATTGAAGCCAGAGTAAGGCACCTTGCCTTCTCGGCATCTCTCTGGTACTCCTTGTTGGCTTTCTTCTCCTCAGGCGTTGCAGCTTCGTCCGGCTTTTTCAGAGGGTCCTCGAACAGCACGTATCCAATCTCGGCTAGAGAAAGGACTAACTTAATGTTTCTAAGCCAATCCTTATAATTTGTTCCATCGAGTACAGTCCTCTCTATCATATACTTTAGACCTGAATCCATTCCACAATTTAGTAGATACTTAGTCAGTATATGTTTGTTATATAATTTCAATGGTTTTTAATAAAACTATAGTCTCCCACTAAATTTATTAAAGACATAATAATAAACAGTTTATTACACAATAACATTTGTGGGAAAGAAATCTGACTACCCTGAGTCTGACAACCTTGAGTGTGTCTCAACCGGTTGTCCGACTTTACAGTCGGTAGACGAACTCATCGTTAATCATATTAAATATGATTCCCTTTCGATTTTTTCCCTAGTCATTTATGATCATGAGTGTGCTCATCCAAATCACAATGGCTAGCCTAGTCGGACCCTTGTTTTTGCATCTAGCCTGACTTCCCCGGCGCTCGGTGTATGCACGACACGTCGATTCGGGTCAGCTTTTAGACTACATCTTTGGTTAGACTTACGTCGGTGCTCGGTGTATGCACGACATGACAGTTTGGGTCAAGTTGAGATGTTATCAAGAAATCGGTTTCTATAAGATTGCCATGTTACAGCTTGAGTGTAGCTCAACAACTGTAACATGGGTATTACAGTTGCCAACTCCTAAACCAAGGAGGGCTATGATTTATCTTGAACAAGATTATTATCGTATTTGACTTAGTTATAGTCGATGGACTTACATAGTCATGATTCGACTCCTTGCGGTCCAGCGGACGTGGCCAGGGAATTGACTAAGCCAGGTCCACTTAACCCCTAGTCTAGCTAGGGTGGTCCATCAAACTTAGCCAAGCACATTGACCGACAATCATGCTACATTGAAGGAGGTTCATCAATTCTATGTTCGTCCATCAACTAAATAGCTTTTAATTAATACTAGTTAATCCTTATCAACTAGTTGATCCTTAACATTCGAAATTTTTATGGAATTGTTTGATGACTTTTATTAGATCCTTATCAACTATAAGGTTCGTTTTGTTCATCGTGCTACCCCAATTTTATTAGGATTTTAATAAAAAAATTACAACATTTTACAAAATTAGTCATTTAATGATAATCATTATTTAAACAATTTATGATAATGATTGTCAATTAAATGGACTACCCTAATCGGGAATTAGGTTTTGATGTTGTATTTGTTCATTGAAAACGTAGCATGTCACTTGTCATTAAAGATTATCTTATAAACTTTTAATCAATTAATGGCTAACCTAAAGGGTTCATGAATAATTTATTTATCATGTCCATTAAACATTAACCAACTAATTTAATCACATTAGAATTAGGGTTCAATCATGTGACATGTTATGAGAACAAGCAAGTTAAAATAATCTACAACATAAATGAATAACATGCCTACCAAAAAATTTAACGCATAAATTTAAAGATCCACAATTTTAAACCTTCAACCATTTTATCACATAAAATTTGGTTCATAAGATTATCTAATAATTTCAAATACAAACCTAAGCTTTTTAAAATTAATTAAACAAATTTAGGAGTACATTATCACATAAAGTAATCTTTTAAAACTTGGTGTAATAATAAGAAATTAAAATTTAACATCTTATGAAATTAAAATTTCTTAAGATTACTTAGATCTTAAAATATTTTAAAAATATTTTATCTCATAAAATGATTTTAAAAGAAATTTTATCATAAGAGGCTTATTAACATTTTACCACATAAAATTAGAAATATCTATTAATAATTTTCCATGTTATAAAAAACAATTTTTAAAACATTTAATGAAAGATCTGAATTTTAAAGCCTTGTATTATTTCATTTTATAAAATCATAGGTTTCACAAAATTATCAAATAATTTTTAGAATTAAACATAGGCTTCAAAATATCAATAAAACATTTCAAGACTTATGTTATCTCATAAAATAATCTTAAACGTTTATGTAACTATAAGAAACGAATTTCAAAATCATCGGAAGGAAAAAAAATTTCTCAAAGTTACATCCCGTTTTTTAAAACAATTTTAAAATGCCGAATATAATTTTTACCATTATCAGATAGGGTTAAAATTTACATACAACTTCTTAAAATTTAATATCGTCGCAAAATCAGATTAACATGCATAACCGTGGCTCTGATACCACAGAAGGGTTTTGGCTGACCCCAGAGCTCAGATCTGTGTCGGACCTAATCGGACGGAACACAGAAGCAGAAAAGAGCAGCGGAAAAATAAGCAAGCTAGCTAAAGATTTTAGCTAGGCTTTGAGAAATCCAGAACCTAGCCCGATCTATGCCAATTTGGGGTGGTCTAACCACCCCAAGAGGGATCTATACTACTGCGACGAAATTAAATTTACGCTAAAGTTACTTAGAGAACATACCCGGAATCTTAACCCTGGGACGGGCAAGATGTACCGCACCAGCTTCTTGTGCTCCACGGAGCCAAGCCGCCTTGCCCCTTTGACTCGATCTACCCGAGCCACCTCGCGCCTTTGAACTGATCCAACAGCCTCCGAGCCGATCACTTGCGGTAGAAGGTTTCACTTGAGCAGACCCGCGCCTTAGACATCTGGATCCGAATCCAAACCTCCTTTCGTAGCCTTGCTAGGACCCGACGGGAGAACAGGAAGATGAGAGGAGAAAAGTTTAAGTCGTAGATCGAGTTGCCTCAATTATTTGGAGCTACTCGATCGAGGACTTGGTGCACTGTACAATGGAGGGGGCACCCCTATTTATATAGGGAGTCGGCCTTCCCTCGTTTTGCACGAGTAATGTGGGACTAAACGTTATGAGAGTATTTTAATATGAGAGTATTTTAACTTAATTAATAAAGTTTAGAAAGCCTTTCACAAATGCCCAACTTTAACTAATTAGATCTCTCTCATCCTTGAACATCAGACACCAAATAAGCTATCAATTCGAAGAGCTTCGAATGGTGAATGCGTAGGAACAAACGGCGACGAATTCCGTCTCGTTTGACCACTCAAACAATTGCCCAAAGATGGGCAAGAAGTTTGATTTCGTAGCCGTCATATAGGGTTTTAAAAAACCCTAACTTAAGTCAGATTCGCAGGCGCGCCCGCTAGGCAAGCGGCCGTGCCCGCTCCCCTTGCGGGTGCACGCCCACAAGGGGCGCTGCAATTACCCCGGGCCTGTCGAAGCAGGCCGGGTCTGTGAGGCGGGGCGGGGCCGCCCGCCCGCTCAGCGAGCGGGCGCCCCGCCCCTAAACGGGTGCGGCCCGTATAGCGGGCCGCCCCGTTTTGTGTAGTGCGGCCCACCCAGCAGGCCGCCTGCTGCTAATGCGGGCGCAGCCCGTAGAGTGGGCCGGCCTGATTAAAAAAGCGGGTGCGCCCGCTTTGAGAGCAGGCGCGCCCGACCCCTTTTGCCGCTTGCCTTGGCCCCTTAGTGGGTCTAACCCACTTGGCCTGTTTCTGACTTTCTGGGCTCGTTTAAGCTCCGATTTGGATGCGGTTTGAATCTGTATTTAGACTAGGACGATCCCATCAACCAGGTAACCTTTTCAATTCTTTTGTTCCTATAAATTTTGTCGTAAACATTTACGACACGTTCAATCTTGTTTGCATAAAATGCAACATTGTCCCTATCTACGACTTAGTCTCACAACTGGCTTATGGACTTAACCATTTCATCATATGAATTCCTCTTAACAATCTTCCTATTACTAAGACACAATGCTACTCGGTGTAAGACCCTACAGCCTGACCTTACTACAGGTTGGGGCTCGAAACCCCTAGACGACGGTCACCACGAGCAACAGTTGTCGTCCCTGCTTCAAAATCATCATAACGTGATCGACCCATTGACAAAAGTATCGTTGGGTTCACTTTGACTGTGTCAGTGATGAATACCGTTAGCTATAGTCCATTCGTCAAGACTGTGTCTCTGTTGGCCTTGGGTACGATTTACTATCAAACCCCATTAGAAAACATTGGTCAGTTGATTTGGGTTGAATATTATATATTTAACCCATCATCTAGCAATATTTTGTGTGTAAATAATGTTTAATTGGTCTCTAATACGTTCGTATATTGTGTATCATCATTTATTAGAGCAAACCAATGATTTGTGCACAAAATCTGAATTTCACTGAGTATTTCTGCATTTTTATATTTCTCATGGCTAGATCTTGATCTCACGATTCCAACGACTATTTATTTGTATTTTTCTGAGATATGTGCTAATTACTGTGAATTTTTGAATGCAGGATACCAATTTAATGAAGAAATATGCTCAAAATACGAGAAATTGTCACCGCCCAATCAAACATTGCCACGTGGCAGCATATCAATTCCCACCGTATCCAACGACATAGACGCGCTGGCAAAGTGGCTACTTGTTGGCCGTTGATCTTTCATCGAACGGCCAGATGCAGCGTTGATCGAATGATGAAGCGGCCGAACGAGATCCCTCCGATCTGCATCCAACGGCTCGCATTCACTTCGAGTGCGATTCGAAGTCGATTCTGCAGCGGGCGATACAGCTCAATCCAGGCCGCTCGATCTCAATCGGGTGGACGACATCATCCTTCATCAGCAGAGTGGAGTGCGGCATTTCGAGGCGACGTGGAAAAATCGCAGCGACTGATCACGCGATCCTACGGTCTAGCACGGCGCGGGCGTGGAGCGAACGAAAAAGCGGGCGAGGATCCAATTAGAAGGGACACGTGGCGAGCCCACATTTAATCCCTCTTTGATGTGCGGTCGAGAAATGCGCCGGCTGATGGATCGGGTATGGGTGTGATTTTGAAGCGGGTTTTGACCCGTTAACCCCCTTAAACCCGCAATGTTATTATTTAAGCGTATTCTAGGGTTTTTGGGGGTATTCTGGCGTATTTTGTATCTTTTGAAGCGGCTACTACGTGTATTCTTCTGAGAAAAGTTGCTGATAAATTCCAGAGCCTATTTTCCCTATTTCCAGAGAGTTTCGGTGCCTATCTTGGAGTTTTGGTGATAGATTCTTGAACTTATACTCCGTATTTTGTGCTTTTTCATTGTATTTCGCTACTTGAACAATGTATTCTTCTATTAAATCTGATTTTTCTTGCACCATGAATAGCTAAATTACTTGTGCTATGGTTGTGATGTAATTAGGAGTATGTAATCGATGAATTTCATGTCTTTAGCATTATTATCATGTCAAAATTGCTCGTAACATTGATTTCTACAACGTATTTGTTGGGTATTGCTCATTGTCGATATTATTTATGTTCCCTATGGCTAGGCCCTGATAACGCTAGCTAATTCATGTTCTCTAATCTAAACATATCGTTGTGTTTATTGTTTAATGAAATCAACGTTGCTAGTAATATGTATACGGCTATTTTGACTAGTTTTTATCGATTCATCTTCCGACGTCCTCACGCCTTGACCGGGTGAAACGTTGTGCGATATTAAAAGACATGATATTTCAGTGATTATAAACTCCTAATGAAATCAAAATCGTAGCATATTTATCTCATTGATTACCAATCTTTCGAAACACTGTAATACTTTTAGGAGCCACATCTTTGATACCGATCGTTAAACCATTTTTCACATTCACAAAGGTGGTTTTTTTCTAATCAGTATATTTTATTTGATAGTTGAATTTGTGTTATCTCAGGTCAACTTGTCCCGTGGATTCGACTCAGGACTCTCCAGGTACTACTTGCACTATCTCCTAGCTTGGGAGTATTAGCTCACATTATTTTGAGACAGACAAGTTTTTGGGGCCGTTGCCGGGGACAACTGTATCTTTGGTTCACATTTTCAACTTTTCAAAGGAGTACTCAGTGAGATCCTTCCACTTTATAGCTTAGTTTTATTATTGAAAACAAAAAAAATATCTCTTTGCTAGTTTATGTGGCATAGGACCTCCACTTCACACAGATTGATAATTAAGAACTGAAAGCATGGCTGATAATAATGAACGAAGCCTTGCACACACTCCACAAGAATTACCATTGAGTGCTACATATATGCCCACTAGAGTTACTTCTGAATCATGCATTGTGTTGCCTGAGGGTGCTCATTCTTTTTCGCTTAAAGCTGGGGAGATCCAAATCCTCCCATCTTACCATGGAGAGGATATGGAAAATACTTATTTGCATATTAAAACATTTGGAGAAGCATGCTCTACACAATTAGATGGAAAAGTTAGTAATGATGTTGTTTATCTTAAACGTTTTCCATTCTCGTTAAAAGATAAGGCAAAAAATTGGTTCAATGCATTACCTCCTAGATCTATTACTTCTTGGCTAACGATGCAAACTGAATTTCTGAAAAAAATCTTTTCTTTGGCCAGGACTCAGGATTTAAAGAGGCACATCATGTCTTTTTCGCAGAAAGAAACTGAAGCGTATGATCAAGCCTTGGAGAGGTTCAAGGAACTACTGCTAGCATGCCCACATCATGATTTTAACAAGGGACGTACCATTGGATTCTTTTACGATGGATTGTAGCTGAATACGAAGCAATATGTAGAAATGATGTGCAATGGACCTTTCTTTGAGAAGACTCCAACGGAGGCTTGGACAGACTTGTAGAACATTGCAGAAAATGTGAGAAGATGGGAGCCAACTTCAGAATTTGAAAGGTCTATGTCTGCGCAACATACAAGAGGAGGCTTGCAGACTTTGAAACCTGAAGGTGCATTGATGGCACAAGTGGAGGCATTGGTGACGCAAAAGCTACAAAACATTGATCTAAGAGTAGCAAAAGTAGTCACATCAGAGCCATACTGCGTCATATGTGAGAAGCCAGTTCATGATACTACAGTTTGCCCATTGATTCCAGCAATAAAAGAATTGGGTAGAAATCCAGAGGCAGAGGTGAATTGGGTGGCAAATCAAGGTTACAATGCCAATTGGATGAACCAATCAAATCAAGGAGACACTTCATATCAGCAGAAGCGGCAGATGTCTACTCCCTATTACCATCCCAACCACTCCAACTACCAAGGAAAAAGGGAGCAGATCAATGAAATTCAGAGTCTCACTGCTGCAGTCCAGCAGATGGCACAGATGCAACAATAGCTCACTGAGAATTTTGCGAGATTTATAGCATCACAAGACAAAGGTAAATTACCAGCTCAGCCTGTTGCAAATCCTAATACAAATCCTTCTTCTTCTTTTTCAGGAAACAACGTCAAACCATGTCAGGCAGTGACTACATTACGTAGCGGACGTGAAATTGAAAAGCCAAAAATGCCTAGACATGAACAACCATCTGAGGAAAAAGAGGAAATGCGAGCACCTGAAAAGTTGCAAGTTGAGGAAGAGGTCACAGAAAAAGAGCCAGAACCATATATATCTCCAGCTCCATTCCCACATAAACTCGCTCCACCATCAAAAGATAAGTATCAGGCAGAGATAAGAGATATCTTCAAGAAGGTAAAAATTAATATCACATTACTTGATGCAATCAACCAAGTGCCTGCATATGCTAAATTTTTGAAGGAGCTATGCACTGTGAAACGAAGTCTTAATGTGAAAAAGAAAGCATTCCTAACACAACACGTAAGCGCAATGGTACAACATGACACTCCTCCCAAATATAAGGATTCAGGTTCTCCTACTATCCCATGTATTATAGGAACCAAGAAATTTGGAGATGCTTTTACTTGATTTGGGTTCTAGTGTTAACATTTTGCCTTACTCTGTTTACGTGCAGTTAGGATTGGGGGAGCTGAAAACGACACCAGTGGTTCTACAGTTGGCAGACAAGTCGGTAAAAATCCCACGAGGATGCGTGGAAGATGTGTTGGTCCAAGTGGACAAATTCTATTATACATTGGACTTTATCGTCCTTGACATACATGGGCCACAATCAGGTAATTGCACTCCGATTATATCGGGACGTCCATTCCTAGCAACCTGCAATGCTATGATAAATTGTAGGGATGGACAATTGAAGATAAGCTTTGGTAACATGAAACTTGAGCTGAATATTTTTAAATCATGTAAGTTACCAGCAAATGTTGATGAAGTGAAAGAGGTATGTTTTATTGAGAATTTGATTGAAGATTATTTTGAATCTAAGTATGAATGCTCGTCTAATTTTATTGATTATAATTCTGACGATATTGATTAGTCTTATTTTTTGCAGGGCAAAAATAAAGGATCAAGGGATGCATTGGTGCCAAAGTTTGAAACACTGCCAGTGGAATTACCACCACAACAACCTTTAGAGATGAGCATCCAAGGTTGGAATTGAAGCCTTTGCCAGACTATTTGAAATACGCTTTCCTTGGAAATGAGAAAACCTTCTCTGTGGCAATATCCTTTAAACTCACGCTTGAACAAGAATATGCTTTGCTTGAAGTGCTTAGGGAACACAAAGGGGCCATTGGATGGTCTATTGCGGACATTACAGGTATACATCCCTTAATTTGCACTCATCATATTTTCTTGAGGATGATGCCAAACCTACATGTGAGATGCAACATCGTTTAAATCCTACATTAAAAGAGGTTGTCAAGGGAGAGGTTCTTAAGCTACTTGTTGCAGGTATAATATATCATATTTCAGATATCAGATGGGTTAGTCCCATATAGGTGGTTCCAAAGGAATCGGGCCTAACAGTGGTAAGAAATGAGAATAAAGAGCTGATACCTATGCGAACCACCACAGGTTGGAGGATGTGTGTTGATTACAGGAAGTTAAATGCTAAAACACGAAAAGATCACTTTCCATTACCTTTCATTGATCAAATTTTGGAAAGAGTAGCAGGTAATGAATTTTATTGCTTTCTAGATGGTTACTCTGGCTATTATCAGATAGAGATTGCTCCAAAGGATCAAGAGAAGACTACCTTCACTTGTCCCTTTGGAAATTTCGCTTTTAGAAGGATGCCATTTGGATTATGGAATGCGCCTGCTACTTTTCAGTGTTGCATGTTGAGTATATTTAGCGATATGGTTGAAAGGATTATGGAAGTATTTATGGATGATTTCTCTGTATATGGCACTTCGTTAGAAAATTGTTTATCTAACTTAGCTCTTGTCTTGCATAGGTGCCATGAAAAGAATCTGCTGCTAAACTGGGAAAAATATCATTTAATAATGACTGAAGGTTTGGTTCTTAGTCACCTAGTATCTGTAGGAATATGATGCCCTCGAGGCCATTTATTCCTGTGTGAATAGCACAAACATCTTGTTCGAAATAACAGTAAGCTGTTTGGTAATAATTTATCTAAGTTATATTGTAATGTAGTTAGCATTAGATATCAACTTAGGTAAAGTCATGAGACTTTATGCAAGGTCAAACGGGTATCGAGATGAGTATCTCGATCATGGAGAAACGTTTGACCGTCTGTAGCATAAGTCTAAAATGGTTCGTGGTCGTAGATGTTCCGAGACAAGGATATCGAAACATCGGATAGACCATTGTGTCTTAGTCTTCACCGTTTAGCGGTGGCGATGATCTCATGATCGCTTGACTTGGCGAAGTCGAAGACGAGACACATGTGCTCATTAGAATGAGTTCACTGAACGATCCACTAGAGTTATCATATGGTTATATTGACCAATCTGTCAATGATAACTCTGAGTGATGATAGGGTAGTTGGTCTTTTGACTTGAGGTCATTTTGACGGACCTGTGCGTGAACGGTGCCACTTAGATCAACTGACCTAGCTTCGAGGCAAGGCCTGTCGAAAGGTCTTTTGATTGGGTGTCACTTGAAACGTACGAGGCGAGTAATGACCAAGAGAGGATTCGTCTCTCCCGGTCAATGGGAGCTAGTGTCGTAGAGTTAGTTCGGTCTTTAGTAAAAACTCTGCGCAGAGTATGTTGGAAGAAGTCCAACATTTATTGACTAAAGATTGATCAAAACTAACCGGAGTCAAGTTATTGGGGTTGACAGTTTAACCGTACCCCAGACTTGATCTACACGACACAGTTAAGACGAAAAGACTATAACTGCGGAAATCATCACGGAAACAGTCAGGGTGGTCCTGACAATACTCATGTCAATGAGTTAACCACATAATGATGATTCCTGAAGCAGGGACGGCAACCACTGCTCGTGGTCACTGACGTATAGGGCTTCGAGCCCAACCTGTTGTAAGGGTCAGGCTGTAGGGTCTCACACAGAGTGCAACGCTTCGTCTAGTAATAGGTAGAAATTAGTTAGGGAGAATATTTGCATTTGATGCAAAAGAAGAGAGAAATGCATTTGATGAAATATGGTAATTTAAGCTTAGATAGGGACTATTTTGCATTTGATGCAAAAGTGATTAAATGTGTATTAAATTGTTTAATGCAATATTTAATAAAATAAACGCAAGGAAAAGTTCACGGGTAAGACGGGAATGTCCCGGTCTAGACCCAGGTTCGAACGGCGTCCAAATCGGACACCAGATGATCAAGTTATGCTCAAAACAGCCCAAAGGGTCAGATCAGGCCAGACCAGGCAGACCAGCTTAGTCTGGATCTGGTCTGGCCTGCTGGCCAGACCCAGTCAAGCCCAAGCCGGCCTGGGCCTGGGCGCCCAGACCCGCCTGGGCCTGGGCGCCCGGCCCAGACCCTGGCCCCGGGCGCCTAGGCGCAGGCCCAGGCGCTGTGCGCCTGGGCCTGGGCCTAGGCGGCCCAGGACGCCTGGGCGCTGGGTGCCCAGGCGTTCTGGGCCGGGCACCCGGCCCGGCCCAGGCGCCCGCCTGGGTGCCTAGCGCCAGGCGCCAGGCAGGCGCCTGGGCGCCCGCGCCCAGACTTGGGCGCCCGTGCCCAGGTCTGGGTTTGGGCGCCCAGTCAGGTTTTGTGGGTCCCTCCTTTGGGTGTGAAACCCTAGGTTTAATGGGCAGTTTTTGATGGCTCAGTTTTTGCGAAAAACTAGCCTAGGGCTGATATTTGGACACTCAATTGGAGGGTCAAACGAACTCCGATTGACGAACGGTTTTTTCCTATGCGTTCACCGTTGAACGCTTGTCGTATTGATAGGTTGTATCAATCTTGAAGCTCAACGGTGAGTGAGTTAAAATTCACGGAAGTTTGCACTTTGTGAAGTGCAAACTAACTTGATTTTAATTAACTCATTATTTAGTCCCACATCGGATTTTGAGAAAAGGGGAGAGTCCGCCGCCTATATAAATATGGGTCTCCCGCTTTCTCAAAACTCGTCCCAAGCTCTAGATCTGAGCGGCTCTCGTAAATGTTGGAGCACGCTCGGATCTAAGCTTAAATTAATATTTCACTTCTCCCTAAATTTTTGCCTTACTCCTGCGGGCTCTAGCAAAGTCACAAAGGAGTTCGGATTCTGGATCTGAAATCTTGGCGGAGGTTTCACTCGCGTGAAACTTTCTTCGGCGCGTGGTTGGCTCGGCGGCACGGGGATTGATCGCCTCGGGGTGCGGAGCGGTTCGAGGAGCGGTTCGGGGAGCGGTTCAAGGAGCGGCTCGGCGTGGGACGGGAGCAGCTCGGAAGACGGCGCGGAACATCTCGCCTGCTCCAGGGCTGAGATTCCGGGTATGTGGTTAAAGTATTTTATTAACATTAGTTTAGTTTAATCGCAGTAGGCTAGATCCTTCTTGGGATGGTCCGATCCATCCCAAGTCGGCATAGATCTTGGCATAGGGTCTTGGACCTTAGGGCTAAGTTAAAAATTGTTTTTAACTGCATGTTAATTAGTTAACATAAGTTATTTCTTCCACTGCTATTGTTTTTCTGTCTATGTTCCGTCTGACTTAGGACGGGACTAGAGTTTTTTGTGCCCTAAGGGACCGCCAATCCCCCTACAGTGGTATCAGAGCCTAGGTTTGCGTAGTCGATCTAGGTACTGCGATTTCATTAAACTTCTTAATGCCTTTTAAATACTTTTAAATTTTTTAAGTTATTAGATAATTTTAAAAATGTTTTTGAAGTTCAAAATTCTATGTGATAAATTTTTTGAACATGAAATTTTTTAAAATGACGTTTTAAAATTTATGTGATAATTTTAAAACAAATTTTAAATATTTAAAAGTTTAAATTTATTTTGGATGCCTAAAAATTTTTATCTGATAAAATTTTTAAGCATGGAAATTTTAAAATGGTGTTTTTTTAAATTTATGTGATAAATTTTAAAATTGATTTTAAGGCTTTAAATTTATGCGATAAGTTTAAAATGTTTTAGATGTTTAAAAATTGTATATGATAAATTTTTGAACATGGAAAATTTTTAAAAGTAATGTTTTAAATTTATAAGATATTTTTTAAAATTGATTTTAAAAGTCTAAAAATTGTTTATGCGATAAACTTAGTTTATTTAATTGTTAAATAGATATACACTTTCATTTTATGTTGATAAAATTAGTGTAGCTTTATTTTAATGGCTTGTTAATCTTGTCCCTTATTTGATAACACAAGACAACCCTTTAGGTTAGCCATTAAAAATGATTAAAATTTATTACTTAAATTTTAATGACATGCTATGTTTTAATAAATCATTAACAACAATATTAAGACCTAATTCCTGATTAGGGTAGTCCTTTAAATGAATTTTCAATTCTAATTGTTATAATTAATTTTCATTAAAGGACTTCGCTTCTAGCGTTGTTAATAAAATTTATTAAAATCCTAATAATGATTAGGGTAGCACGTGAACCTTATAGTTGATAAGGACTTAATAAAAGTTATTAAACAAATCCTAAAAATTTTGAATTTAAGGATTCAACTAGTTGATAGGATTAATTAGTTGTTAATAAAAGCTGTTTAGTCTATGGCATACATAAAAAATGACAAGCTTCATTCAATGGACCATGATCCAGTCAATGTGCTTGGCTAAGAGTTCTGGGTCAACCCTTGCTAGTCCAAGGGGTAGTGATCCTGGCTTAGTCAATTCCCTGGCTGAGTTCCGCTGGACCGCAATGTCGCGAATCATGATTGTATGACACCCTGGACTATATCTAAGTCAAATACGTTAATGGTCTTTTTCAAGATTAGTCGTAGCCCTCCTTGTTTTAGGGGTTAGTAACTATAGGGCCCGTGTTACAGTTGTTGAGATACACTCAAGCTGTGACATGGCAACCTTGTAGAAACCAACTTCTTAAATACATAAGATGAAATCTTGACTAACCCTAACCGTCGTCTCGTACCCCGAGCGCCGGCGTAAGTTAAGTCAACGATGTAGTCTGACTTGATGTAATGTAGTCTGACTTGATGTAAGTCTAAGACCTGACCCAAACCGACGTGTCGTGCATACACCGAGCTGAGGAGCAAGTCAGGCTAGACATGAAAACAAGGGTCCGACTAGACTAGACATTGTGATTTGGATGAGCACACTCATGATCACAAATGGCTAGGGGCAAAAACCGATTAAGAGAGTCATATCCGATATGATCGATGAAGAGTCATCTTCCGATCGCAGAGTCAATCAACTTGTTGAGCTACACTCAAGGTTGTTTAGACTCAAGGTGATTGGAACTCTTACCCATTATTTTTAATTCGATTAAATCGTTCGTTATTAAGCTTTAAAACGTTCGTAAAAATAGTGGGAGGGTATAGATAGATAAAAGCCAATCTACCTATATTTAATATTGAACATATGCTAAAACTAGGGCAAGACTATGTTTACCGAAGGAATTAAAATATAATATTGGAATTAGTTAATTGGTCAAAAAGTTGATTAATTGAATATCAAGTTAAATTCTAATTGATGTAATTAAACTATATTCTCGTTGACATTAAATGACCTTCTAAAGAACAGACTTAAGAAATATGATTTCATTAAGTTCTGGGTCCAACAAATAAATTAAAGCTACATATCACTCGTCTCTATATGAGGCAGCTTGAACATATAGGACATACAAAGTATGTTTCTCCCTACAACTTGTCGAGCTACCCTCAAGGTTGTATGGACAAACAATTTTGATCCACAAAGTTCGAGAATTCGATTAAACCGTTTGAGTCGAATACGAGTGCATGAGCGGTGCAAGACTATGTATCCCAACCGGATCTTGAGACAAGCAATTTCTTGAGCTACACTCAAGATTGCAAAGATCAAGCGTTTGGATACATAAGTTGCTTGCATAGCTATTTATTTATGTTAATATCTAAATTTGATTTAGAAAAGGAAGACGGCACTTCGGAAAGTCAATTGAGAAAGTTAGTTTAATTTATCATTAGTAAAGGCATAAGTAGGAGGAAATGAAAACGTGACATATTTTGATGTCACATTTCGGAATTAGTTGTTATACAAAAGACTTTTAACACATTTTGACGAATGTCGTCACATTGCTTCTAAAGTAATGTTTTGTGTTAATTAATTTGTAAATGACTATATATATATTAAATGTTAATATATAAATACACAAGATAGTAGCAAACTTATAGGGTAAAATTAGACTAGGCCGTATCAAGAGATTAAGCTTCACAAGTCACATAAAGAGGGGTCTGACCTCTCGTATTATGAAGTCTACGGACACTTGATGTCTTAGCCTCTTAGATACAATAGCCGAAACCCATCTGTGAGACAGTGGGAGAATGAGTTGTCGAACTCAGTCTAGTACATATTGATGTACCCGAGTCTAGATTAACCAAAATAAGTTATTCGTATGTTTTATTAAGACACGTGTTCTTGATGAAACACAAGTCTGATAAAATAAAGAACGAAATGACTAAAGTATTTAAACTGATTCGATTAGATCGAATGGTCAAATACTTAGCTAAATAAAATCTTGTGTAATTAAAAGAAAATGTGATTTTCTCTCAGATCAAGTCTGTCAACACATCGGTGTGTTAAAAGGTATGAATCACACTTAATTAGATTTAGTGTGATCCATTGTAAATGACTCTGAGTTAAGTCCTCCCTCTGGGTTAAGTCCCAGATAGTAATGACTAGGTTTTGATAAAGTTCTATGAGGACATTATCAATAATATATTCAATAAATCAACAGTAAGGAAGTTGTAAAAATACTCGAATCTCGTGAGACGAATTGTCGAGTTAGACATCATAACTGATGATGACTTAGTCAACTTCTAGGATGAAATTCGGAGTAGTAACTCCGATTTAATACTTGATGAAGGTCCGTGTGCGTAAATAAATTTGAAAATTTAGTTTACGTGCCCAAGGAAAATGTTTCCTCACTTTCTGTAAGTAAATCTTTAAGTTGAAAGATTGGTGCAGAAAAGGAAATAGTGAAGTACAATAATGTTGGATGGGAACGGTTTTCATCCTAATTTCTTTAAAACGGATTATGATGAAACCGGTTTCGTCAACAGATGTGTACAGATCTACTCGGACCAAAGCTCGATGTAAACGCTCAAGTTGACCACGAAAATTGGAGCATTCACTTATAAGTTCGTTTTTCTAAATATGATTTAGACGAACCAACTTATATGAATTAGCCAGATAGTTTTCAAGGTCAGTGGGAGCGTGTAAATTACATGCGAGACATCAAAGAGATGGAACATATATTTTGATTAAGTAATCAAAGAGTTTGATACTTTATCAGCAATGGATATGAACCATTTGAAATGACCAGTAACTAATTTAAATGATTATCGTAAAGTACGATAAACTGGATAAGATCCAGGGAAATAAAATATTATAGATTCCGACATACCAAATGAATTATTTGAATGAGATTCAAATGGTTGGTCTAACATAAACAAAGAAACCCCTTAAGTCTATAGTGTAGACGGTTTTGGCAGATCCACTCACGAAGGCTCTACCACATGAAGTCGGGAAAACTTATGTGTAAAAACGGTATAAGATACCGAGATAAATGGGCCTGAGTGCAAGTGGGAGATGTAGGAATATGATGCCCTCGAGGCCATTTATTCCTGTGTGAATAGCACAAACATCTTGTTCGAAATAACAGTAAGCTGTTTGGTAATAATTTATCTAAGTTATATTGTAATGTAGTTAACATTAGATATCAACTTAGGTAAAGTCCTGAGACTTTATGCAAGGTCAAACGGGTATCGAGATGAGTATCTCGATCATGGAGAAACGTTTGACCGTCTGTAGCATAAGTCTAAAATGGTTCGTGGTCGTAGATGTTCCGAGACAAGGATATCGAAACATCGGATAGACCATTGTGTCTTAGTCTTCACCGTTTAGCGGTGGCGATGATCTCATGATCGCTTGACTTGGCGAAGTCGAAGACGAGAGACATGTCCTCATTAGAATGAGTTCACTGAACGATCCACTAGAGTTATCAGATAGTTATATTGACCAATCTGTCAATGATAACTCTGAGTGATGATAGGGTAGTTGGTCTTTTGACTTGAGGTCATTTTGACGGACCTGTGCGTGAACGGTGCCACTTAGATCAACTGACCTAGCTTCGAGGCAAGGCCTGTTTTAGGTCTTTTGATTGGGTGTCACTTGAAACGTACGAGGCGAGTAATGACCAAGAGAGGATTCGTCTCTCCCGGTCAATGGGAGTTAGTGTCGTAGAGTTAGTTCGGTCTTTAGTAAAAACTCTGCGCAGAGTATGTTGGAAGAAGTCCAACATTTATTGACTAAAGATTGATCGAAACTAACCGGAGTCAAGTTATTGGGGTTGACAGTTTAACCGTACCCCAGACTTGATCTACACGACACAGTTAAGACGAAAATACTGTAACTGCGGAAATCATCACGGAAACAGTCCGGGTGGTCCCGACAATACTCATGTCAATGAGTTAACCACATAATGATGATTCCTGAAGCAGGGACGGCAACCACTGCTCGTGGTCACTGCCGTATAGGGCTTCGAGCCCAACCTGTTGTAAGGGTCAGGCTGTAGGGTCTCACACAGAGTGCAACGCTTCGTCTAGTAATAGGTAGAAATTAGTTAGGGAGAATATTTGCATTTGATGCAAAAGAAGAGAGAAATGCATTTGATGCAATATGGTAATTTAAGCTTAGATATGGACTATTTTGCATTTGATGCAAAAGTGATTAAATGTGTATTAAATTGTTTAATGCAATATTTAATAAAATAAACGCAAGGAAAAGTTCACGGGTAAGACGGGAATGTCCAGGTCTAGACCCAGGTTCGAACGGCTTCCAAATCAGACACCAGATGATCAAGTTATGCTCAAAACAGCCCAAAGGGTCAGATCAGGCCAGACCAGGCAGACCAGCTTAGTCTGGATCTGGTCTGGCCTGCTGGCCAGACCCAGTCAAGCCCAAGCCGGCCTGGGCCTGGGCGCCCAGACCCGCCTGGGCCTAGGCGCCCGGCCCAGGCCCTGGCCCCGGGTGCCTGGGCGCAGGCCCAGGCGCTGTGCGCCTGGGCCTGGGCCCAGGCGGCCCAGGACGCCTGGGCGCTGGGCGCCCAGGCGTTCTGGGCCGGGCGCCTGGCCCGGCCCAGGCGCCCGCCTGGGTGCCTGGCGCCAGGCGCCAGGTGCCTGGGCGCCCGCGCCCAGACTTGGGCGCCCGTGCCCAGGTCTGGGTTTGGGCGCCCAGTCAGGTTTTGTGGGTCCCACCTTTGGGTGTGGAACCCTAGGTTTAATGGGCAGTTTTTGACGGCTCAGTTTTTGTGAAAAACTAGCCTAGGGCTGATCTTTGGACACTCAATTGGAGGGTCAAACAAACTCCGATTGACGAACGGTTTTTTCCTATGCGTTCACCGTTGAATGCTTGTCGTATTGATAGGTTGTATCAATCTTGAAGCTCAACGGTGAGTGAGTTAAAATTCACGGAAGTTTGCACTTTGTGAAGTGCAAACTAACTTGATTTTAATTAACTCATTATTTAGTCCCACATCGGATTTTGAGAAAAGGGGAGAGTCCGCCGCCTATATAAATAGGGGTCTCCCCCGTTCTTAAAACTCGTCCCAAGCTCTAGATCTGAGCGGCTCTCGTAAATGTTGGAGCACGCTCGGATCTATGCTTAAATTAATATTTCACTTCTCCCTACATTTCTGCCTTACTCCTGCGGGCTCTAGCAAAGTCACAAAGGAGTTCAGATTCTGGATCTGAAATCTTGGCGGAGGTTTCACTCGCGTGAAACTTTCTTCGGCGCGTGGTTGGCTCGGCGGCACGGGGATTGATCGCCTCGGGGTGCGGAGTGGTTCGAGGAGCGGTTCGGGCAGCGGTTCAAGGAGCGGCTCGGCGTGGGACGGGAGCAGCTCGGAAGACGGCGCGGAACATCTCGCCTGCTCCAGAGCTGAGATTCCGGGTATGTGGTTAAAGTATTTTATTAACATTAGTTTAGTTTAATCGCAGTAGGCTAGATCCTTCTTGGGATGGTCAGATCCATCCCAAGTCGGCATAGATCTTGGCATAGGGTCTTGGACCTTAGGGCTAAGTTAAAAATTGGTTTTAACTGCATGTTAATTAGTTAACATAAGTTATTTCTTCCGCTGCTATTGTTTTTCTGTCTATGTTCCGTCCGACTTAGGACGGGACTAGAGTTTTTTGTGCCCTAAGGGACCGCCAATCCCCCTACAGTATCCAAGGCAGGTATTCAGGTAGGTAGGTCAAAAGTTGAGGTGATTGAGAAGTTGCCTACACCAAAATGCGTCAAGGACATACGATCCTTCCTAGGCCATGCATGATTTTATCAAAGATTCATAAAGGATTTCAGCGCTATCTCCTGCCCCCTCTGCCACTTATTAACTTTAAATGCTGATTTCATATGGACACAAGAGTGTCAAGATTCATTTGATAAATTAAAGAACTCACTTGTTTCCTCCCCTATTTTACAGGTTCCAGACTGGACTATGCCATTTGAAATCATGTGCGATGCAAATGACTACGCGATGGGGGCAGTGCTTGGGCAAAAGAAAGGAAAAGTTCCTTGTGTTATCTACTATGCCAGTAAGACCTTGAATGAAGCACAAAGGAACTATACTACTACGGAGAAAGAGTTGCTGGCGGTGGTGTTTGCATTGGTGAAATTCAAAAGCTATATATTGGGATCACATATTCTCATCTTTACAGATCATTCTGCACTTAAATATCTTTTATCTAAAAAGGATGCGAAACCTAGACTTATACGATGTATTCTTCTTTTGCAGGAGTTCAACATTCAGATCAAGGATAATAAAGGAGTTGAAAACAATGTCATAGATCACCTTTCTAGATTGACGGTGGGGACAGAGTCACCTAATATTCCATTGTGAGATTCCTTCACAGATGAGCAGCTTTTCGCCTTCTCTACTCTACCATGGTATGCATATATAGCTAATTATTTGGTGACAGGTAGAACCCCTCCACATTGGTCTTCTTTAGATTTCAAACGATTCAAGCATGAGGTAAAATCGTTCTACTTTGATGATCCTTATCTTTTTAAATATTGTGGAGACCAAATTGTAAGGAGATGTGTACCCGACCATGAGTTTGATAGTGTTTTACATCTTTGCCATGATGGGGTATGCGGGGGCATTTTTCAGCTCATAAAACTGTTGCCAAGATTTTTGCAAAGTGGTTTTTACTGGCCTACTATGTTTAAAGACGCGTATGCTTATTGTAAATCATGTGTGTGTTGTCAACAATTGGGGGGAATAACAAAAAGAAACATGATGCCATTGAATCCCATGTTAGAAATAGAATTATTCGATTGTTGGGGTATTCATTTCATGGGGCCTTTCCACCATCTTTTGGTTATATATTTGTACTGGTTGCCATTGATTATGTTTCTAAATGGGTGAAAGTTATTCCTTGCAGGACCAATGACGCTTCCACTGTACTGAAATTTCTGAAAGAGAACATTTTTTCGCGCTTTGAAGTGCCAAAGGCCATTATCAGTGTTGGAGGTTCCCACTTCTGCAACAGGCTCTTTGCAAATCTCTTGAAGAAATTTGGGGTGACACATAAAGTTTCAACACATTACCACCCCCAGATGAATGGACAAGCGGAATTGGCGAATAAGGAGATAAAGGACATTCTTCAGAAATAAGTGAACCCAACGCGTAAAGACTGGAGTCTTCGCTTGCCTGAAGCTCTATGGGCCTACAGGACAGCATACACGACTATCTTAGGGATGTCACCTTTCCATTTGGTTTATGCAAAAAATTGACATCTTCCTGTTGAATTAGAACATAAATCTTTTTGGGCAATTAGAACATTTAATTTGCTTAATGACTCACCAAATGTTTCTCGTAAATTGCAGAGCATGGAGCTTGATGAAATACGACGAGAGGCATATGAAAATGCAAAGCTAGCAAAGGAAATGATGAAAGCCGTGCATGACAAGATGATCCTGTGAAAGGAATTCAAAATTGGGGACAAGTAGATCCTGCGAAAGGAATTCAAAATTGGGGACAAGGTTCTACTGTACAATTCAAGACTACATGTATTTCCAGGAAAGTTGCGCTCAAAATGGATGTGACCATACTTTGTCAAAGAGGTCTTTTCACATGGAGCGGTGGTCATGGTGAATGAGAAGGACGGCCATGAATTCAAATTCAACGGATAACGTCTGAAACATTTTCAAGAGATTTGGGCCAGAGAGGATACCATCATTGATCTCACAGATCCACCTTCGGGTGGTAACCAATCAGGTGTATTCTTTCCTTGCTTCCCTCTTCCTAACATTGAGGACAATGCTTATTTTAAGTTGGGGGGAGGGTATAAACTTTAGGATTTTTCTTTTATTTTTAGATTAGTTCCCTTTTTGCATTGAAAAAAACAAAAAAAGAAGAAGAAAACACCAAAAAGAAAAAATTGAGTCAAGTTCTATCACCAAAGCTTATTTCACCTAGAGATGAACCTCATGTGATGAAAATTCTCGAAATCTATTCACCACTGTACACATGTGATTTATTTTCCTCCTCCACCATTTTTAAATATTTCAGTCTCATTTGGCATATATGCTAGTACTCGTAGTAAATTTCTGTTGATATATCTCAATGGTGGGTTTGATTGGTGACTTAATGAATCTAGAAGTTATGAATTAGCAAATCGTATGCTTTCAATAGAACAGACCAAGGCTCATGCATCAATAGTTCACAAAATAACTGGAGCATTGCTTTTTATCTCGTATTCATTTATTTGCTGCTTTGTGTGATTTTGGTAGAAAGTAGACACTGTCTTTTGAAATGATTCGGATAACTCATTCTTATGAAAGAATTAAGAAGAGGAAGCTATCTTGCTGAGTTATTTATGCACACACAAGAAAGAGAGAAACACAAAAAAAGAGAAAAAATGAAGAAAAAAGAATGAATAAGTGTGTCACTAAAATAAATAACTTGGTTGGCTCGAGTAGTACAGTCCGAGGGGTCCTTTTTGGCCTAATGCCCTATTATCGTCTGATTTGGGAGCCATTGACCGGAACCTCACTCATTTGATAGAGCGATCCAAGTTATACATTTTTTTGTAAATGTTGCTTTATGCGTGTTATGCGGAACTAATAAAAAGAGAAAGAAAAAAAGAGAATAAGTGTGCACAATTAGCAAGGCAAGAGAATTTCCAAAGCCTAAAGAAGGCACAAGATATGGTGTGATTTCCTATGAATGAAAATTGATGTGTGTACGTCTTAATACCATTCTATTCGTTATGCTTGCTTTGCATGATACATCAACGCTCCAAGTTAGAGTCTCCGATTGAAAGGTGTGAGCCATTGAATTTTGCATACTATGCGCTATGAAGTAATGGAAGTGAAGTTAAGTTTATTTCATTGCCATTTTTTTGACATACTTGTTCTTCATCGTTAAATCCATGAGTACCATTATTTTATAAGCATGAAATCTTAACAGTGGTGTGAGAACATCCTCTTTTGTCTTGTAGTATGGTGGTGAATGATTTGAGGTCTGATAAGGCGATCTAGGTGTATAATTGATATCATACTTCGCTTACTTTGCTAGAGACTAGCAAAACGCTAGTTGGGGGTGTGATTCGGGTTGAATATTGCATATTTAACCCCACATCTAGCAATATTTTGTGTGTAAATGATGTTTAATAAGTCTCTAATACATTTGTATATTGTGTATCATCATTTATTAGAGCAAACCAATGATTTGTGCACAAAATCTGAATTTTACTGAGTATTTCTGCATTTTTATATTTTTCATGGCTAGATCTTGATCTCACTATTCCAACAACTATTTATTTGTATTTTTCTGAGATCTGTGCTAATTACTGTGAATTTTTTGAATGCAGAATACCAATTTAATGAAGAAATACGCTCAAAATACGAGAAAATACGTCACCGCCTAATCAAACTCTGCCACGTGGCAGCATCAGATCAATTCTCGTCGTATCCAATGGCACTGACGCGTGGGCAAAGTGGCCACTTGTAGGCCGTTGATCTTTCATCGAACGGACAGATGCGACGCTGATCGAATGATGAAGCGGCCGAACGAGATTCCTCCGATCTGCATCCAACAGCTCGCATTCACTTTGAGTGCGATTCGAAGTCGATTCTGCAGCGGGCGACACAGCTCAATCCAGGCTGCTCGATCTCGATCGAGCGGACGACATCATCCCTCATCAGCGGAGCAGAGCGCGGCATTTCGAGGCGACGTGGTGAAATCGCAGTGGCTGATCGCGCGATCCAACGGTCTAACTATGTTAGCTTCAGTAAGTTATTAGTCTAATAATTAGTTGTTGGAAAATCAGTATATCAATATTAATATGATGTTAATAATGTTAGTTTCATAACGACTGTTAGAGCCTGTAAATAGTCCGTTAATACTAGTTTGCAAAATAAATGTTTCTATTAGCATACAAGTATTAATCTAACATCTCGAATCAAATTGACACAGATAAAACGTGCCTCACGTTACCACCACCTGGACACCCAAACCCACATCAAGGCAAGTATTTTTGGTAAATGAATTGCAGATCGAACCGTTCAAACTTAGGGCTAAATCTTATTTCAATGTGCTTGTCGACTTTTAGTAGCCAGATAATATGTTTTCATTTTGCTTGTTGCCTTCTAATTTAAATAGACTTGTCATACTAATGTTGGTCATTTGGAACAATTTACCACATGCCTGTTATTAAATTGAACTCCCTTTACTACATGCATGCTAGCAAGTTGAACTAATTTGGAAAAGGAGTATGTTACAAACTTGAAACACATATGTGATATCCATCAAATAAGACGGGGTGAAACCATCGAATACAGATGGGGTGAAACCTAGTCGATGGCTAGACAGACACTTGGGTGGTTGGTTCATGTAGTAGAGTCCGTAAATGTTACTTGAACATCTTACGGCTACCTCCAAACCACACTAATGGAGGCAAGCATCTTGGCCATCTTCCAGGTTAGGAATGGTAAGAAGCGTCACGGTAAACCCCCGATGATAAGGTGTATCGAGAACAGTTACCTACTCAGACATGGACTTATCACAAGCACAAATACTCAACTTACAATTGTTTTACTTTTAAACTGCAAATCCATGCATGCTCGTACTTTACTTTTCTGCACTTATTATTCATAACTGTGTACTAACGCTCTTTTGTCTTTTTCTAGTTGTTCTTCATTTCATTACTTTAAATATCTTGCCGAGCTTATTGCTGACATATATTTCACTGTGTTGATGAAATATATGTTAGGTTCAGAGACAGAGTACCTCGAGGACCCTACTTTTGAGGATCCTACCTTAGAGGTGGACCCCGCTGATCAGAGCTACGAAGACGTTGAGATCCTCCCGGCAGAAGGCTAGAGCGGGACATTTCTATTTCAGTTTTATTATTTAACTTGTTGTTTTCAGGTGTGTTTGCTTTAAGCAGATTGTATGGCTATGCTAGGCCTTAATTACTTGTGTACTTTACTTTGGATGCTAGTATTTGTAATGTAATGACTATTTATGCTGCTTCTAAGATATTCGCGTGCATGGACCTGCTTTTGCTAATTAACGCTTATTGTGCTTAAGTCAAAGAAGAAAGAAAAAAATAAGTACCTCTCCTTTGTTTTAAGCACATGCAGACCCGCTCGCGTCCTCGCTCCCAAGTATAATGGGAAGCGGGGAGTGACAGGTTTTAGTGGTGGCTCATGCAGGTCCTGCTCCTCTCTACGAAATACTTCAGAAACAATGTGAATATCATCACTAACCATATCGTCTGAATGACTTTGTACACAAATGTTTAACTTGTTCCTTTTGCAGCATGGCAGGAAGACCGCACACTCGCAACGGGAATGGAACAAGCGGAAATGGTGCTCCTGACCTCCATGAACTTATGAGTATAATGAGAAGAATGTTGGAGACCCAACATCAGCTGATCCAGCAGAGTCAGCAACCTGCACCACTTGCACCACCCCACCTCAAGCTGAGCCCGGAGCGAAGCAATTTTGGGAGCTGAACCCGAAGAGTTTTTCTAGGAGAGAAGGTCCGTTAGCAGCAGCAGAATGGGCTCGAACCACAGAAGAGGACCTGAGTCTTGCCTGTATTGACCAGTCAGGCTAGATAGAAGTTGCCAAGAAACAGCTGACTGGAAATGCTCGAAACTGGTGGGACACTGAAGAAGCTCGTCTTATCAAGCCCATCAACTGGACCATGTTTCGAGAGCGTTTCTACGCTCAATATTTTCCTCGATCAGCCAAGAGGGAACTGCAGCAACGTTTCGTCAACCTGGAACAAGGCAATCAGACTGTTGACGAATACGAGGCTGAATTTTCGATGCTTAGTCGATTCGCCCCCACATCTGGTGGAAGATCCCGAAGACTGTGCTTATCAGTTTCTCCAGGGACTAGACCTGGACATTCAGTCTTCAATGTCTTCGATGAATCCGACTACATATCAGGAAGTGTTGGATGCTGCTAAGAACCATGAACTTATTGTGAAGCGTAAGAAGGCGCTTCAAATTGGAGGGAGTAGGCGTCCACCGGAGCCACCCAGGGGCAACCTCCAAACTACTCAAACTGTATAGTTCAAGAAGCCTATTGCCCCAGCCAACAATCGACCCTAGCTAGCGTGCTTCCACTGCAAGCGGGGTCATGTCATGAAGGACTGTAGAGAGCTACTGAATCAATGCCTGATATGTGGATCATCTGTGCATGCTACCAGAGACTGCCCTCGCCCCACCAACAAGCCGATGACTGCTGAAACTTCTGGGAATATTCAGTGTGGAGCTCCTAGACCTACTCAGCATGGACCACCTCTGGCTCTATAACAGAATGCTTTTGCATTGGCAAGGCAGAACCAGTCGAGGCGTCAGAATTTCACCATGACAGCCGCGGAGGCTGAGTTGAATGGACAAGTGATTTCAGGTATTACTTAAACCCTTCTTTTATAATGCTTATGATATATGCGCGTGTTACTTGTTTATCTTTTAGCTAAGATATTTCCTATGTACTAGGTGTTGTATTGATAACCTCTCATCCAGCTCCATCTCTTTTTGATTCTGGAGCCACTAACTGCTTCATATCCCGAGGATTTATAGAGAAACATTCTATCCATGTTGATTCTCTACCAAATCATTTGAGCATCACTACTGTGTGTGGAGCAGTGAAGACTTCTACTGGCCGTCGATCTTGCCCCATAGTGATTTGTGGACACGAGTTGTTCGCAAATTTTATGACTGTCGACATGTCAAACTTCGATGCGATATTCGGCATCTATTGGTTCGGAAATTTCAACGCTACTATCGATTGTCACAACAAGAAAGTAGTGTTTAAAATCCTTGATCATCCTATGTTTGAATTCATAAGCAGAGACCGTTCACTTGGGCCTATCGAGTTTCGGGCCAAACCGAACGAACTAATCATTGCATCGATGCAAGTTGAGCCTGAGAAACCTAGAGTGGTTCGAGACTTTGCAGACATGTTTCCTGAAGATATTTCAGGATTACCGCCTGATCGAGCTCTGGATTCACTATCGACCTTATGCAGAACACTCAACCTATTTTGAAGGCTCCTTATCGCATGGCTCCTACTGAATTGGAAGAACTTCAGAAATAACTCGACGACCTATTGCAGAAGGGATTGATACATCCCAGCGTATCTCCTTGGGGTGTGCCAGTTCTTTTGGTCAAGAATAAAGATGGGTCGAGAAGGATGTGTGTGAATTATCAAGAACTGAATAAGGAAACCATAAAGAACAAGTACCCGCTGCCAAGCATTGACGACATCTTCGATCAACTTGGCGGATCGCGAGTATTCTCAAAACTGGATCTCCGAAGTGGTTATCATCAAGTGAAGGTCAGAAGTGAAGACATCCTGAAGACAGCATTCCGGACCAAGTATGGACACTATGAATTTATAGTCATGCCATTCGGTGTGGCTAATGCCCCAACAGTATTCATGAACCTTATGTCACGCCCGCTACCCCAAAAGGGAGTGTCGACGCAACAAACAGTGGTATTAAATACCAAGCGTTAATGTGTACAACAAACATTTCGCAGGCCACTGCAAACGTTGAGGAAACATAGGCAATAATAACATGTACTGAAAGTAAACTCAGAATAGTAAAGCTACAACACAGCAGTGAAAGTACAGGGTTCAACAATGCAGGCAGTAAAAGTAAAGCACGACAGTCAGAAACAACACTATAGTTACACGACTAGTATGGTCCAACCAACTGTATAGACCAAAAGAAATAGAGTCCCCACAAAAGTACAATACACACCCATGGGGCATGAAGGGGCACCGGGGTACAAACAGTGTCATGCCCCGTTCCCCAGAATACCCGGAATTTTTTTCCTTTGAATTTTTCTTTTCCAAGTATACTGAAGAGTGAGGGTGATGAGAGGAAAAGAGAAAGAAATGAGAAACAAAACTTGCAGGTCACTACACACATGCTGGGATAAAACAAGTGAAGCTCCACTGCAATATCAAAACACCCTCAGAAATAACATAAAACAACAACAATAACATTATATATATAACAACTTTCATTTATATACATAGTCCAGGTACACCACTACGTATACACCGTCATTCTCCATCTCCCAAGACAACCATGTCACCACATCTACAGCTCATACCAAGAGCTACCCATGAAACCTGACTCCAAGTCACCACCAACCATGCTGCCCCTGCTACCTGAAAAATAGGGAGGAGCACGTCAATGCGTGCCCCAGTAGGAACCAACTTGGATTTGGAACACCGTTTTGAGGTTATCAATCCACAAGGCAAGGTAAGAGAATTAAGGCATGTAAACTAAGTAATATAATGAAAAATAAATATCTAAGTAAGGGGATCATACCTGCGGTCCAATGCCGAGCTACTGCAAGGAAAGGGTTAGCATGAATAACGATACAAGTATTCATATAACCACAATCTAAAAGGGAATTATAAGTGTCAGAAGTATAACACAGTGTCACCAGTGGAGCAAGTAAGGGAAAAGGGAAGTGCAACCAGCAAAAGAAGTAACAAGCAAAGTTCTTATTTTATAAATGAATTAATTGGAAACTTGGGTAAACTGTGTGATACCAGGTCCTGGACTTCACCCCAAATTTGGGACGAATATAGCACACGACGTAGTGGACACAGGCACTGTACACCGAGCCTCTCAACTCCCTCGTCCCTGGCAGGAGTGAGGCCTCCCATAACAACACAACCTCCGTATGTCCCCTCTACTCCCGGTAAAGACGAGTGGGAATAAATATCACATATCACATTATCATTTCCCCCAACTTCTCAGTCCAGGCCTCATATCCACAATTTACTCAAATTTTCCCTTAACCCCGGGTTTTGCTAACTCAATCTCCTTAGAGAGGATTGATACAATCAAGAATTTTATTTTATCATATTAGTAATGAATGGTTCATGTTGCATGGCATCACATTCCACACTCTTACCAACATGGGTCATGCACCGAAGTGTCATGCCCTCCATCGTAGTCACATCAATTCATTATTCATCACATATGAAACCATGCTCTCCATGACCCCATCATTACCAATTCACAACATAATTCATGATTCAAGTGCTTGCAAGCTATTTTTCATGTTTCTCACTTCCATGTCACAGAGGCATTTTCACAAACACGTGGTGAACGTGACGTATATGTCTTTAATCATACTAGCAAATCAATTGACAAAACATATCAGTAGTCTATCTTCCATGTAAAAATAATAGTCATGTACCATAGAGAGTGGAATAGCAACAATACACAATTTAGCACACCACTTATCTATTCAGCTTGCAGGAGATATATATGCAATCATATAAGATGGCGGATATCACCCAATTATAGTCAGAATTTAACTAAACTTCCTAAATGAAAGTTGTAGATATGTTAGTCCTGGATTCACAGATAAAATTTCATGGAAAAAAAATATTAAGTAGGTGATTTATGGTGAATTATTTGGTAAAGTCTGTCAAATATGTTTTCAGACAGATTCTAAAGGTTATAAAGACTGCTAATTTTGGACATGTTTTATTCAGAATTTCGAATTATATGCACTGCGGATGAAGTTGTATAAAAACTTGTTAACTTTCCAACGAGACTACGACCATAAAATTTTATTGTGTGTGCAGGTACTGAGGTCAATTTTACTAAACTGTGTCCAGACTGAAGATCAAACAGACATGTTGTAAAGTTGGAATTTTTGCTCCTAATTTCTGAATTGAACATATATCAAAATTTGTATGATTTTGGTGTATAACTTCATGATTTGCAAGTATATATTTTTTTTAGAAATATAATTCAAACCACAGAAATCAGAATTCAAGTAATAACATACTCCAGAATTTCAGCTTTTCGAAGAGAGTGATTTTGCTTTAAATTTCAAGGGGTGATTACTGAAATTGAATCATGGCATATAAATTTTGGCTACCCCTAATACATATTAAGTAAAACATGCTATAAAAACATGATATCAAGACTAATTTATGGAATTCCACATCCAATAGGATTCCTACCTCAAAAGCTTGGTTTTCATCTTCTCCTTCTCTTTCTTTCTTCTCCAACTTCTTCCCACTTGCAAGCTACTTGATACATTTGATTTTTGTGAGGGAGAATTAGGGTTTCAATTTGGAGAAGGAGGAGCAATTGGGGAAGGGGGTGGCCGGCCCTAGGCTAAGGGAGAAGGAGGAAAAGAAAAATGAAAAGAGAAAAGAAAAGAAGAGTGAAGAAGAAGAAAGAAATCTCCTAAAAATCTATCTCTAGAACCTCCTTAGGATAAGCATGCAACATGTTAAATGACCAAAATATCCATCCAAAAATGCCCCTCAACTTTTAGGTATTTACAAGTTTGCCATTACTTTATGCACACACCACTTTATTGTGTACACACAGCTCCTTTAGTCCAAATGACCGTTTTGCCCCTCACCTTTTTAAATATTTACGGGGATGCCATTGACCCCCTAACACCTTTCACACTAGCATGGCTTCCCTACACACACCCATGCATGCCTACACATGCATACATGCACCACGTACACACGTTCAATACATTCCTGTTGTATTATACACACGACGTCACTCACACTTCTCCTGCATTCACATTTCGCATTCTCTTCCCTTAGCCACGTATTACGGCCCAATCTCCTTTGCACTGCGTTACATACATCGATATCTACGTTTATTTCATGCCTACCCATGTATCGCAAGTAGAAATACCACGTGTGTTCAGCAGAATACACGTAAAGTACAAAATAGGGCATAACATCCTACCCACCTTAAAATAAAGTCCGTCCTCAGACTTTCTAGGGTTTAAGGCTGCTAAAGGTCAACTAAGTATGAAGGTCTTACTAACCATGAAGTACAAACAAGAATATATATCTACACCACACTTATATACACTATATGCTTCACTATCATCCATACACATCCGCATTGCACACATATCACAAATGCTTTCTATTATTCATCTAGTAGCACCTCCACATCACTATATGCATTCACTGCACACGCACACACACACACACACACGCACACACACACACGCACACACACACACATACACACACACACACACACACACACAGTCATCCTTCACAGGAATATCTAAGCACATATATACACACTAACAGATACAACACACACACATTCCACAAATAGATCTTTATACGTATCATTATACGTATCCAGACCACTACTCATACCTATGTGATATGACATCACATCATATCCATATCATGATATATAATGTACTCTTACATGGTACGATTTCATATACACCACAATACATTCAAGTATAAACGACTTACATTCTACCTGTTTATATATTTACATATACGCATATATCCATGCACAGACACACAACAATACACATCGATCTACACATCGTAACTTGACAAACAGGGTCACTATCATGTGTCACACCGCATGTACGCCGGATCTATATACACTCAATACTTAGTCATATGAGTTCACTCACATTTATAGGCACGTAAATATCTATATACACACAATATTTAGTCACATCCATACATACTCCTACGGGCACGTACTAACAAATGCATGACCAAGTATTATTTGGTCCATAATCATAACTATAGTTAAATATACATATAATCTCACATTCGTAGCGATGCACCTACTGCCACACACAGATAGGCACGTACCACACACAATACACACAAGAGTGCACAAACATAATACGTTTCACCCTCCATATGTTATATATATACTCGCCCTTGCATATTCTACGCACATATTGCCATAATAGTCAAACAAATATAAATATTCATCTACACTCCACACACGCGTATACATATAAATGTGAAACCAAATACACACAGTCCAATACCCACATATCAAACAATTTCATTCACTTACATTTATCAAATATATATATACACACATATATTCCATATCTATTACATTTGCATCCATATTGCATACGTATATACATACACACATACGCTGGTATATACCTATATATACACACACAAACAAACAGGAATACGCTTCTCCAAGATACACTTAGATAGGCAACCATGTCGGAAAGATTCACAGATAATCAAACAAGGATATAGATATAAGTATGTATCTATTCAACCAATTTACACACAACCATATATGCTTCTACTGCACAAAACATATGCATTTTCACGTCCCCACACTCCGCTATGACATACATAATAGAAATCCATACAACCATAATACATATTCACATATACACATCAATCAATACACACACAGATATTCTATATAACCCAAATATATGCACATACTCATTATACACCCACAGACGTATGCATATCAATAGCCTATATAGATCTCTAGGCCTACACATAGCCAAATACATGTTCGCTCATACACACCAGATTATTATTCTAATAGTAGGTATGCACACAGACATGTATATACACCTATTATGATCCATGCAACCATGCACATACATTCCCATGTATGGGCACACCCACCTATACACGCATGCTATACATATCCTGCTATCATATACCCATACAGGCAAGCTACCTAACTGTACCAACATGTAGTCGGTAGCTGCCATACTATTATATACATAATATCCAATATATTCACACTTTTACTAGCATGTTAGTATATACACAAATAAGTTCATTTCAATATTCATACACATTCGATAGATAGCCACATCCAGTATACGTACACATCCATATACTGATACATGTATATCAGAATAAGGATCATTCACATACATATGCATACAACCACTCATAAGACATACACCAATACACGTTCAATAACACGTATACACGGTCACGCCGCGCTAGCTACATCAAACCTACATACCCACAAGTATTTCATATACCAATACACAATCCTCCTCATGCCACTATATACGGAAGGGTACATGCAATACATATACATCCAAATGGTCCTATAAACACCATTCTACGAGGTAAGCGTATACACACATATACACATATACCATAAGTCCACTTAACCGTGCAAACCCAAAGCCATTCCACTTACACATGCACTGTATAATCTCAAATCCTTACATTCTTCACATTCTACATATGATACACGTCACACTTATATTCCTATCATATATTAGGCACGGTATAGGGCTAAGAGTCTAAACTTAGGGTGGACGGGTTTAAAGCACCCATACCCACCTTAGGATACATCTACTCCAAACACCCTGGGGCATTACTCATACTACCCGTGCGCCCATTACTTATCTATATCGCTACATATACACCATATATGGCCATAGCACAAGACCTATCTTCACGCAATAATACAACCCACAACCATATACCAATTTAAGACAATATACCAGTTCATATAAACATGTAGGCAGTACATAGACATATTCACAGTTATTTAAATTTTTAATACACTAGGAATTCATACCCTAGCGGTGCGTCACCAGCAATATATACATATATATCTACAGTAACTTCCCACTCATATATCTACACCCTCTACTCGTACAAGTACACATATATTCACACACATACACTTTCCCCATATGTCCAAAGACAATATAGACACTCCACTACTCTATCCATACAAGGATAGATATACACGCATCGGTACATTTCCCATACGGGAACAAAACCATAATACAATAGATAGGAAACCCATACATGCTCTCATAGCACATACGTACATATCCCCACTCACACCTCCACCAAGTGTGTGTATATATATATATCCCCACTAACTTTTATGTACCACCAGTATACTTCCACGAATAAACATGTATACATCACCAATATCTCAGAGTCACACAAGTATAACACATACCTACTCACATATCCATATCATGTACATATATAGAGAAATAATATTCACATACTCAAGTATTCACCTACCTAGTATATACACCAACACATAACCATATACCAATATAATCATCCCGGATACGTGCAACTTTAATGCTATTCAAATACAAATATACATATTGAATACAAGTATACCAGCAAAATATGTAATTCAAATATCTAAGCATAACAAATGCACTTGTACACACGGATTCACACAATTATAGATATACACGTATACCTATAAATATACATTTATAGTGTAATATACTATAGAAAGTTCATCCCCTGACTACCTAAAGCTAGGGGTTCAAGGATGGATCACTTAAGGCTCTAAGGTCACTACCCACCTTAGGGCTAACCATCCCAATCATATACTGAAGCATTACATGTACTATCCTTACGCACATCACAGTGTGGTGACCTGCATGGGCCACCAAACTGTCATGCGCAGTTCCCCAGCATACCCGGAATTTTTTTCTTTGAATTTTTCTTTTCCAAGTATCCTGAAGAGTGAGGATGATGAGAGGAAAAGAGAGGGAAATGAGAAATAGAACTTGTAGGTCACTGCACACATGCTGGGATAATACAAGTGAAGCTCCACTGCAATATCAAAACACCCTCAGAAATAACATAAAACAACAATAACATTATATATATAACAACTTTTATTTATATACATAGTCCATGTACACTACTACATATACACCGTCATTCTCCACCTCCCAAGACAACCATGTCACACCACAACTACAGCTCGTACCAAGAGCTACCCCTGAAACCCGACTCCAAATCACCACCAATCATGCTGCCCCTGCTACCTGAAAAATAGGGAGGATCACGTCAATGCGTGCCTCAGTAGGAACCAACTTGGATTTGGAATACCGTTCTGAGGTTATCAATCCACAAGGCAAGGCAAGAGAATTAAGGCATGTAAACTAAGTAATATAATGAAAAGTAAATAGCTAAGTAAGGGGATCATACCTGCGGTCCAATGCCGATCTACTACAAAGAAAGGGTTAGCACGAATAACGATACAAGTATTCATATAACCATAATCTAAAAGGGAATCACAAATGTCAGAAGTATAACACAGTGTCACCAGTGGAGCAAGTAAGGGAAAAGGAAAGTGCAGCCAGCAGAAGAAGTAACAAGCAAAGTTCTCATTTTATAATTTAATTAATTGAAAACTTGGGTAAACTGTGTTATACCGGGTCCTGGACTTCACCCCAAATTTGGGGTGAATATAGCACACGACGCAATGGACACGGGCACTGTACATCTGGCCTCTCAGCTCCTCCGTCCCTGGCAGGAGTGAGGCCTCCCATAATAACACAACCTCTGTATATCCCCTCCACTCCCGGTAAAGACGAGTGGGAATAAATATCACATATCACATTATCATTTCCCCCAACTTCTCAGTCCAGGCCTCATATCCACAATTTACTCAAATTTCCCCTTAAACCCGGGTTTTGCTAACTCACCCTCCTTAGAGAGGATTGAGACAATCAAGAATTTCATTTTATCATATTAGTAATAAAGGGATCATGTTGCATGGCATCACATTCCACACTCATACCAACATGGGTCATGCACCGAAGTGTCATGCCCTCCATCATAGTCACATCAGTTCATTATTCATCACACATGAAACCATGCTCTCCATAACCCCAGCATTACCAATTCATAACATAATTCATGATTCAAGTGTTTACAAGCTCATTTTTCATGTTTCTCACTTCCATGTCACAGAGGCATTTTCACAAACACGTGGTGAGCGTGACGTATATGTCTATAATCACATTAGCAAATCAATTGACAAAACATATCAGTAGTCTATCTTCAATGTAAAAATAATAGTCATGTACCATAGAGAGTGGAATAGCAACAATACACAATTTATCACACCACTTATTTATTCAGCTTGCAGGAGATATACATGCACCCATATAAGATGGCTGATATCACCCAATTATAGTCAGAATCTAACAAAACTTCCTAAATGAAAGTTGTAGATATGTTAGTTTTAGATTCACAAATAACATTTCATGCAAAAATATTAAGTAGGTGATTTATGGTGAATTATTTGGTGAAGTCTGTCAAATCTGTTTTTAAGACAGATTCTGAAGGTTGTAAAGACTGCCAATTTTGGACAGGTTTTAGTCAGAATTTCGAAATATATGCATTACGATGAAGTTGTATAAAACTTGTTAACTTTTCAACGAGACTACGAACATAAAATTTCATTGTGAGTGCAGGTATTGAGGTCAATTTTACTAAATTGTGTCCTGACTAAAGATCAAACAGACATGTTGTGAAGTTGGAATTTTTGCTCCTGATTTCTTAATTAAACATATCTCAAAATTTATATGATTTTGGGGTAGAACTTCAGGATCTGCAAGTATATATTTTTTTCGAAACATAATTCAAGCCATAGAAATCAAAATTCAAGTAATAACATACTCCAGAATTTCGGCGTTTCCAAGAGAGTGATTTTGCTTTGAATTTCAAGGGGCGATTAGTGAAATTGAATCATGGCATATAAATTTTAGCTACCCCTAATACATATTAAGTAAAACATGTTATAAAAACATGATATCAAGAACCAATTTATGGAATTCCACATCCAATAGGATTCCTACCTCAAAAGCTTGGTTTTCATCTTCTCCTTCTCTTTCTTTCTTCTCCAACTTCTTCCCACTTGCAAGCTACTTGATATATTTGATTTTGTGAGGGAGAATTAGGGTTTCAATTTGGAGAAGGAGGAGCAATTGAGGAAGGGGGTGGCCGGCCCAAGGCTAAGGGAGAAGGAGGAAAATAAAAATGAAAAGAGAAAAGAAAAGAAGAGTGAAGAAGAAGAAAGAAATCTCCTAAAAAAATCTATCTCTAGAACCTCCTTAGGATAAGCATGCAACATGTTAAATGACCAAAATACCCTTCCAAAAATTCCCCTCAACTTTTAGGTATTTACAAGTTTTCCATTACTTTATGCACACACCACTTTATTGTGTACACACAGCTCCTTTGTCCAAATGACCGTTTTGCCCCTCACCTTTTTAAAAATTTACGGGGATGCCATTGACCCCCTAACCCCTTTCACAATAGCATGGCTTCCCTACACACACCCATGCATGCCTACACATGCATACATGCACCTCGCACACATGTTCAATACATTCCTGTTGTATTATACACACGACGTCACTCACACTTCTCCCGCATTCACATTTCGCATTCTCTTCTCTTAGCCACGTATTACAGCCCAATCTTCATTGCACTATGTTACATACATCGATATCTACGTTTATTTCATACATACCCATGTATCATAAGTAGAAATACCACGAGTGTTCAGCATAATACACGTAAAGTGCAAAATAGGGCATGACAAACACTGCTCCCATCTCACCCCCAACCCAAGACTACACTACTAGGACCCACGCTAACAACAGACTCTATAGGCCCTGCTGAGTCGATCTACTCCCCTGGGTCTCTGTCCTCGGTCCTGCTGGTTGCGAACATGTACTTGTACATGTAGGGTGGAGGGGACACGTCATAGCGCGTCCAGTAGGTAACCCACAAACTACCAATCTAACCAAAGTGTGAAACATAAACACCATATTCCAGCAGAGTGTTTCTCTATTCATGGTTATAAGTTATTATGCATTGATGATTTGGAAACCTAAGTAACGAGTCGAATAACAGGGACTAGGCCTCCCCCAATTGGGCCTCACCATAGCACTCAAACTCTCAGTGTTGGATCTGGATCGTAGCCTAAGGGGGGGTGAATAGGCTAATAAAAAATTCTCGTGCAACCCACGAGAAAACACACGCAGTTATAAGCACATGCAGGGTAATAAAATAGCAATCACAGAGTACACACAGATACACCCTGGTTCAGTCGTCCCCACGACCTACTCCAGCCCCCGAAAGCAAATACTAGATAGATATGCTATCATGTATAGCTACAATGAGTCAAGATCCCAAATCTACTCTCACCTAGCTCCTACGCATACCACGTGATCTACACTATCAATCTAGTCAGATGCTCTCCCTCCGTGACGACACCCAAAGTCGTCAGGTCCCCAAAAGTAACACAGAAGGTAAAGTTTCTCCTACAGAGATCGCTACACCAATACAAAGATAAATAAATAGAGTTTTAGAAATGCTCAGTAATGGTGTGTCGTCTCTGGCGTTCAGCGCGTGGTCAGATCAATCTGACAAGTAGTAGTCTCTGATGTCCCCTCAATATTTTGGCTCCCCTCTCGATGAAACTTGCGCCTTCCACCAAAGATTGAAGCTTACAGCCTTCACCCAAATTTGAATCTTGCGGCTCCCAACAAAAAGCAAAACAGAGAGGTGCGGCACTTGGTCAATGAAGACGGCTGAAAATGCTTCTCCAATTTTATGCTTGTCTGCAGCAATCAAAAGTATGTGTAAGAGATATTAAAACAAGTGTTGCAACAAAAAGGGGACAAAGGAATTTTCGTTTCTTCCCTGTAGTAATTCGGCAGAGCTCCTGGAGCTTGGTCTTCTTCAAGTTGCGGCTATCCCCTTGATATCAAAACGTTTTTCTTTGAGGCAAAACCAATAAAAACAACCTGCGGCTCTTAAAAAAACAAAACCCTTAAAAAAATACTGCCGGCCCTTTAAAACAATGTGCACATAAAAAAATTAAGACCCCTCTCAATAATAACGGCTCTCCCTTGTAAAAAATTTGGCTTGGAATTTTTTTTCAACTGTGAAGAGAGAGACGCACAAAGAAATGGCAGCTTTGGGGTTTTTGATTTTTAAAGCATGGTTTTGTTGGCTTGGAGATTTTCAAAAGAAAACCAAGAAAAAACATTGTGCCCTGTGCTTTCAAAAGATTTTTTAATGGAGGAGATAGGATTTGCACTTGGGGATTTTTCCAAGCACCACTTGAAAAATTCGACAGGCTGGGTATCTTTGATGGATAGCTTGGACTTGCGGCTGCTCACACCTTGCAAATTTCGTGCGGCTCTCAACCAAAAACAAAAGCGACGCACAGGACCTTTTTTCGGCTCTTGGGGATGAGGGAGGAAGAATGCGGCAGCACTTTTTTTTATCAAGGGGTTCGGCCACATATAACAGTTCTAGGTCAAACAAAAGAATGCTGATGTCAATGATTATTGGGCTTTTGGATTTTTTCATGAAGTGCTCCTCTTAAAAAAATTGTTACAAAAGAAAACAACAAAACCCATTGTCTTCAAGATTCGGCATGTATCCTCAATTTGATGTTGACCTGGCCTTTTGGGTTTTTGTATTTAATCAACAATGCAACTGCCTGGGATTATTGGAGTTTTTTTGTTTTCAAATAAATTTAATCAAAGAGGATTTTTTTTGTTCACATGCGTGAGTGCTTTTTGTGATTTGCTTATAAAAAAAGCATTGGCTGACCTTGCACAATGACCAATCATATATAATAAAACTTGGTACTTCTTTGTTCTCCTTTGCACATTGACCAAGTCCCTCCATGAGTAAATCATACGTTCGCCGTTCCTGAAACACACTTAGCACACACGTTAAATATACCACAACATTTGTCATCATCAAACTAGAGATCCTCGATCGTTGCTTCCAACAATCTCCCCCTTTTGATGATGGAAAACCCATAAAAGATTTGAGCAAATGAGTATGCGTGTGTGAAGTGTGATGAAGGTGTGTAATGCAATATGATATACTCAATGAGATGAGATCAAGCATTACTAGTTACAAGCATGCACAATATAATAATAAAATTAGCATGCTCCCCCTTTTTCCAAGCTCCACATATTCAAGTATTTTCAATGCTCCCCCTTCAATCAATAATACCACAAATCTTTTCAACACTTTTCTCCCCCTTTGTCATCATCAAAAGTGTATTCTTGAAGATTAAAACATACCACATGCAAAAAGAGAGCATTATTAACTATAACTAGCATTTGCATGTCGGCATTCTATAAGTAGCACTGCAAATCCAATGATAATAATAATTAGAATTCAACACCATCGAGTAAGTGCAATTATTAAACATAGAAGTACAAAGGGAGATACTTTTACAAATTCAACCAAATCAATCCAACATTTTCCAAAATAACTTTGTATCACCTAGGATTGATTTTTCCCACCTCATCAAAGATGAGTTCAAGGTATTACACCCCAAGGACATAGCCTATAAGGATTCTTAGATGTGGGGGTGACATTGCTTGACGAGTAAGAACACCAACGCT
The DNA here is from genome assembly GCA_030789695.1 of Scilla litardierei. Lineage (NCBI taxonomy): Eukaryota > Viridiplantae > Streptophyta > Magnoliopsida > Asparagales > Asparagaceae > Scilla > Scilla litardierei. The sequence goes on from CM061142.1 coordinate 48,614,012, forward strand.
AAAGTTTACCCGTAAAGCTTATGTTGGATACTCGTGGGTAGTGTATTTGCCATGAATTGTATCCATTTTTCATACGAAGCAATTTTCATGTTTTTTTCACATTCATTTCCTTTGTTTTGTGCTCAATTTTTATTCATGGCAAATCACATCATATCCCTTAGATTTTCAGTTAATAGTCATCCTACATTCACTTTCCAATATTCATAAATAGTATCTCCAAAAGTACGACATAGTCTAATATTCGTGGAAGTGAAAGTAGGTGTAGAAATCATATTATCAATTCATCGAACTTGGCATGGATATTTAGAAATAAAACTTACTCATGTAGCCATGATAATAATACTATAATTTCTACAAGGATATGATCATCATTCATTTATATCACTAAAACGATGCAAAGAGAAAGATATGCATTAAGCTCCAATTTTTTTTTCAATTTTTTTATACTTTTTTTACATGAAGTACTAAAGCAACCATGAGATGCAACCACACAAACAAAAAAAATCATGCACACATAGAAATGCAACTACTAGCACACAAACAAAGAAAAGTCACACACACACACACACAAGGCTATGAAGGTATGCATTAAGTGCTAAGAGAAAAATATTCCTTCGCGTCACCGTTTGACTAAGGAGCTAAAAAATAATGAGACATTCAATTTATCGCTCCTCGTCAAATTACCATCCACCTACAAAAGAGGTGTCGTGTGTGACCTTGGAATCCAACTAGGTCCACTAGTGTTAGTCAACAAAGATTTAGGAACCCATATTTGTTTGAATTTAATATTGGAGTTCCTATATTTGCAATGATACGATGTGTGACCCACACTATCACATGTAAAACACTTTGCATAAACATTTTTAGCAATAGAAGGCACATTGTGAAATTTTTTATACTTAGTCTTTTCAACATTTTTAGCGCTAAATCCAAGGACACTCCTATTATTGCCATACAATTGATTTCCAAGAATGATATCCAAGTTTTGTTTTCCTATGGAAAATCTCTTTAATGACAATTCTAGGGTGGTGACTTTGGATTTCAAGATATTGTTTTCATTCACAAGCAAAGTGCATTTACTAATGAAAGCTCGCTTGTTTTCCTCTTCTTTCTTTTCAAAATCCCTCATTTTTTATTTAAGTTCAAGATTTAGCATGTTAATCTTTTCAGAAAGCAATTCATTTTCAACTTCAAGCTTTGTCTTATTTAGCTTATACATGCCAATATCCTTTAATAAAGAGGGACATGAAAGACAATCAGTTTTTTCAGGCAAGCTAGCTTTCTCCTTATTTAACATGTCAATTGTAGTGTTACATGCAACAATTTCAGTTTTCAATTTTTCAATTTCCTTAGACATGTCATACTCAGATTGTTGCATATCAAAGTTATCATTCCTATAACTATCCACATCAGCTTCTAGCTCATTAATAGTATTTTGCATTCCTTTCAAGATTTCTAACAATTCAGCTTTAGTGGGAGATCCTACCTCATTGTGTTTGGCCATTAATGCCATGCAGGAGTGGGCTTCATGTTCCTCATCCTCCTCCTCAGCTTCGCTATCCATGTCTCACGTCAGCACTTTCGTTTTTCCTTTTGCAACTTGAGCTGTGTGTTGTTGTGGGCAATCTTTTATGTAGTGCCCTTTCTTCCTGCATTTAAAACATTCACTTCTATTAATAGCTTTTTGATCATAGGAATTTCTAACAAAAATAGAATTATTAAAACGAATGAACCTTTTTCCCATCTAAGCTCTTTCTTGATCAGTCTGAATTTATCTCCGGAAGTTTCTGACCATTAAGGATTGCTCTTCATCAAGATCGTCATCGTTAGCTTGAAGAGCCAATGGTGTGGAAGCTTTGGTCTTCTCTTCAGGTTTCTCTCTGGCTTCTATACTCAGCAGCTCAAGCTCGTGTGACATTAGGTTGCCTATCAAGTCCACCACTTTCATTGTTGATAAGTCCTTAGCTTCTTGAATAGCGGTGACTTTAGGCCTGAACGAGCTTGGTAGCGCCCTTAAGATCTTTCGTACCTATTCAAGGCTAGAGTATGGCTTACCGAGAGAACTGGATTTGTAGACGATGTCCGTGAACCTCGCAAACATCTCTTTCACAGATTCTGTTGGTAGCATGCGAAAGCTCTCATATTCTGTGAAAAGCAACGCAAGTCTGGATTCCTTCACTTGCGATGTTCCCTTGTGTGTCACCTCCAGAGTATGCCAGATTTCCTGCGTAGTTAGACAATGTGAGATACGGTTAAACTCAGATTTATCAAGAGAGCATATACGCGCATTCATAGCTTTACCATTAAGAGTATAAAGTTTCTTATCAGCTAAATCCCACTTGTCTTTAGGCTTAATCATAACAGTGTCTTCAATTTTAATAGTGGGTAGACTATAACCATATTCAACAATATCCCACACATCATAATCTACAGACACTAAATAGATTTTCATCATAGCCTTTCAATATGCAAAGTCTACACTGTTAAACTTAAGGGGACGGGCTATAGACTGACCTTCAGCAAAAGCACAATCAGATATATTCATGGTCATCTAAAAACTAGACTAGATCCTCTAAACTGGCTCTGATACCACTTGTTGGATCTGGATCGTAGCCTAGAGGGGGGGTGAATAGGCTAATAAAAAATTCTCGTGCAACCCACGAGAAAACACATGCAGTTATAAGCACATGCAGGGTAATAAAATAGCAATCACAGAGTACGCACAGATACACCCTGGTTCAGTCATCCCCACGACCTACTCCAGCCCCCGAAAGCAAATACTAGATAGATATGCTATCATGTATAGCTACAATGAGTCAAGATCCCAAATCTACTCTCACCTAGCTCCTACGCACACCACGTGATCTACACTATCAATCTAGTCAGATGCTCTCCCTCTGTGACGACTCCCAAAGTCGTCAGGTCCCCAAAAGTAACACAGAAGGTAAAGTTTCTCCTACAGAGATCGCTACACCAATACAAAGATAAATAAATAGAGTTTTAGAAATGCTCAGTAATGGTGTGTCGTCTTCGTCGTTCAGCGCGTGGTCAGATCAATCTGACAAGTAGTAGTCTCTGATGTCCCCTCAATAGTTTGGCTCCCCTCTCGATGAAACTTGCGCCTTCCACCAAAGATTGAAGCTTGCAGCCTTCACCCAAATTTGAATCTTGCGGCTACCAACAAAAATCAAAACAGAGAGGTGCGGCACTTGGTCAATGAAGACGGCTGAAAATGCTTCTCCAATATTATGCTTGTCTGCAGCAATCAAAAGTATGTGTAAGAGATATTAAAACAAGTGTTGCAACAAAAAGGGGACAAACGAATTTTTGTTTCTTCCCTATAGAAATTCGGCAGAGCTCATGGGGCTTGGTCTTCTTCAAGTTGCGACTGTCCCCTTGAAATCAAAACGTTTTTCTTTGATGCAAAACCAATAAAAACAACATGCAGCTCTTAAAAAAACCCTTAAAAAAATACGGCCAGCCCTTTGAAACAATGTGCACACACAAAAATTAAGACCCCTCTCAATAATAACGGCTCTCCCTTGTAAAAAATTTGGCCTGTAATTTTTTTTCAACTGTAAAGAGAGAGACGCACAAAGAAATGGCAGCTTTGGGGTTTTTGATTTTTAAAGCATGGGTTTGTTGGCTTGGAGATTTTCAAAAGAAAACCAAGAAAAAACATTGTGCCATGTGCTTTCAAAAGATTTTTTAATGGAGGAGATAGGATTTGCACTTGGGGATTTTTCCAAGCACCACTTGAAAAATTCGGCAGGCTGGGTATCTTTGATGGATAGCTTGGACTTGCGGCTGCTCACACCTTGCAAATTTCATGCAGCTCTCGACCAAAAACAAAAGCGACGCACATGACCTTTTTCGGCTCTTGGGGATGAGGGCGGAAGAATGTGACAGCACTTTTTTTTATCAAGGGGTTCGGCCACATATAACAGTTCTAGGTCAAACAAAAGAATGCGGCTGTCAATGATTATTGGGCTTTTGGATTTTTTCATGAAGTGCTCCTCTTAAAAAAATTGTTACAAAAGAAAACAACAAAACCCATTGTCTTCAAGATTCGGCCTGTATCCTCAATTTGATGTTGACCTGGCCTTTTGGGTTTTTGTATTTAATCAACAATGCAACTGCCTGGGATTATTGGAGTTTTTTTGTTTTCAAATAAATTTAATCAAAGAGGATTTTTTTGTTCACATGCGTGAGTGCTTTTTGTGATTTGCTTATAAAAAAGCATTGGCTGACCTTGCACAATGACCAATCATATATAATAAAACTTGGTACTTCTCTGTTCTCCTTTGCACATTGACCAAGTCCCTCCATGAGTAAATCATACGTTCGTCGTTCCTGAAACACACTTAGCACACACATTAAGTATACCACAATGTTTGTCATCATCAAACTAGAGATCCTCAATCGTTGCTTCCAATACTCAGCACTCTCAGCACTCAGAAATATCAGCACTCGCCCTACTCCCCGCCACTAGGGCAAGAACAGGAGTGGTAATCAATCTCATATCAGTCTAGCCCCACCTTGCTTCTCGTTCCTTTGGTTTTCCCCAAACCCTCCCTAGGGCCTTACCCACCTCTTAGTGGAACGAGCTAACCCTAGGATTCTTTTTATCTAACCATTAGTCCTATGGTGATATGCATATGACATGAATTCATAATATAACTTTACAATTTCCATAACAATGTCCAACCAACATAAAGCATAAAGCATTTTAACAATGAACTTTGTATGTACCATGGCATAATCAGATAATGAGGCCTCGAATCATCAAACACGTCAATTAGAAACCAAACACACTCACTCATGTAAACTCAGCTGTAGAAAATTTCAGAACAGTCAAAACTAAGGGCATAGTTCTCCATATTTTTGAACTATACTTCGAATATTCTTTCACTATGAGTTATAGATATGGTAGTCCTGGACTTACCTACAAAATTTCATGCACCCAAACTAAGTGGTTGATTTAAAATGAATTGTTTTGTGGAGTCTATCAAGGCTGTTTTTCGGACAGTTTTCAGGGGCTGTAAGGATCAGTGACTTAGGTCCGGTTATAGATCGAATATGAAATTTTGGTTTTCATGAAGGTTGTAGATATGGTTCTTACCTTTCCAAAGGCACCAAAATCATCCCATTTGGACACCTACAGCAGGGCTGAAGGCAAAAATGGTAAGGTCTGTATAATTCCGACAGAATCTAGCAGGCTGCAATACTATAATTTTTCGAGCTAATTGCGGTGGTCAAATTAACATTTTCTGAACATGAAAGTTGGAGTTAAGAGGTCAACCTACTACCATACTTTTCGTGGGGTCTCGTTCATCATACAACAGCTCAAAATTCAGAATTGTTCACCGCATACAACCACTCAAAACTCAGAATTGCTCACCGCGCACAACCACTCAAAACTTAGAATTTCATTGAGAGGTGGTATTCATGACTTGAAACAACAACAAAGACACAACCAATTCCAAGAATACAACCACATACAAAAGTATGAATCAACAAACCATAGAATTGGAAAGCTTTGGGTAGATTAGAGTTTGTAGGAACCTACTTGAGACGAGATGAACCTCCCTCCTTCTTCTCCTTCTCTTCTCCTTCTCTTCTCCTTCCTCTTTTTCTCTTCTTTCTCTCTCTCTCTTCTTTCCTCTTGTTTTTCTTTTTCTTTTTTTTTTGCAAAGGGTTCGGTTCTAAGTGGGAGTGAAGAGGGAGAGAAAAACATACGTGGAAAAAAACAATAGAAAGAAAAAGAATCTTATAGAAAACCCAAGAATTTGCTAGAAGAAGCAAGAATGAGCTAAATGGAAAAATATCTATTAAGAGTCCCTTTAATTATGGTTTGCCATGCACACACCCCTTCATAATTGCCCTGCAATTTTTTTCTTAATTACACCCCATGCCATTGCATTAAACTTCTTAGTAAATGCCCTCTCACATTGTGCTTTATTTACAAGTTTGCCATTACACATAGTCTTTAATTAAAAGCCCCTTAACTTAAAGCTACATTTACAACGATGCCATTAGTGAACAATGGAAATAAGATTGCCCCTATATTTGCTTGGTTAATTACTAGCTATGCCACCCCCAAGGATAGATCAAAAATAGCCATTCTCACACTCGCAACTTGGTATGAATGCAAATCTCTTCATCCCAGCAGACTGGCATGTACATACACCAAGAGTCTAGTGCTAACTTAGTGTCTACTTAGTATTTATACACTAGGGGTGTTACACCTTATGAACTTGATCTTCTATGAGTTCTTGGATAAGTTCGTGGTGATCTTCATCGACGTCATCTTGGTCTACTCGAAGGATGAAGAAGAGCATGCCGATCATCTGCGGATTATACTGGAGACCTTGCGACATCATCGGTTATATGCCAAGTACAGCAAGTGTGAATTCTGGCTAGACCGAGTCGCCTTTCTTGGGCATGTGGTATCAGGAGACGGTATCTCTGTCAATCCAGAGAAGGTCATTTCAGTCAGGAACTGGCCGAATACTCGATCAGCTACCGACATCAGGAGTTTCCTAGGATTGACAGGTTATTACCGTCGATTCATCAAGGACTTCTCAAAGATTATCGAGCATATGACCCGCCTGACGAGGAAGGATGTCAAGTATGTATGGTCAAACTCTTTTGAGCAGGCATTTGGGATATTGAAGGCCAAGCTGACGACTGCACCAGTGTTAGCTATACCAGACAGGACTGGAGGATTTGAAGTCTTTTGTGACTCATTCTAAAAGGGCCTTGGATGTGTCCTACATCATATGGTCATGTGGTCGCTTATGCTTCTCGACAGTTGAAGATTCACGAGAAGAATTATTCGACTCACAACCTAGAATTGGCTGCTGTCATCTTTGCTCAGAAGATTTGGAGGCATTTTCTTTTGAGCGAGCAAGTCAAGATCTACACCGACCACAAGAGCCTGAAGTATATTTTCTCTCAGAAGGAGCTTAATATGAGGCAACACAGATGGTTAGCTTATGGCTGATTACGACATCGACCTCCAGTACCATTCAGGGAAGGTGAATGTCGTACCCGATGCATTGAGCAAATTACCAGCGATCATGACTCGCTCAGTGATCACTCCTTATTTTACACCTTTTTTCTGCATGTTTTCATAACGTTTTGATCGCCCATATTGCGTTTTTCACGATTATTCGACGATATCGTGATGCTTTTCACTATTTCTTATTTTTGTCGTATTTCAGGAGATTTAGAGCGATTTGGAGCGAAAATGAGATCAAAAAAGTTCCACGCACTTTGGAGTGTCACCCATGACCTATTTGAGGAGTTATCAGCGATAGAAGATGAGCGGAAGAAAAAGGAATTTCATAGGAGCGACGAGGAGGCGAAAAGGAGAAGAAAGGAGCCAAGATACAGCCCACTCAGCCGAGTACACTACTCACTCGGCCGAGTCAGAAGCTGTACCCGGCCGAGTAAAATGGATACGCACAGCACATTTTCAGTGTTTACTCGGCCAAGCAAGGAAGTCTACTCGGTCGAGTGAGAAAGCTCACTCACCCGAGTGGTACAGAGAATTCGTCCAGAGAAGCTGCCAAGTTACTGAAATTTCTGATGAAGCCCACTCGGCCGAGTCAGTTAGAGAGACAGACCCCCTGAGAACACCGAAGTTACTGTTATTTTACAGGGTTTTTCACTCGGCCGAGTGACAAGGGTCACTCGGCCGAGTGATCATCTCCGACTGCTGCTAGGAATGCGAATTCTGGGCTGCGCAGGGGCAGTTTTGTTACGATTTTTTGGACGATCTTGGCTTGTATTTAAACCTAGTTTTTACCCTAGTTTTAGAGAGGGACTTGAATTATTTTTAGAGACTTCTATTAGGTTTTTTACGGCTATTCTTTTGTGAAATCTCAGCTGGAGATTATTGGCAAAATTATTGGTTTGTTCTTTCTTGTTAAAAAACTCATTTTTATGAACTGTTTCTTCCTTGCAATGAATTGTGCTATGATTCCATCTATTATTTCTGAGATTTTCATGATGATTAGTGAGTAGTTCTGTCGTTCTAGGGCATGGGGATGAACCCTATGGACCCGATCTTTGAATTGTGATGAATTTATAGAATTGTTGCTAGAATTGATAATGGTTAGGTTGTGCTCGATTTATTACGAGTAGCTAGGAATTCATATCGATTGGGATTTGTAAGAGATTGGATCCCAATTGATAGGAAGGCCTAGATACTCGATTTAGATTGATAATTGAAATTCTCTAGATTTAGTTTGCAAGAGATTGGACCAAAGGCTAGGATTTTTATTATTAATCTATACTAATATTCGTTTGCAATAGATTGGACGAATACGAACTATCATAACCTAGATCGTAGCTCGAGTTTGCATAAGAGTGGGCCTGAGATGCGATTGGACGATGATGTTGATCTTCACGCTAGCGGCTTGGGGTAGGGTTTGCATGAGAGTGGGCTCTATTCTAGGTTTGCTATAGACTGGCAATAGCGTGAGAGTGTGAGCCTGGTTCTACATTAAGTTGCGACTAGTTCACCTACATTCAAGTTTTGCACCAATGAAATTTATGATTCGTAAGGATAAGAGACGATCTGTAGTGGGGATTTCCTATCCCTAGACGCTTTATTAAATTGATATCTTCTTGCTATTTGAACGATTGTGACAATTACACCAAAACTATTCTTATTCTCTTGATAGCTAGGTAATCAAAGTAAGATACTGTCATTTGTCCTCACTGTGTTCGATACCCGCTCGCCACTACACCATGCGCTTGCGGTAAGACTACAAGTCGTTTTTCGGGTGTATATCCGGGCGCGATCAAATTTTTGGCACCGTTGCCGAGGAGGCGATGGTATTTTATTTTCCTTACTTAGTTATTTCTTTTTGTTTTATTATTTTTATCTTTTTATTCCTCTATCGTGCTAACAATTCCATCGAAGTTCTATTTTCTTGTGCATGTACACGAGATCGACGGAGCATCAAGAAGATCTATTATTTGATCCCGAGATCGAGCGTACCGAAAGGAGGCTTAGAGCCGAGAGAAGACTTGCTATAGAGGACGATTGTATGAACCGACGGGAGACACCGGAGGAATTAGCGGCAAGCATGGCTAGGGTAATATCTATCAGAGATAGGCTTCGGCCTAAGACTACTTCTACTACCTCATCTATTGCGATGCCGGAGTTAGCGACGGACAAGAATTTCGAGCTAAAAACGGGACTAGTGTTCTTAATGCAATAAGACCCATTCAATGGGAACTCCCATGAGAATCCGCACTACCATCTTCAATTATTCTTGTCCAAGTGTGCCATCTTTCAGATGCTCGGTGTACCGGTCGATGATATCCGACTGCGCCTCTTTCCATTCACTCGCAGAGACAAAGTTTTGTATTGGTTGAGGACGCAAGCAGAGGGTATCTTTACTACATGGGATGAGTTGGCGAGTGCTTTTGTGAACAAATTCTACCCACCATCCAAGACCGTTAAGATAAGGAGCGCACTCATGTCCTTCAAGCAAGGACCTCAGGAGACTCTATTTGAGGCATGGGAGCGCTTTAAAGATCTCCAACACCAATGCCCACATCATAGCATTGAAGCATGGGAGCTAGTACATAGCTTTTACAATGGAATCCAACCGAGCACCAAGCAAATCATCGATGCAACTGCTAATGGAGCCATTTTATCTAAGACACCGGATGAAGCTACGGCCCTACTAGAGGAGATGACCTCTAACAACCAACAATGGGGCGACGAGAGAGGACATTCTTCATCCTCCTTGAAGCCAACAAGCATTTATGAGGCCAAGGCCGTAGCAAAGCTTTCTACGAAGTTTGACTCTCTCCACAAGGTTGTGGAGAGATTGGAGAAGTTGATCACCGAGCCGCATGGAACTCCCGCCACATCTACACCGGGAGGCAATATGAGCGATTGGAAAGACCAAGCTCAAGTTATGTTTATTGGAGGAGATCAATGGGAGGGCGCTATTGAGCAAGTCCAATATGTTGCGGGGAACACCTGTTATTGGGCCAACCCGGCCACAAGAAATCATCCGGGATTCTCATATGCTAATAATGATGGAGCTTTAGACCCACCACCACCACAACCTCAAGCTCGGCCTCCACCTCCACAACCTCAATATCAACCAAGAGGGCCACCACAACAAAGCTACCCGCCTAGGCAACAAGCGGGACCATATAGGCCACCGGGCTACAATCAAAGATGGAGAGCTCCAAACCCACTACAAGAACCATCGAGGTCGGATCATAAAGCTAGGGTGGAAGAATTCATAGTGGAGCAAAAGAAGATAAATGCTAGATCGACAGCTCAACAAGACTCTCTCAATACCGTCGTGGCACAACTAGCGGAGCAACTTGCATTGCTTAACAAAAACACTCAACAATTATCGGCTCAACCGGAGCCAAACCCACGGGGAAATACCGGCCACATCAACGCGGTAGTGGCGGTAACTCTAAGGGCGGGAAGGACACTACTCTCGCCATGGTTCAAACCAAGGAGCTCGTGGAAAAAAAATTTGGATGACAAGGAGCCGGCTATTGAGGAGGAGTGCCAAAAAGAGCCGCAAGAAGGCGAAAATTCTGAAATTATAAAGCCACACGAGGAGCGAAACTACATGCCACCGGTACCCTTTCCACAACGGTTGGCAAGAGCTAAGATTGAGAAGCGGCTCGCCAAATTCCTTGAGTACTTGCGGGGAGTAAGCCTCAATATACCTTTCTTAGACGCTATTGTAGAGATCACGTCATATGCCAAGTTCTTGAAAGACTTAATTTTGGGAAAGAATAGAAAGGAGAAGATAATGCTCACCGAGCAGGTACATGGGTCACCCGGAAGGAGAAGGAGCCCACAAAATTCAAAGATCCCGGAAGCTTCCGTATTCCATGCACACTTGGAGGAGTCCCGCTACAAAAGGCTTTGGTAGATTTGGGAGCGAGTGTGAGCCTAATTGATCACTCCTTATTTTACACCTTTTTTCCGCATGTTTGCATGCCATTTAGATCGCCCAAATCATGTTTTTCACGATATATCGATGATATTGCGATGCTTTTCACGATTTGTTGTTTATGTCGCATTTCAGGTGATTTGGCGCGATTTGGAGTGATCTTGAGATGCGCTCACTTTAGACGGTCACCGACGACCTCCCCGAGGGGTATTTTGCTGTTGGAGAGGAGCGGAAGAAGAATGGACGTCACAGGAGCGACGAGGAGGCCAAAACAAGCAGAATGGGCATTTTTTGTGTCCCACTCGGTCGAGTGGAGGAGCCACTCGGCCGACCAGCGAGACACTGCTCGGCCGACCTGAACAGATACGACTTCTATGTGCACTCGGCCGAGCACCGAAGACCACATCGGCCGAGTGACGATATCGCGTCCGCCCGAGTGGCGCCCAGACGAAGCCCCTCCAAAATATCGAAGTTTCTGTTTTTCGGCCACCTGAGCTTCAGAAGACCCACTCGGCCGAGTGGCAAACCACGTCCGCCTGAGTGCAGTGAAGCCATCGGCCGAGTGACGACAACTCACTCGGCCGAGCCGCTCCCGAAGTGAAGACCCCTGAAGGCCCCGACTTACTGGAAACATACAGGGTTTCTCACTCGGCCGAGCGACATTTGTCACTCGGCCGAGTGCGATGCGCTGCCTGTAGCGAAATTTGCGGAAAACAGGCTGTGCAGGGGCGTTTTGGTCAGGATTTTTGGACGATTTTTGGGGCTATTTAAGCCTTGTTTTTACCCTAGTTTGGGAGCCTCTCTCTTAGATTTTTGCAACTTTTTAGATTAGTTTTTAGCTTTATTCTTGTGATTGGAGAAGAGACAAATTTGTGATTTTTGTTGGAACAATTGAAGAACTCCATTGGTTTGCCTCTCTTTTCCTTAAAAATTCTATTTTTATTGCTTATCTCAATATTGTGATGAATTCTATTGCTTATTTCATTGATTATTTTTGCGATCTTGCTATGAATTGTGAGTAGTCTCCACGTCTTGGGGCGTGGGGATGAACCCTACAAGCCCAATTTCATATTTGTGATGAATTGGTAGAAATTGTGCTTGAATTAATATTTAGGGATTAGATTCTGATCAATTTACTACGGATGGCTAGGTATTCATATCGATTGGGATTTGCAAGAGATTGGATCCCAATTTGATAGGAAGCCCTAGAAATCCGAGTTGGGTTGGAATCGGATTTTCGAAGTATCGGTTTGCAAGAGATTGGACCGATACTAGGATTTTCGGTTGCAATTCCATGCCGATACTCGTTTGCAAGAGATTGGACGGGTAGGAACTATCACAATCTAGATCGTGGACCGAGTTTGCAAGAGATTGGACTCGGTGTGCGATTGGACGATGATGTTGATCCTAATGCTAGTTTTCCTAGGCTAGGGTTTGCAAGAGATTGGATCCAAACCTAGGATAGCTATAGACCAGCAACAGCGCGAGAGCGTGAGCTTGGTTCTACATTCAGTTGCAACTAGTTCATCCAAATTCTTATTCAAGCAATTTTGATACCAACGAATCACATTCATGAAGTACGGTGAGTAGCGGGGATTCCCCATTCCCTAGACGTTCTTTATTTGATTTGATATTTTTGCACGTTTTGTCTGACGATTGTGACAGGATCGCCAAAGGCAATTTCTCTCTTAAGTAGCCAGGTTGATTAGGAGCAAGCACGGTCATTCGTCCTCCCTGTGTTCGATATCCCGCTCGCCGCTACACCGTGCGCTTGCGGTAAAACTACAACCGTCGCTCCGGGACGTGTATCCGGGGTGCGATCACTAATGCCCCTAAGTATGTTTAAGAAATTGAATACGGGGACCGACTTGAAGCCGACAAATAAGAGAATACAACTAGCAGACGGTTGGGTTACTAGGCCGGTGGGAATTGCGGAGAACATACTGCTCCAAGTACCGGGAGAAATTTGCTTGTCGTGCGACTTTGTAATCATGGACATCAAGGAGGAGGGCGACACATCGCTAATTCTTGGACGCCCCTTCTTAGCCACCACCGGCGTGATAGTTGACGTGAGAGAGGGCACCTTGTCTTTGAATGTCGGAAACATTGAGGTGGAGCTCCATATTCCTAAAGCAATGAAGCACATGCCTTGGACGGAGGATGTCGACTACGTGGACCTCCTCGTTGAGTTGATTGATGAAGCTATACCCCATGCTATTGGCGTCCTACACGATGATGACTTCGAAGAAGGCCAATTTTCTAGCAATGGAGAAAAGTTGGATGACCCGCCGGATATCTCTATGGTTGATGACAAAGAAGACGCTGATGTCACAAGAATTAGAGAGCTCTGCAAGCTCTCCACGGCCAACAATTCGAAGAAAGCTCCGTCGGATAAGAGATCGGCATCACCAGTGAAGAAAAAGAATGATAAAAGCTCAAGCTTGGGGGGGACTTATCCCCCAACACTACCCATGATGAGGGGAAGCCGAGGAACACCAACGAACAACAACAATTAAATCCAAGTGGCCTTCCCGGCAAGTTTGACGCGCGCATCTCACATTGCCGAACATTGCGCACTAAACGAATATCTTAAGGGGTCGAGCTCAAGACCTTAAACGAGCGCTTGTCGGGAGGCAACCCGGCGGTTTTATAATTTTTAGTTGAATTCTGTTTTTGTTTTAGATTTTCTTAGTGTTTAGAGTCTAGAGTCAATAAAAATCGTGACAACGGGCTCTATTTTTCATGACAGGAGATGGAGAACGAGAAATCATTTACATGGAGGATGACCATGGTAAGGGAGAGCGCTCCAGGAATGCGCTCAGGCCCCAGGAGAAGAAAGAGACTGACGGAAAGAAGAAAAACAGAGAGTGGAGCGAAAACAAAGAGCCGAGGCAGAAAACAACAAGCCACTCGGCCGAGTGTACATGTCACTCGGCTGAGGGAAGACTCTGCTCGACTGAGTAGAGTACTGATCAGGGAAGATCCAGAAACCTACTCTCTGTTATTACTATAATTTATATGCCACTCGGCTGAGTGACTTGTCACTCGATCGAGTGAATCCGATACCCTCCATGCTTCATAATCGCAGAGTGGCCGTTCCACTCGGTCGAGTGGAACTTGTCCATTCGGCCGAGTAAGAAAAGCTACTCAACCAAGTCGTAACTATAGGGAGGTTTCGAAAAAAAATTTAAACGCTGAGCTACTCGGCCAAGTGAACGCGTCATTCGGCCGAGTGACCCAACTCTATAAACCCAGCGGGCGTGGCACGGTTTCCGAAACGCTCAAATTTTCCCAAATCTCTCCGCTGCACCCGAGCCTCTTCGACTCCCCCTCACCCGAATCCCGCTCTTCCTCGCCCGAGCTGCCCGACACCGGTCGACCACCGCCACACACCGGTCGCCGACGTCGCTCCGCCGCCTGCACCCGCCGACGGCGCCGCCCCTTTGCCGTTTTACCTCCATTGCACCCCAAAGTTCCTATTTCTCACCTTTTTCTCCGATCCGTATACCCCTTAAGCCCCAAATTGAAATTAATTCTCATATATATCTATCATTCCACATCTTCCCCAATATATATTGATGTTCATTGCTGATTTGACTATTTGTGTTTCAGGCTAACTTGGGGGAGCTTAGGGGAGATTCAGGACGTCTTGGAGCCTCGCGGAGGAGGCGATTCTTTGCATGCTTCCACTATTTTCCCTCGCGTCGTGCTTGGGTACCCTCGTTCCCTATCTTTAGCACTTCGCATTTTCATTTGGGTGGGCACGACTCATGGGCCACATGCCCCCACGTCTTAGGTCACGCACTCTGGATCCCGCTTCCAAGCAGAAGAGGTCAGGTGATCCTGACTCCTCTTCCGCTAGGGTAGACTCCCCGCCACCTAGCTCGCCACCACCGACACCGCATCCTCCTACTGCACCCATTCCACCATAGGCACAGCCCACCCCCGCTATCGATGTGATGGGGATCACGTTCAGAGATGACGCTCAGCGCTCCAGATTTGAGCGTATCTCCCATCGCTCGATCGTACCGTCTAGGTTTGCACACCCTGCTGATTTAGAGTGCCTAGGGGTACTAGAGGGGCTACTCCAGTTGTATGACAATGTGGGGTGGCGTGATTTCTTGTCGGTGTCGGCGGACCCTTATATCCGCCCGATACTAGAGGTCCTGAGTTCTATTGCTCGGATCCTTGGAGGATGCTCATTTCACCTGATGGACCGAGAGTCCGAGGTCACTCTCGACATGCTTAGAGCATTCTTCTAGTGACCCCCTGTCATGGACCCAGACCGAGCCTACAGTCCCACGCACATCTCACCCCCGTCATTCGACACGCACGCTTTTTGGACACGTATCTCGGGCTCTACCCTCGCCTTTGACCCTAGTCGGGCCAAGGCCTCCTCCATCCTCCACCCATGCCTCTGCATTGCACAGCGCCTTATGGCAACGAATTTCTTAGTGAGGTACGAGCCGAGGACGATGTCGACGTCAGAGCTCTATATGCTATACGCGATGACATGATCACGGGCCTACGAGCGAGGAGGAGACGTTTTGGTCCCCACCGTCGAGATTGACATTGCGAGTTGGTACATCGACCGTATCATTATTTATGTCGGTGCTCGGACGCCTATCTGTTGCGACGGTCTGATTACCCTCTTGGCCCTTTTGTGCGGAATTGACATACCTGCTGGCTTGCTGAGACCCCCGGGCCCCACTTCTCTTTCTATAGATGTTATGGCCTGGAGGAGGATGCTTCGTCCTCATGGTCAGCACCACTGGGTGTGGCTTCACGGTCCCCATGGTGCCGATTATATGATTCTTCTGAGCCCTGCTCAGACACATATTGGACCCGCGGGCGGGGAGTGGATTCCAGCGATGGATCTCCTCATCCCCGCAGTGTACGTGCTTGAGCTTGAGGGTGCTCAGCAGGAGCCCCTCCTTCCACCCCTTGACCCCGTGATACCTCAGCCTGCACCAGATCTGTCTGCACCTCCCGACACCTCTGTCCACACGTCTGTCAGTTTTGGGAGCACTTTAGCTGAGTCCACCACCACCAATATGCCCATGTCCATAGATCCTATTTCTGTTGTGAGCCCCGAGCGTCCCCCCACCATAGTTGAGAGCGGCGAGCCCTCTTTTGCCTCCGCAGTGTAGACCCTTTCCTCTTTCTTGTTCTCGACCCCTGGAGAGTCATTTCCTTCACACTTCACGACCTCCCCAGTCGTCGACCTTACTGTCTCCACTACTGCTGTCTTCTCGGAGAGCGTAGTGACGTCTATCCCCACGTCTGTGTCACTGACCTCTCTGCCCACCTCGTCGCTTGCCACCACTTCTGATTCTGCTGCTGCTCCATCCTCTTCGACCTTACCTGCGTCTCAGCCTCCCACAGAGGCTGAGCATCACTTAGTGAGCACAGCACCACCGCACCACCCCACAGTCGTACTTATCCTTTACGGTAGCCGTGCGAGACATCCACGTTCTTCACCTGTTCGACCTATTCGACCCTTTGCTCCACCTCCCCCCGACACCCTAGTCAGCACCTCCGTGCTCTAGAAGGGGTGGTGAGTGGGCTTAGAGGAGATTTCTGGGCTCTCTCCGCCACCGTCAGAGCTATCCAGACTCGTGTCGCTCTACTTCCTGGTATTCAGGCTTGCCTGAAACAGATTCTAGCACGACTGCCTCAGCCACCTACCCCCACCCAACAGCCTCCGCGACCACCACCCCCACCATAGGATGGTGCTGGTGCACCACCACCCACCTAGGCACACTCTGCATGCCTTTCATATTTTTGCTATTGTTATTCTGGATATTTTCTGCCTGCTGATTTTGCACCCCTCCTCCACACACGTTTTGGTCACTTTATGCTCATATCTATTTATATCATTCTGGAGAGAGGGAGTACTTTTGGGGACACTTACATGGTACTAGTTTGATCTCTGCATGCATCATTTGCATACCCATCTCATTTTTATTTTATTTTCATCACGCATGCATCCTCACCCACCCCACCCATATTTTGTCTCTCAGTGTGCCACACTTTGCACATTGAGGACACTGCGCACTTTAGCTTGGGGGAGTGATTTCTCATGCACTTTTATTTTTGCCGCCTTTTATTTTCATTTTCTCACTTTTCTTTTTTTACACTTATTTTCACCCACTTTTTCATTTTTTTTTCATGCATCACGTTTTTCTTATTTCTTTGAGTGTGCTGCATTGTACAGTAGTTTTTATTTTCTTTTATCCGTATTTCTTTTATCCTTTTTGCTAGAGATGAATTTTCTGTGATGATGACGACATGGTATTAGCTTATCTCTATATGCATATTATCTAAACATGCCATAGTTTTTATTTCAGATATCATATGTTATGCCTTGCTATGCATTCGAGATAGTAACCCGCCTTTTGTTATTTGAATATGGATGAAATTCCTTTATTAGCTGAGTCTGATGATTTTCACTGTATACTCTTCATAGAAAACACACCAAGCTTCATGCATTGATTGCTTATATCTGGAGTACTGCTTTCTTGTCTTATATCACTTCTTATTGCATGAAAATTGTACGCTTCACTTTCAGGTTGATTGAATATATGCTATGTTGATATAACTGGATTAGTTTACTTTCTGAAATTAAACTGAGTAGATTACATTACTCTGCTGAAAGTTATCGTGCACATTCTATAGAGTGAACCGAGTGTTACATATATTTTTTTTCCACATATCTTGAGCATTATTTCTATACTTAGAATCATTGGTGAATCTCCCTTTAGCGATTCTTATATTGGCATATTCTCCCGCTATAAAGATCCATGCTCCAGCCCCCCATATTCAAAAAGAAAAAATTGTTGTATATCTTTCTATCTTTTGATTTGGGATCACAGTCGTGCATACATCTATTTAAAAAAAGAAAAAAAAGAAAGAAGATAAGAAAAGAATAAAGAAGTATATATATGATCCCATTTTATCTTTCTCTCTTTCTTCCCTCTTCTATTTACTTGGAGCTTCAAAAAATGGGAAAAGTCGTATTGCTCAATTTGATGCCACACGCTTATTGATAAGCTTAGGGGAGAGGATCCATGATGAGTGAGAGAGTGAATACTTGATTGCGCATGACAACCTAAGCTAGGTAATTTTCTGTACTCGGAGAGATTACTAAAAGTTTTACGAAATCCAGGAATTGAAACTTAGCATGCATCCCATGAAAACCACTCCTTTCTATTCTTATTGCTTCATATTGTGTGATACTTCTTATACTCCAAGTAGAAAGCAATCAATTGAAAAGTGTGTGATCTATGATCTTGTATATTGCTTTAGATGCTTCAGACGATGCTAATTCTAGAATGATTCCATATTTCATATTGTTTTGATATTCTTGGGTTTCTATGTTGAATGCATCCTTATATCATGATATCGAGATAAAAAATTTTGGCATTTGTTTTATATTCGCCGTGTGCTATATGAATAAGCAAAACCCACGTCCTGAGGAAATGATCTAGCACCTCTCTCTTTGTTTTCTTATCTATTTTCTATCCGTTTTTTTTGCTTTTCCTTATTTTTATCCATCGGGTTCGCCTTTTACTCATCTTCCTCGAGGACGAGTAAAAGGTAAGCTTGTGGGATTTTGATCACTCCTTATTTTACACCTTTTTTCTGCATGTTTTCATGAGCTTTGATCGCCCATATTGTGTTTTTCACGATTATTCGACGATATCGCGATGTTTTTCACTATTTCTTGTTTTTGTCGTATTTCAGGAGATATGGAGCGATTTGGAGCGAAAATGAGAACAAAGGAGTTCCACGCACTTCGGAGTGTCACCCGCGACTTATTTTAGGAGTTATCAGCAATAGAAGATGAGCGGAAGAAGAAGGAATTTCATAGGAGCGACGAGGAGGCGAAAAGGAGAAGAAAGGAGCCAAGATACAGCCCACTCGGCCGAGTACACTACTCACTCGGTCGAGTCAGAAGCTGTACTCGGCCGAGTAAAACGGATACACACAGCAAATTTTCAGCGTTTACTCGGCCGAGCAAGGAAGTCTACTCGGCCGAGTGAGAAAGCTCACTCGCCCGAGTGGCACAGAGAATTCGTCCAGAGAAGTTGCCAAGTTACTGAAATTTCTGAGGAAGCCCACTCGGCCGAGCATGATTGCTCACTCGGCCGAGTAAAGATGCCCACTCGGCCGAGTCAGTTAGAGAGATAGACCCCTGAGAACCCCGAAGTTACTGTTATTCTATAGGGTTTGTCACTCGGCCGAGTGACAAGGGTCACTCGGCCGAGTGATCCTCTCCGACTGCTGCTAGGAATGCGAATTCTGGGTTGCGCAGGAGCAGTTTTGTCACGATTTTTGGACGATTTTGGCTTGTATTTAAACCTAGTTTTTACCCTAGTTTTAGAGAGGGACTTGAATTATTTTTAGAGACTTCTATTAGGTTTTTTACGGCTATTCTTTTGTGAAATCTCAGCTGGAGATTATTAGCGACATTATTGGTTTGTTCTTTCTTGTTAAAAACTCATTTTTATGAATTGTTTCTTCCTTGCAATGAGTTGTGCTATGATTCCATCTATTATTTCTGAATTTTCATGATGATTAGTGAGTAGTTCCGTCGTTCTAGGGCATGGGAATGAACCCTATGGACCCGATCTTTGAATTGTGATGAATTTATAGAATTATTGCTAGAATTGATAATGGTTAGGTTGTGCTCGATTTATTACGAGTAGCTAGGAATTCATATCGATTAGGATTTGCAAGAGATTGGATCCCAATTGATAGGAAGCCCTAGATACTCGATTTAGATTGATAATTGAAATTCTCTAGATTTGGTTTGCAAGAGATTGGACCAAAGGCTAGGATTTTTATTATTAATCTATACTAATATTCGTTTGCAAGAGATTGGACGAATACGAACTATCATAACCTAGATCGTAGCTTGAGTTTGCACGAGAGTGGGCTTGAGATGCGATTGGACGATGATGTTGATCTTCACGCTAGCGGCTTGGGGTAGGGTTTGCACGAGAGTGGGCTCTATTCTAGGTTTGCTATAGACCGGAAATAGCGCGAGAGTGTGAGCCTTGTTCTACATTAAGTTGCGACTAGTTCACCTACATTCAAGTTTTGCACCAATGAAATTTATGATTCGTAAGGATAAGAGACGATCCGTAGTGGGGATTTCCTATCCCTAGACGCTTTATTAAATTGATATCTTCTTGCTATTTGAACAATTGTGACGATTACACCAACACTATTCTTATTCTCTTGATAGCTAGGTAATCAAAGTAAGATACTGTCATTTGTCCTCCCCGTGTTCGATACCTGCTCGCCACTACACCGTGTGCTTGCGGTAAGACTACAAGTCGTTTTCGGGGTGTATATACAGGCGTGATCACTCAGCTCAATGGAGACTTCAGCAGGCTATACAGGAGATGGAGGTTGAAGTTATTTTATCCGGGACTTCTGTATCATTGATGAATATGCAAGTTCAGTCTACTATCGTAGATCGAATCAAAGCTGCTCAGACTGGAGATGCAAAGTTATGGAAGATCTGGGAGCAAGTCGAAGCTGGCTCCGGACGGATTTTCTGATCCATGAGGATGGTTCTTTGAGGTATGGTAGTAGGGTTTGTGTGCCTTACGGTGATATCAGAGATGAATTATTGAATGAAGCGCACATCTCTCCTTACTCTATTCATTCTGGGGCACCAAGATGTACAAGGATCTTCGTCTGAACTTTTGGTGGCATGGAATGAAGAGAAGCGTGGCTCGAAGTGTTGCTAAGTGCCTTGTGTGTCAGCAAGTGAAGGCTGACATCATCGCATTGCTGGGCTGCTTCAACCCCTGCCGATTCCAGAGTGAAAATGGCAGCACATCACTATGGATTTCGTGACTGGACTACCTCGGAGTACTAAGAAGAATGATGCGATTTGGGTGATCGTTGACCGATTAACCAAATCAGCACATTTCATACCCTTCCGAGTGGGACAATCTACAGAATGGATGTAACAACCTATCCTTTACCTTTAACACTTCTTTTAGTACACGTTGTGATGTGATCGATGATCATGCAGGAGATTGTTCGATCGCACAGAGTTCTTGTAAGCATCGTCTCTGACCGGGACACTAGATTCACATCTCAGTTTTGGAAGAGTCTGTATCCAATTTGGGTACCAGTCTGAGTTTCAGCACTGCGTATCACCCGCAGACAGATGGCCAATCAGAGCGTACCATCTAGATATTGGAGGACATGTTGTGAGCTTGTATGCTGGATTTCAAAGGCTCGTGAAAAGATCATCTACACCTGGTAGAGTTCTCTTACAACAATAGCTACCAAGCCAGCATTGGCATGGCCACATTCGTAGCACTTTATGGAAGGAAGTGTCGATCCATGCTGAGTTGGGATGATATTGGTGACCAAGAATTATTGGGCCCAGAGATGATTGTTGAAACTGTGGATGTAGTGCGTAACATCAGAGACAAGTTACGTATTACACAAGACCGGTACAAGCATTGGGCTGATGCCAAGCGTCGTCACTTGGAATTTCAACCAGGAGATCATGTTTTCCTGAAGATATCCCCAAACCGAGGAGTGATACGTTTTGGGAGACGAGGCAAGCTCAGTCCAAGGTTTGTTGGACCCTTTGATGTGTTTGAGCGAGTTGGAGAGGTGACTTATCGCCTAGCTCTACAGCCATCATTGGAAGGAGTACATAATGTTTTCCATGTGTCCCAGCTACGTCGTTATATCACTGATCCTACGAATATGGTTGATCATTCGGAGATCACGGTGCGACCAGACCTTACCTATGAGCAGCAGCCTGTTCAGATTCTTGATCAACGTCAGAAGGCGCTCATGAACAAGGTCGTCGAGCTCGTGAGAGTGATGTGGCGACATGACTCGCCAGGAGAATCCACCTGGGAGCGAGAGGATGAGATGCGAGGACATTACCCCTACCTTTTCCATGCACTGTAGAGAATTCCTGGGACGGAAGTATTCTAAGGAGTGTAGGATGTAACGGCTTGTATTTTAGTCGTGTTGTATGCATGTATTTTTACTTCCTTCATCCAGATATTTTCGTTCAAGTGATCTTAGTCCACACGTCGATGCGAGCGCGTCTTTATTTTTAGTTTTACCGTAGCGTAAACTTTTGGCCTATTAGCCATAACTAACTACTTTTAATTAAAAGTTAATTACTAATTAACTGATTACTAATAACTAATTTATATTACTAATCACTTTTCCTTAATTACTCTTACCATATTACATTTATCCTAACCTATTCAATCCCAC
Organism: Scilla litardierei; assembly: GCA_030789695.1. Classification (NCBI taxonomy): domain Eukaryota; kingdom Viridiplantae; phylum Streptophyta; class Magnoliopsida; order Asparagales; family Asparagaceae; genus Scilla; species Scilla litardierei. The sequence goes on from CM061142.1 coordinate 48,636,241, forward strand.
CGAAAATCTTGGTGAGATCCAACCACCCCCTAATTTTCCTCAGATCCAACATCTCATTCATTTCCCCTCCCCACTCTAGCTCTCCTCATCAGAGGCTGCTCCCTTTCCCCTCCACTGCATTCTTAAACCAACCGCAATAGCAACAATCAACAGCAAGCATCATCGTCACCAAACCCACATCCGACCACCACCACAACCCAACACTTCAACATCAGCCATCCCCTCCTCCATACAACCTAAATCAAACAAATCAGAAATTGGGAAATCAAAATCCAAAATCAACCCTATTGAAACCCTATTTCGGATCAACAAAACCCAAAAACAAACCCCCAAATCAGTTCTTCCTCCTCCCCTTCCCGCAGCCCCAAGCTGTCGGAGCCGTCGCACCCCAACCGCGGCCGCCCGGATCTCGCTTGCGCGCGCCGTCGCCTCTCAGAACGCCGTCGCCCCAAGCTGTCGGAGCCGCCACGAGTCGCCCGAAGCCTCTGCAAGCCGCCGTCGCGTCTCAGTCGTCGTCGAGCCCCGATCACCGTCGTGCCCCCGGATCGCTCCACCCTTCGATCCGCTCAGCCCCAGGCCGTCGCCGCATGCTTAGATCACCGCCGCCGCTTGCTGCACAGACCGCTGTCGCTCAACCCTGATCCGCCACCGCCCTTGCTCGATCTCCCCTGCGAGAGAAAAAAAAGAAACGAAAAAAAGGAGAAGGGGAAGAAACAGAGAACGAAAAGAGATCGAGGGGCAAGTCCTTTTATTAAGTTTTTTATAAGGTTTGTAAGTTAACTATTATGAAAGAGTTATAAGTTAGTTAAGGTTAGTATATAAATAAGTTAAGTTATATCCTATATTAAAAAGGTGTCAGTTAAGTTAATAGGTTAATATTAGTTGTTATGATTATTCAAGTTAAAAGTTTTAATGGTTCAGTTTATTAATGCAGTGAAACCTATATATATTAGTGGTTAGTTATATGTATTAGTTTAAATTTCATTAGTGTTATTAAAAGACCAAGATGATAGTAACTATGTTAGCTTCAGTAAGTTATTAGTTTAATAATTTGTTGTTGGAAAATCAGTAGATCAGTATTAATATGATGTTAATAATGTTAGTTTCATAACGACTGTTAGAACCTGTAAATAGTCCGTTAATACTAGTTAGCGAAATAAATGTTTCTATTAGCATGCAACTATTGATCTAACATATCGAATCTAATTGATGCAGATAAAATGTGCCTCACGTTACCACCACCTGGACGCCCAAACCCACATCAAGGCAAGTATTTTTTTGGTTAATGAATTGCAGATCGAACCGTTCAAACTTAGGGCTAAATCTTATTTCAATGAGCTTATGGACTTTTAGTAGCCAAATAATATGTTTTCATGTTTCTTGTTGCCTTCTAATTTAAATGGACTTGTCATATTAATGTTGGTCGTTTGGAACAATTTACCACATGCCTGTTATTAAATTGAACTCCCTTTACTACATGCATGCTAGCAAGTTGAACTAATTTGGAAAAGGAGTATGTTACAAACTCGAAACACATATGTGATATCCATCGAATACTGATAGGGTGAAACCATCGAATACAGATGGGGTGAAACCTAGTCGATGACTAGACAGACACTTGGGTGGAGTTGGTTCATGTAGTAGAGTCCGTAATGTTGCTTGAACATCTTACGGCTACCTCCAAACCACACTAATGGAGGCAAGCATCTTGGCCATCTTCCAGGTTAGGAATGGCAAGAAGCGTCACGGTAAACCCCGATGATAGGGTGTATCGAGAACAGTTACCTACTCAGACATGGACTTATCACGAGCACAAATACTCAACTTACAACTGTTTTACTTTTAAACTGTAAATCCATGCATACTAGTAACTTTTCTGCACTTATTATTCATAACTGTGTACTAACGCTCTTTTGTCTTTTTCTAGTTGTTCTTCGTTTCATTACTTTAAATATCTTGCCAAGCTTATCGCTGACATATATTTCAATGTGTTGATGAAATATATGTTAGGTTTAGAGACAGAGTACCTCGAAGACCCTACTTTTGAGGATCCTACCTTATAGGTGGACCCCGCTGATCAGAGCTACGAAGACGTTGAGATCCTCCCTGCAGAAGGCTAGAGCGTGGCATTTCTATTTCAGTTTTATTATTTAACTTGTTGTTTTCAGGTGTGTTTACTTTCAGCAGATTGTACGGCCATGCTAGGCCTTAATTGCTTGTGTACTTTGCTTTGGACGCTGGTATTTGTAATGTAATGACTATTTATGCTGCTTCTAAGATATTCGCGTGCATGGACCTGCTTTTGGTAATTAACGATTATTGTACTTAAGTCAAAGAAGAAAAAAAAAGTACCTCTTCTTTGCTTTAAGCAAATGCAGACCCACTCGCGCCCTCGCTCCCAAGTATAATGGGAAGCGGGGCGTGACATTATACGACAACCACAATAACCTAACCAAGTGAGGACCTCATACAGGAGGGTTTCCACCAAGTACAATATCTAAGTACAACGACTTACCACAGTACCCTTGTGTGGATTTAACTTATACTTTTGCTCTTGAAGTTGATGTAGTACAACCATCATATAGCCAAAAGTTGAAGCTTTTTGTGTGTAAGTTGATATGGAAAATCTTTTTGATCTCAAAAAAGAATTGAAGATTAAAACACATGAGATTCAAAAACAACTTGATCCAATCTCCAAATGATAGAGATTAAGCTCTAGGGATTGAAATCAAAGTAGACCAAAAATTGCTTCACATCTTTAGTAAGAAAATCAAAACAAATGGGCTTGAGAATAATAGAGAGCAATAAAGATTGAAAAATCTTTGTAAACCCTTGAAAATTGATTTAAAATGATCAATACTTCTTGTTTAATTATTATAGAAAATCTTACAAAATATCTCTATATAAAGAGAGGAATTTTGCACAATACAGATCCTTAAAATCATCTCCAACGTCTCTAATCGACACAATCGTGTGAATACAGACAATAGTTAAAATATGACCGTTGGGGTCTGAGAGTCAACTTCTGTTATTCAAGAAGTCGACTACAGCCTCAAGAGTCAACTACCTTGGCAACAGAAGTCGATTATCCCCTCTTAGTGGATGAACCTACTCTGAAGTAACTAAGCTCCAACCGTCGACTCCTATAGTGTGAGAGTCGACTACTCTTCTGATACATGAATTTATATCACAAAAGAGTATGATACTCTATCTAAATGTTACCAAAATATTTTAAAAATATTTTTATAAGTTCATAATGTTTTTCTAAGAGATAAAAATATTTTTCTACATATGTGCATGCTTCAAACTATTGGATTTACAATTCAAGGACAAGTTTACAAAATTAAGACACCACTCACACAAGTCTTGGATTTTTGGTATCTTCATTAGCTCTTGGCTTGTCTTGAGAGCTTGTGCACATCGATGAGTCCTTGGATATGCTACTAATCTTCATATTTGCTCCATATCCATTGACTTTTCACCTTCAAGATTTGACTCCAAGACATCATTCTTTGCCAGCTTGAGTGAGTTTGTTGACCATGTTGACTTTCTTTCCTACACTCACAAATCTCATAAAACATATTAGTAACATAAACTGTTTACATATCATCAAAACTAACATAGGTGTGATGCAATAACCAATAGTTACTTCATACTGTTTATCAGTGCTTCTCCTAAAAATTATGTGTGTTTGTGATGAAAGAAAAGTCGAAGACGTTTTGTGAAGTTCAAGATATGGAAGACCCAAGTAGAGAATCAAATGGGAAAGAAGTTGAAAGTGTGGAGATCTGATAATAGTGACGAGTTTACTTCTACTTAGTTTAAAGAATTATATAGGAAGCAGAGCATAAAAATGTACTTCGCTATACTGGTAGATTTACAAACAAATGGAGATATGGAGAAGATGAATAGTACACCTCTAGAGAAAGCAAGGTATCTCAGATTTACATCATAATTATCAAGAAATTTTAAGCCGAAGGTATATCAACCGTAGCTTACTTTGTGAAAAAAAATTCCAGCATCAATTATCGTCGAAAAAAATTCCTGAAGAGGTTGGATAGGGAAGCAAATTGAGGTAGATAATATTTAGGTGTTTGAATGTCTAATTTTTGTTTACGAGGAAGATGACAAGTTTGGCACAAATGGAAAAGGTGTGTCATGTTGGGATATGATAAGAGGATAATTTTGCATGTTTTATCCCCCCATTCATGGGTATTTCACGCATATATTTCCTTAATTTAACTATAATCCATGTGTTTCTTCAATATCATTTAATATAAGAGCTTATCATCTCTTTATGTGCAAATTATGATTTTATGTCATACCTTTTGTCTTCTCTCTTATTTTTAAAGTCAAAGATGGTGTTCTTCTGATTCCAGCTAATATGTTTGCAGGTTTTTTAAGCTCAGATGTATTTTCTACATTTTCTAGAAGACAGTGTCACGAAGTTGGAAATTTGGCACGACAGGTGCCAAATTGAACTAGAAATTGGCACGACCGTGCCAAATAAACAGTAACAGGTTAAGGAATTTGGCACGACCATGCCAATGTGTAGGATGGGTTTTCAACCTATTTTCTGAACCTAATTTGGATATGATTTGTATGGGGTATAAATACAACTTTTGAAGGGGTTTTTGGGGACGGTTTTTGTAGGGTATTTTGCATTGTATTTTAACGGCTATTGCTCTTACTTTTGGAAGACTTTTGTAAACTTTCTTGGTGATCTTGCATTGGAGAATTGGATCTCTATTATCTTCTTTAAAATTTGTAACTATTCCATTAACTTTCTCATAATTCCATGCTATCTTATATGAATTGCATCGTTATTATTATCATGAATTATGAGTACTCTGTTTTTCTAGGTTTGAGATGAACCCTATCATGTATTATAGTGTGGATTGATCTCTTTATTCTCAATTTAGTGAAATAATTGTCTCGGGTTTAGTCTTGGATGTGCTTAATGTTAATCTATCTTTTGATTTGTTATCAAACCCTAATCACCAACGAGAGAAGGTATTAGGTAGCGACATAGGGAAAAATAATCTCACACGCTGCATTAGTTCAATAAATTGACTCTTGAGATCAATCCTGCAATCAATTCGTGATAGTAGGGATATTTAGCCCTAGCATCTTCTCTTATTTATAAAACCCTTAGTTAAATTCTCATAATCCAGTTAGAAATCGAGTAGCTAAGTATAAGCTGAGATTGGTTGACACTTAGTTCCTAGCTTTCTCGTGATCCCGTATTGTGCTACGACTACACGTGCGCTTGCTTTAAATATATAACTCGAACATGATACATGGATGGTGTCGAGGGTTATATAGATTATCATCCAGATGAGAAGAAGATCTTAGTTGGTGGACATGTGATATTTGATGAGTCAGAGTGCTATAAGGAAAGGTTTTAGGAAGAACCAAAACATATGAAGCAAGGAATTGCCAAACAAGGTGGAGGTGCTTAGTCAAAATCACAAGATCGACATAGGTGTTAACAACGGAGTTGTAGTTGATGGGTTGAGTTTACATGATGATATTATTATATGTAGTGATGACGAAGGTGATAGTGTGAGTCTTAGTCAACGTGGAGATCTTAAATCTATATGACTCGATTGCTAGCAAAGTAGGGCAGTTTATCATGAAATCTCATGTTTGCGAGGACTATATCAATTTAGCACATGCTCATGTGCATAGAGATCCTACTACTAATAGGTATGCGAGGTGCATTAAGTTTGGATGCAAACTCCAAATGGAGATGTGCAAGGGAAAGTGTCGACAATGTAGCGCATCCCAATAAAATTCATGAGAAGAAGTATTCGACGGTGGATAGGTTGGCAATGAAGTTTGAGCAGTTTTTTTTAAGAGGTGCTAAGGTGCCATGAGGTTGTATGGAGAGACACCATGTGTTTGCCTTATGTTATGGATGCAGATATGGTGCATATAGAGATTTACCTTAGCAAGGGGGTCCGATGGATATCCAGTTAGTTCAGGATGCTTACTGCGAAGCTCTCTAGCCATGTACTCTAGCCTAACGGTATGGTGGTTTATTTTGAATATGGTGTATTTGGAGATTTGATTTGGTTCAGGATATGATGTGTGTTCATATCAAGGTGAAGTGTTGAAAAATGTGATACAAAATATTAGGAAGAAAAATGGATATTTAGTTGCAATTAAATATTTTTCTTTAGCATTGGATTTATCATTATTTTTGGACATTTTTGGCGTCCTGATTTTTTGAAGCACATTTAGATTTTTGGCGGTTCAGATGGATGGACAGTATTGCCTTTACCATGTTTATTTTCAGCATTTTTCAGCAAAATAGCATGACCCAACATTGTGTGGCCCACACCCACAGTTTGCTCGTGCTGCGCCCGCACGCAGTGCTACGCGAGGACACAATGCAGGTGCACATGAGACACAATCAAGTGAGTCAACAATGCGTGGTAGATGTCCAACGGCCCGAGCACCGATCATGAGACAGATGAGAAAGCAAAAGCGGGTGATGCACGGGCAAACGTGTGGTTAACGGAGCGGGCGTTGTATCCGAATCCACTTCAAAAATGAGTATCTAAAAAGACCTGTTAGGATTTTTAGTGGGTATTTAAACCAACATTTAGCGCAGATATGTAAAAGTTTGTGACCATTGGTAGAAACATAGAGGGCAAAATAAGGGGCTAAGAGGGGATTGTTTGAGAGTCAAAAGGGTGATTTTTCCGTTATTTTCCTCTTTGAATTTTTAGTGGAATTAGTTTTCCCGTGAACCAAACGACATACCTTCTAATCCTGGATTATTAAAGCATTAATAATATCTATACGCCAAGTATTGAATGAAACCAGTATAAATCTCTCTGAATGTACATTTTGTTAAGTGATTTTAATGAAGCACAAAGGTATTATCCCAATGTTTATTCTGAAAACATGATCAATATAAAGAATATTTGAATATCATTCTAATAAAGATAAACAAAAATGTGAAAAAGAGCCAACAAGCCCAACTCCACTCAGACGAGTGATGGGGCACCAACATATTCCAATTGTCTACAATTCTAGCTTTTATTGATTTCATCCCCTTCATCCCAACATTCTTACACGCTCCAAAACAGTAACAACGGGTAGTCTCCCTCTTTTCCCACCCACTGATTAAAGAAGCTGACAGAAACACAGAAATAGAGAGAGAGAGAGAGAGAGGCACTGTACATGGCAAACGAATTAGGTGTCACATGCAGGCAGTAACTTTAGAAAGAGACGCCCTTTGCGTAGATCTCAACCCTGACATTTCCCCTTCTCTTTCCCCCCTGCAGAGGCCCCACGATTTGCCTGCAGGGCTATCCTCATGACCACTTCTTTGCCTTTGTTGCTGTCGTTTCTCTCTCTTTCCCCACTGCTGCAGGGGCAGCTGCTGTCCTGCTCCTGGTGACGGGCCCATCTCTCCGTCGGTGGTGCAATTGGATCCCGTTACTGCATTTGTTGCCTGCAGCAGGGCCCGACTCTGCCCTCGAATCTTCCCCTGCTTCCGTGTTTTCCTCCACTGCTTCTTGCTCCTCCTCTGCATTCTTCCACTCCAGCGCACACTGCTGGTAGAATTTCACTGCAACAGCCAGCATGAACACTGCCCACACAAAACTTAGATGGTGATTTTTTTTATTTTTTTGTGTGCAAATGAATTCTGATTTCAAGAGCTGGTGGTCTGCTGATTAATGCGGAGACTTACCGGCCCAAATCCGAGCAAGCATTGAGGATATATTCCATATGATAGTGAAGACCGCGGCAGCAACGGCTCTCTTGTGTGTGCATGACTCCCATCCATCTCTAAATCTCTCCATCCAAAATTTGCCTTCAAACGGATTGAAATTAGGCAAATCAAGTAGTGATTGGACAAAAAGGAGAATATGCACCGCAGTTTGCGGTGCATTTAGTCCATCTCTTTGTGATTGGCACAGCCAATGATTGGATTTACTTTACGTTAAGAGATGGACTATCTACACCTCATTTTGAGATACAGAGATGTGACCTTTAATTAAAAATGAAAAAAAAACATAAAATTCATGTGTTACTTTTGTTTCTTCTCTCCTCCAAATTTTTGCTATTTTTAGCAAATCTCACATTCATGTATCTCATGCAGATAGTCCGTCTCTACATTAATTAGGATAAAAGTAGTGTGACGAAACATTGCACTTCTTTTACACTATTATTGCAAACAAGATATGCTCTCCAAAACATTCATGTCCCAAACAAGAACTACTGACATCAAAGTGGGTAAAAATAATGAAAAATATTCAACAAAAATAACCAGAAAAACAAAATAATCCACATGAAATAACTCAAATCCACTTACCATATCTAGCCAACTGTGCAGAATAAGAAGAGACGATTTTTGGGATTGTGAAGAGCCCAAAGAACACTGCATCGATGAATCACAAGCACCAAAACAACAAAAAATCAAATCAAATCCAGGAAATAAAATAATAATAAAATAGAACCCAGCAAAGTTTGAGGACTGTATAAACTTATAAAGTTACCAAGTTTGGCCAGTGCCCAGAGAGTGATGGAGCTCCCGCACCTGGCCATAACGAACAGCAGCACTGCCATCTGCCATTGACGCATGTTGTTTCTAATTTTAGAAATCTCACATTTTAAAAAAAAACAATTAAAATAGAAAAGATGGTTTTTATGTAAAGAAAATTAATTGCTCGCCTTCATTGTTGTTGCAGGGTCACCAGAGAAAAGGGCCTTGATCTTTGACAGCACCTCGTTGATGTATGGAAGGAGAAATCTCAGGGCCCAAATTGCCTCATCTTCTCCAATTAAACACTTCTCCTCTCTCTCATCAAATCCCATAGCTCCCCTGATTTTAAACAGAGGAATTTTAGAAAACAGTATGGGGTTTGATTTGATTTTTGTTTGGATTCAATTACCTTCTAAGAATGGACTCGTAGATGAAAACCAAGGCCAGATACAAAAGACCCAGATAGGATATTGCCGATATCAGGCTGCATTTTTTTGGAAATTTGGGATAATTTTGTTAATATCACATTAATTGTATTTTTAATAGACATGAATAGCAATAATAATAATAATAGTAATAAATTACCTGAAATCAAGATCTTTGGTGTAGGATGAAGAGAGAAGGATGAATGTGCCAAACCCAAACACAAATGCAGACCTTGAAATGTCCCTCCACATCACCAAATCAACTGGGATTAAAAAAGTACTTTAATTTTACATTGGATAAATTGAATCAAATTAAATCTTAGATAATTAAATTCACCAATGCTCTGCATTCTGACTGGGGTCTCCGATCCAATCTCAACCATCTCCTCCTCTTCAACTGCAACTACACCAAAAAGAAGCACGGATTTCATTAAAAAACTCAATTAAAAAAAACCAAATAATAAAATTCTTACTTGTTTGTGGCTTCACAAGATCAAGGGCAGGATCGATCTTCTTGAGATCTACGACCGCGGTATCAAGATCATGTTCCATTTCGATCTCCTTCTCCGCTTCAACATCTTTCGGCAAATCGATCTCTTTATCATCAAACCCCTTCGCTTCTCCAACCTCAGTCTCGATCTCAATGTCATCGTCTTCCTCATCCTCGTCCTCTTGATCTCCGTTACAGATCCTCGGAGAACTCGAGAGCTCCGACTTCGCCTTCCTCAGCTGGACCGGGCTCCTATCGGGAACCCCATTGCTCACGGGCTCGGGGGGCTTCCAGTTTCTCCTCTTCCTCCTCTCGACGGAGCCAGCGCTGGCGGAGACGACGATATTTTCGCTCTGATTTCGTCGGAGCCTTCTGTTGTGGACTCTGTTGCCTTCTTCATCTGCATTGGCTTCGCTCTCTGCGTTGAAGACTCTGATGCCGCCTTTAACCTGATCCATCTTCATTCTCGTCTCCCAGATCGACCCAGCAACAGCTCCGCCATTGAGCCTGGCCCTTCTCCTCGCCCCTGGCTGCATCTCTTTATTCTGTTTCTGTTCCCTCTCTCTCTCTCTTGAGGATTGTGATCCAAGACTCTCTCACTGAAATCTTGGATGATGGGATTAAAAAAAATTGAGGGGGGGCTGGTGGGCCTATCATTAATTTAGAGCCCCGGGCTCTGATCCCGTGACAGATGGAGCCTCGGGAAACGGCTGGATGGATGCATGCAAGTAGATTCCATAATCTTGACCTCCTCTGTAATTGATTTTTCTCACTCTTTATCCTGCTGTAATTTTTGTCGGTGAGGCAAATCAGTAGATAATAAAAAAGTAAAATGATGATGTCTACTACCTGCACCTCATTTTGAGGTGCAGGAAGGTGACATTTATCTATAAATAAGAAAAAAAATTAATTAATTAGCCTCTTATATTTCTTTCTGTTCTTATATTTTGTTATTTTTAGGCCTTGTCACATCCTGCACCTCATTTTTTGAGGTGTAGATAGTCCAATTCAAAATGATTAGGGTATGCGGTGAAGACTATTGACTTATGGTGGGAATTGATAAGGATCATATAATCAAAAATGCATGACTAGGTACAAAGATATCGAATGGAGACTTTTGTTCATTAAACATAGAGATAGAGGTTTTGTTGACACCGTTGTTGCTAAATTATTCTAATTATGTTTCTCTATCCAAGACGGCAATTTACTTTTTTTGTAGGATCCATGTATGCTTATTTAATTCGTGGGTTAGTTATGCTTAGCTCACATCTTTTATTTTCTCTTTGTGTGTTGGGAGATGAAAAGATATATTATAGAAAATATTTAAAGAATCATGTTACCGTCTAATTTCTAGCTGGTCAACGTAAGAATATTAATTATAATGCTTTTTCTTATTGGGGACAAGGGACATTTTAAGAAAAATATGCCAATAATTTAATTAGGACAATATTAATTTATTTATTCTTTTAATTTAGCCGTAGTTACAGCAATAAAGTAGTCAATTGAAAGGGAGTATGGGTGTGCGTATGTGCGTGCAATTTGCTAGTGCAGTCCGCCAAAAAATATCTTATTTTGTTTTATTTTTTTAAAAAATTCATTTTGTTAGATTTGGAGCGAACCCTAGATGGTGTGACAATCGATCAAGCTATTACAATGGTTCTATTATTCTAAAACAGTTTGTGTAGTTTGTGTGTGTGTAATTATGGATGTGTGCTGTCAACACAAGAAATTTCCTACGCTAACAGATCATGGTTTTAAAACAATTTTCAAGTTTTTTTCGGGGTTGTTGTATACATTGTAAACCCTCAAAATCCTAAATATGGGTGAACCCTAAGGGTAAGAGTGTGAAAGTTGGCTCGATTTGAATTGCTGCAGAAGTATGGAGATGTGTAGGCAAGTAGTCATGCAAGGCTAGCTTGACTGTGCCTTGGGTCCTGCGCATCTGTCTCTGCATGGCCAGATATGGAAATTTAAGGCCGAGCTAAATTCTGTAGACCTGAATCCTCAGTTCGAAGGATCGGCAACTTAGAAGCTCAGCAACTCGACAGTCCGGTTTTCGATAGCTACGAAGCTCGACGACTCGATAACCGCCTTTCGATAGCTTGTAAGCTCGGTAATTCGGGAGCTCGGCACCTCAGGCTCTATCAGAGAGCTCAGCAGCTTGAAGACGCCTACTACAGTATGCAGAATCCTAGTCAAGTTAGAGTTGCTCTCCCAATAGAATTTTGTTTGAGTTCCAATTGATCACTAAATAGAATTCTATTGAAACTCTAAATTTTAGTCACATAAATTATGAAAAGATATATTATTAGAAAATATTTAAAGAATCATGTTCCTATCTAATTTCTAGCGAGTCAACGTAAGAATATAAATTATAATGCTTTTTCTAATTGGGGATTAGGGACATTTTAAGAAAAATATGCCAATAATTTAATTAGTGTTATGAATCAACTACTGGGGGAGGAACCCCCAGCCCTTTATTTATAGGCATGGTAGGAGAGTAGAAAGATAGAATACATAGATATGGGCGTATCTCTAAGATACCCGCAATCCTAACCGACTCTGGTTATTTCCATTCACAACACTCCCCCTTATCCAGCCATAGGTGTGGACTCTGCTCAAAAGTACTTCGGGATTCTGAGCGTAATAAGAGTCTCACATAGGGTGGATACTTCAGGATCCTGAGTTGGTGAGGTTTGCCTCGTTAAAACCTTTAGCTATGGAAAACCCTGTGGGAGAAACCATAGTTAAGGAAAAAGAATACACACGCTCTTTAACTCCCCCCCCCCCCGATTCGTACAAGCGACTCTGCTCATGAATACTTCTGGATTCTGAGCGTCACAGAGGGGTGGATACTTCAGGATCCAGAGTTGATGTGATTTGCCTCGTTAAACCCTTTGGCTACGGAAAACCCAGTGGGAAAAACCATAGCTAAGGGAAAAGAGTACAAATTCCCTCAACCCCCCTGATATATAAAAGCTCTTAGGCTTTCAGATCTATTAGGCTTATCTCATCACTCATATTTACAACATTCCGAAAATATACACAGATTACAAAGTTATCACAATTAAGCTGCTGCTGAATCCAGAAACTCTGGAGAGGTGTGCTAAGTATCGTCGCCTCTGATGTGGTCTTCAGACTATGTGGTCAGCTCCACAATACCAGCCTCTATCCCAATCGTCACTGGGATGTGATGTACCAGCAGGCGCCCTCAAATACATCATTGGTGTGATGAGGATCTAGGAATGATAGGATGATGTCGCCTTCATAAATTGCTTTGCAGATCTGCAGTAGATGGCCATCCCACTGTGGGTACCCGTTCTGTGATTTCTCAGTATAGGGACTGGACCTGAAACCTACATTTGCATGAACATTGGAGGATGATACTTCATTTTGTAAGTTCGAATCTTTTGACCCTTGGAGGAAGCGCAGAAGGCTTAACTCCGGTCTAATGGCCCTTTTAGGTGCCAACTATCTCTGGCTAATGAGTTTACTGCAACTGCTGTATCGGGACGCGTGCAGTTAGCCAGGAGTGCCTGATTGCACTGAGATAAGGGACTTTAGGACCAGTTATATCCTCCCCCTCTTCCAGCGATCGGAAGGGTTGTTTTTGTACATCCATTAAGTATACTACCATAGGTGTAATTTGGATGACAATGGTCCCTTTAATTTCTCAAACGCACTTCTGGGCGTATGTAACAGGATTCTTATGAGCCATGACTCTATATTTGTCTAGGTCTTTTTATTTCATGTTTAAAAGTCAGGCTTGAACAGATGTTTTGGTTTTCTCTTCCGGAGATCCGATGAGATTTTAGTTGTTTACAACTATGATCTCAAATCCTGCTCTTTGCTCAGATGCAAAGACAACCCTCAGTAGGAATCATTTCTTTGTCAAGCGATTCTCTTGGTTGTACATTATTCTTATTGTTTTTCTTTAATAGAATAGACGTCCCGAAGTCTATTCCGACGTTTAAGGAAATGTGGAATTTATCTTTACTAAGATATACACAAAGGTATGCCGGCACAACATCCAATAACAGCATATCCAAAAAATTTCCTTCGTCAAATCGTAAGGTATTCGCTTTTGATAACTTAGGGAGACTGATGCATCATTTATGAGTCATGCTCATTTTAGTTTGTTCGATCCCTAGTTTCAGCGAAATTTTCCTCGGGCTATAGGTTGTACCTTATAGCATACGATTTTGTATTTATTTTTCTTATGCGTGCAATACTTTGTTTTATCCACAGGTTTGGCACCTTTTGGTGTCTGGACTTCAGGTCTGAACATTTCACGTTTCATAAGTGAGTCTAGCTCATCTTTTATTGCCTCGTTCCACATTTGGCCAATCTTTACGTTTGCCTTCTAGCAACGGAGTATGGAACGATAATTGATAAACATCATCGCTTTTGCGATGTATATGGCAATATGATACGTGAATACATTGTCGACAATTTATGTTCTATCTGTCCAACACCTCCCCAGTACGTACAACATTTACTTTCAATTTCACTTTTTCACGACAGCTCCTCTGCAGTGGATTCCGGGAAGGGTGAGGGTGTGGACAGGAGCTCATTGTACTGTGGTAGTATTGTCTTAAGGTCTCCAGGAGTTTCTGTCCTTGGAGCCTAGTGGTCTGCCTCACTTCTATTGAGGATCAGCCACTTCTGCTGCTGGTGGATTGCATCCATTCTCGGGGATGTCAATCCTAGCTGGAGTTTTTGCAGCAGGGATGTGTGATCTGACAATCTTCTGGTTGTCAGTAAATGAGTCCGGTAACTGGTGAACATTGTTCTATATGTAGAGGATCTTCGGGATCTCATCTTCACATTATTTTGTTACCGGATCATGGTGGGTCAAACTTTTTGTATCCCACGTTATAATTTTCTTTTCACCAGATTTCGCAGTGTCTGGGCCTATTTTGGGGAAACTCGTCTCATCGAAATCACAGTCTTCAAGATGTGCCTTAAATGCGTCCCCCGTTTGGGGTTCTAGGTATCTTATAAGTGAGGGTGAGTCAAACCCTGCATGGATACCTAGGCGACGTTGAGTACCGTTTTGGTCCACTTTGGTGGTGCAATGGGGATTTAAAACTGCGTGACCGAAGATTCTCAGATGAGAAATGTTCGGTGGCATTCCATATGCAAGTTGCATTGGAGACTCTGACCTCCAGAGGGTCTTATTTTCATTTACGATGCAGCATGCAAAATCTGCATGTCCCCAAGCATCCATAGGCAATCGGGATTTAATGGACGGTCAATCCATTGGAGTCTACTTATCAGTGACTCTGTCGACCCTATTTGGGTATGAACATGCGGCACTATGTGTTCATTTTCTATTCTCGTTACTTGGCAGTACTCTTGAAATGACCGGGAGGTATATTTCCCAACATTAATCAGACTTTTTTCTACATTTAATTGTCTGGGAAATGTGCCCGCAACATGTTTTTATTTTTGTGCCAATAGCTTTGGAAAAGCTAAGTTGCTGGTCTGTAGTAGACACACATACGAGTGTTCTTGAGGATGCATTTATCAATACAATGAAGTACCGAAATAGCCCACTAGGGGTGGTGGATTTTATCCACATCTATCTCCTTGTATTCTTTTTGAGGAAGCGTGGATATTCTTTTTCAAATTTTCGTGGAGATGGCCTTGCAATTGGTTTTCCCTTATAGTAAGGGATGCGAGGGAATTCTACCTTCTGAAGAATCTTCTGGTTCTTCAAGTCATACCCATAGGATAAGATGCGGTGCATCATCACAAATCCAGTGTGGCCAAGTCCATCGTGCCAGAGTAAAAACTTGGCTGATGTGGCACTTCAGGTGCTCCGTTTATTCCGCTTCCTTTCTCCGAATCTTTGTATGGTAGAGGCCTATAAGGCTCTCAAAACGTTCAAGTATAGATTTTACTCCTTTTTCTTAAGACGTTACATACAGTAATTGTTTTTTTTCATTTACATTTGCTGTTACCAAATGGAATCCATTGAAACGGATGTCCTTGAAACTTGGAAAGTTTCTTTTAGAATTCAGAGGGATTAGAGCATCCTTTATTTCTGTGTCATTTGGGGGCAACAGTGTTGCATTCCCTGGATCTTCAATATGGCCCTGATATTGGGCTTTGTATTGAAAAAATCGTATGTGTTTGTTGTCTTACTAATCATTTATGAGAGCAGTTTCATCTATTAAAAGATGAAACGTATAGTCACATGCATATTCAGATAAACATTTTCATTTATTGTCTACTAAACATTTTCATTCAAAACAGATTGTGTAATACAAAATCTCTCATAACATGAAATGTTCTAAACAATTTGCTAAGATAAAAATAGAGACTAATCAAGCATGTCATCATTTTCGAAGTCGTCAGCTATAAACTTGACTGGAGCATCAGAGGTCATCAGGTTTGTTTCAGCTTTATTTTTCTTGTCTTCTTTATACAAATCCTGGAGATGCTGCGGAGTTCGACACACTCTGGACTAGTGGCCTTTCATGCCACAGCTATGGCACTGGTCTTCCCATTCCCTCTTGGGTGGGGGTGCATCATCTCTATTTTTGTCATTTCTGTGCCACGTGAACTTCCGCTTACTTTCATTTCTTTGTTGCTGCACTTGGCCCCTAGCCCTTTTGTTCTGTCCCCCTTTTTGTGGTCTTTCTTTTCTTTTGTTGTCTCTCTTCTTTCGAGAAGAAGAGGCGTTATGAGCTTCTGGGATGGGGGCAGTGCTAGGGGGCGCATATTGTGAGTGGCGAGGAGAAGCTCTCTGTTTTGTTCAGCCATGAGTAAACATGACAGCAACTCAGAATACTTGGTGAACTTGCGTTCACGGTATTGCTGCATGAGTATCGCATCTTTTTCATGGAAAGACGTTTACGTCTTTTCCAGCATGCGATCTTCTGAGACTTTCTCACCACACAACTTCAGGCGTGAGGTGATGCTAAAAAGTGCTGAGTTGTACTCAGCAATGGACTTAAAGTCATGCAGTCTCATGTTCTCCCACTCATATCGTGCCCTTGGGAGTATAACATCTTTCTAATATTTATACATGTCCTCAAGGGTAGTCCATAGCTCAAGTGGATCTTCGACCGTAAGGTATTCAGCCTTTAAGGTCTTGTCCACATGGCGGCGAATATAGATGATGGCTTGCGCCTTTTCTATATCGCTAACATTTTCTTTTTCTGTCACAGCAGCAATGAGGGACTTTGCCCGCAGGTGAAACTTCACATCTAGCTGCCAGCTTAGATAGTTTCTACCAGATGCATCCAGCACTTCGAAATCGACATTTGCAATTTTAGCCATTTATCTAGCAGAGCACAAACATGCATGAATTAATATTTAATCAAAGAAAACATTTTCATGCGGAGGCAATATTTAATGAAAAGCTAAATGTATGGATCGGCCAGTCCCACAAGAAAGAGTCCACAGTCCACAGTCCAAATTATACAAATTTGCAGCTTTAAAAATGAAAATACAACTTTGGAAACCCCGTGGGTCCCATAGGATATCTCCAACTTCAAGCGTGGCCTCCGTCTCCATGGGAGTTGGTCTTCTTTCTTTGACATTTACATAAATTCCTCACTACAATTTCTCTCAAAAATAAAAGAAAAGTGCGGGAAATAAACTGTGGGACTTAAACAGCCGATCCAAAACCCACATTTAGCCATTCATGCAGAAATATTGTGCTCATCAACATTTTCATCAGACATTTTCATCAGAGGCATCACAGGCATTTAATATTCGCAGAGATGGATAAACAATTTAATCACTTAATAATTATTGGACCACTGGGCAACGTCATACACCGTTAGGTTAGATGACTAACGGCAGAGCGGTCGCAGGATCTTCCTAATTATTAAGCTTAAATATAGTGCACAACCACGCATGTATTATCCACAGAATAAGCCAGTGATGCAAAGCATGTATAGATGATTTTACGGAAGAAATCATTTAATGCAAGGGTTGTGCAAAATTTGGGTTTATTCCAAGAATTGGAATAAAAGCCCAAAAATTAACATTTTCGTTGTAGAAGGAAAATGGTTTTTCCATTTTAAATCATCCCAAATAACCCCCAAAAGACCCCAATAAAATTCTTATATGCCCGATGATAGCCCCGTAAAATACCGTGATTTTTCACGAATTTATAGGTCCTCAGAACGCCCTTTTGAAAATTAATTTTTAGCCCAAACGGTTCTTTTAAGGCTTATTTTAAGCCTTTGCCCCCATTTTTTTTGGGAAAATTGTTGGCATGCGGGCCTGAAGCCCGCGGGCCGGCGGCGGGCTTCAGGCCCGCAGACAATTTTTTTTGTAACTGTGTTGGCCTGCGGGCCTGAAGCCCGCAGGCCGGCTGCGAGCTTCAGGCCCGCAGACAGAATTTTTTTTTGTTCAGTTGGGCCGAAAGGCCCAATAGAGCTTTGGGGGCGGCGGCTAGGGTTAGCCGCCACCGCCCCCAATTCGCCGCCGAACCGACGATTGGGGGGGCACCACCCCCCTGCAAGGGAGGGCGGCAGGCTGAGCCGCCCCCCGCTGCAGGGGGGACGGCAGGGGCCGCCCCCTAGATGGGAGGGTGGCAGGCTGAGCCGCCCCCCCGCTGCAGGGGGGACGGCAGGGGCCGCCCCCTGCAGGGGAGGGCGGCGTGGGCAGGGCCGCCCCCCTGCTGCAGGGGGGCGCGACGGGGCGCCGCCCCCCCCCCCCCCCTCTGCAGGGGGGCACGGTGGGGCGCCCCCCCCCCACTCTGCAGGGGGCGCGATGAGGGCTGCCGCCCTCCTGCAGGGGGCGCGATCGGGCTGCCGCCCCCCCTCTGCAGGAGGGGAGGCGGTGGGTGGGCCGCCGCCCCCTCTGCAGGGGGGACCGGCGGCTGTCGCCCCCTTCTTCTGGGGGGAGCGGCATAGAGGGTAGGTGGGGGGCCGGCGACAAGCCGTCGGCGGACAAAAATTAGGGGTTACACAATATAACCCTAAAATTTTGATTTTTGGGATGAAAAATTCGTCGTTTTCAAGGCGACAATCGATCCCCATATCGATCTTGCGAGATCTAGGGGTGGGGCAATCATACATATGATTAAAAACATCGTTTTTGTGATTTTTAACTCTATATCCGTCCTCCGGATATAGCGACGGTTGCACGAAGCCCTACGCGGATGACGACGCTCGATTGAGGAAGCCTTGCACCGCGCTCGTGGATCTCCCGTCTCCTCTCGTCTTCGCCTTCGCAACGAACGAAAAAATTTGTGGAAAGAAAAATTTTAGAGGCTCGTGCTGATAACGTCTTATGAATCAACTACTGGGGAGGAACCCCCAGCCCTTTATTTATAGGCATGGTAGGAGAGTAGAAAGATAAAATACATAAATATGGGCGTATCTCTAAGATACCCGCAATCCTAACCGACTCTGGTTATTTTCATTCACAACAATTAGGACAATATTAATTTATTGATTCTATTAATTTAGCAGTAGTTAAAGCAATAAAGTAGACCATTGAAATGGCTTATAACTGTGCGTGTGTTCATGCAATTTGCTAGCTAGTGCAGTACGCCAAAAAATATCATATTTTGTTTTATTTTTAAAAAATTCATTTTGTTACATTTGGAGCCAACCCTAGAAGATGTGACAATCGATCAAGCTATTACAATGGTTCTATTATTAAAATATTTTGGTAAAGAACTATCACATAACATGGTTCTAGCACATTTTTGTAAAGTTCAATTTTTCTTTTCAACTATACCATTTTGTGGTGCGGCTCTAGGAAAAGAAAAATTATGTGTTAAGCCATGTTTATTACAAAATTTTGTAAATAATTCATTTTCAAATTCTTCACCATGATCACTACGAATAGTAATAATTGATGAAGATTTTAATTTTTGAATTCTTTTACAAAATATTGTAAATTCTTCAAGTGCATCATTTTTATGCTTCAAAAATAATACCCAAGTATATCTTGAAAAATCATCAACAATTACAAATGCATATTTATTGCAATTTAAAGAAGCTATTCTAGATGGACCGAATAAATCTAAATGCAAAAGTTCAAGTGATCTTTTAGTAGAAATAGCATCTTTCAATTTAAAAGAGGATTTATGCATTTTTTTTTCCTTGTTGACATGCATCACAAAATTATGTGTGAGTAAAAGATATATTAGGCATTCCAAAAATTAACTTATGTTTTGAAATATGTGCTAAATGTTTAAAGTTAGTGTGTCCAAAACGTTTATGCCATAATAAAGTATTATATGTGGATGCTAATAAGCAATGATCATCAGAAGCTACTTTCATGCATAATATGTATATATTATTCTTACGATTACCTTGAAATAATATATTAGACATATTAATATCATATATAATGCATGCATTCTTTTCGAAAACAATTTTAAAATCTTTATCAAATAATTGAGAAATGGAAGAGATTGTGTTTCAAACCGTCAACGATGGGCACGTTTTCGATGATTGGCTTAGTTGGATCACCAAGTGTTCCAATTCCAATAACTTTACATTTATTGTTATCACCAAAGTAACCGTGCCACCATCTTTGAATTGTACGGTTGAAAGAAGTTTGATGTTTCCGGTCATGTGTTTAGAACATCCACTATCTAGTATCCATCTTTCTTTTATGGGTACCTGAAAGATAAATAATAAATATTGGTACCCTTTTTATATGGGTCCTTAGGATTAGTCTTTAGGAAACCAAACCCAAGTGGAATTTGGTTTATTTAAATAATTAGAAGAAAGAATAACATTTTGCATAAAGTTAGAAACATATAAATCATTGTCATATAAGCAAACATCTTTAGGAACCCAAATAGTATGCAAAATGGATTTCTTAGAAGATGAAACAAAATT
The DNA here is from genome assembly GCA_030789695.1 of Scilla litardierei. Taxonomy (NCBI): domain Eukaryota; kingdom Viridiplantae; phylum Streptophyta; class Magnoliopsida; order Asparagales; family Asparagaceae; genus Scilla; species Scilla litardierei. Next base: position 48,656,485 of record CM061142.1, read on the forward strand.
GATCTTCTTTGAAATATGGATATTATTTTTTTTCAAACTAATAGAAGAGTCAATTTTCTTTGCTTTAATAAAAACATGCTGTTTCTTTTTCAATGAAATAGTAGTACCAAAATTATTGGATTTGGGAATATGCTTATAACCCAAACCTTGTCGATGATTAGCAGGATGTTGTATTCTAAGTAAATCATCGAGATTATTCTTTCCGTTATTAAACTTATTAATGTTAGAAGACATAACATTATATTTCAATTTTAAAGAAGAAATATCCTTATCTAAAATAGAAATATGTGAAATCATATTATAATTCTCAGATTTGAGAATCTTATTTTCATGAATTAACTTATCATTTTGAGAAGATAAGGATTCCTTCTCATTCTTAAGACTACTTAAAGAAGATGATGATGAAGCTAGTTCTTGATGTGAAAGAACTAATGCCTTATGTTGAGAATTTAACTCCTTAAATCTCATATATAAATCATTAAATGCTTTAAGTAGTTCTTCATTATCTAAACTACTTACCTCATTATCATTTTGTGCCATAAAGCACATTGGGCATTTTCTTCATTAGTGTATTCGTTGGTTTCTTCTTCTTCTTTAGAAGATGAAAAATCCCATGTTAGTGCTTGTGCTTTCTTCCTTTTCTCGAACTTCTTATCCTTTCTGCAATTGTTAGATGTTCTTTCTTTTGGCTTTAGGAGTGGACAATCCTTTTTCATATGTCCAGGCCTGTTACATTGAAAACATAGAGAAGCATCAGTAGTTTTAGGTTTGAAACTTTTAAACTTACCTCTTCTTAGAAACTTTTTGAAGTTTCTAGTTATTTGTGCCATCTCTTCATCGTTCATGTCAGAATCATCGGTGTCTGAAGATGCGTTGAAGGCAAGGGTTTTCTTCTTTGAGTCTGCTTGTTCTTTACAAACTTGGAGTTGTAGTTCATAGGCCATCAAGTTACCAACCAAGCTTTCAGCTATGAGAGTTGACAAGTCATTGGCTTCTCTATGGCTATGGTCTTCTTCTCCCATTTTGATGTTAAAGCACGAAGAAACTTCCTTACTTGTTCCGTTTTAGTATAGGTTTTGCCAAGAGATACTAGAGAGTTGACAACGTCGATGAATCGAGTGATCATCTCTCCAATTGGTTCATTCTCCTTCCTTCTAAATAACTCAAACCTATGAACAAGAACAGAGATTTTAGTTTCCTTAACTTTACTAGTTCCCTCGTGTGTTACCTGGAGTGTTTGCCAGATGTCATATGCTGATTTGGCCTGGGAGACACGATTGAACTCATTCTTGTCCATGGCACAGAATAGTGCATTCATTGCTTTTGAGTTGTGAGTTGCATCAGATTTGTCAATAGTGCTCCATTGGGCATAAGGAGTTGTAGGCTTCTCGTATTGAGTTTCCAACATGTTTCAAAGTTCGTAGTCGATGCTTTAAAGATAGATCGTCATCCTTGTCTTCCAATAAGAGTAGTTGGAACCATTGAATAGTGGAGGCCTTGTGGTAGAGTGTCCTTCTGGAAATTTTGATGATGACGTTGAATTGTTCGTCGGATAGGTGTAGGCCATCTTAACCATGAGGCTCTGATACCAAATGTTGGATCTCTTGGCACACCAAATACACTAGGGGGATGAATAGTGTATATCACGACGAAATTGCAAAATTAAAAGTAAGTAAAAAAATTGCAATAATAATGCTGAAATAAATGAACACAATCCAAATAATAACAAACGCAAACACAGAGATTTATCCTGGTTCAGATCCTAGTGATCATACGTCCATTACTCTACCCCGCAGAGATTTGAATCCACTATAACACGTGTTCCCCGCAAGTAATCAACATACAAAGATGCCAGCACTCCCCGTGTTGCAAACTTGTACAAACTCTTCAAAAAGAGATTCACCAAATAAAGTAAAGAAAGTGTATGAAACAATATCACCTATAGCCTTGATAATGTAGGAATTATGACGCAAGGTTGGTGATGAATTCTCCAAGGTTCTGGATGAGAATTGATTATAGAACACACTTGGAAAATGGACTTCCTAAAGGGCCAAAATTTCTGCAGAGGTTCCCCTATGGAAATCTGAAAATTACTCACTTTCTAGAGAGAGAAAGTAAACTTAAGAAAAGAGAGTGTGTGTGTGAATTTTTGTGAATTTTAGACAGGGGTCTGGGGGTCTATTTATAGCCTAAAAGGTTAGTTTTTGAACATTTAACAACCGTCTAAAATTTCAAAAAATTCTGAGCAGTTTTTCTAAAAATTAGTCGACTAATAAAAGTGACGGTCGACTAATTCTGCTGCCAGACTAAAATATGACTGTTTAAGTGTCTTTTAACAAAAATAGTTATAAAATCTATCAAAAATTGACACAAACAGCTAGAAACTGTCTGAATCTACCTGTTGGAAGGAGTTATAACTTCCCTTAATTAATTTAAAACATTAATTAATTAAACCAGTTAAAATAACTGTTAATATAACTATTTAAAAACTGTCTGGTAGACCAGAGAAATCTATTGGTTGACTAGGATCAAAAATTTGAGAAATTTTATGAAAATGATCCTTATGATTAGACATTATATTTTGACCAAAAATTACTTTATTTTTCTGAATAAAATAAGGAAAAATTTATTGGTCGACCAAAGAAAAGTGCTGGTCCGCTAATTTTTCTGTGACTTGGTTTTTGAGGATAAACCCTAAAGAACTAAGATATATCATCATGCCTTTGACATTCTAAAGATATGCAAGAATGAAAAGAAAATTTACATCACATTTCACAAGATATAAGAATGCATCGCTTTATCTTCATCTTGCATTTTGATGTTGTCTTGCAATGTATAAGTTGACTTGATGATTGTCTCATTTAAAAAAGCTGAGCTTTAGAATCTGCATCCATAGAGTTAGTATATACCCATATATAGACAAATGATTGTATCATCAAAAACTTCATGGGAAGAAAACTTTATGTTTTCAACACGTGGACTTTCTTTTCATTATCGGTTGTGAATGGAAGGCTTCTATCCCATTAGATATGCAATGCATCACATAATCTTGTATTATGTTTTATGTGTTCGTGTTCTTTCATTTCGTGAGGATTTCGATAGCACCTACCCACTTTTCTCCGAGAACATTGTAGTGGGAAGAAACTGTATTCACAACTTCTTCCCGCATTTGTACTCGAAGAACAATGTGTAGATGCTGCCGAAATTCTCACGAAATGAAAGAACATACATTCGCATAAAACATGATACAAGATTAATACGTGATGCATTTGCATATCTAACTTGTCCACACTGGACAGATCCAATGAATATTTATATGTACATACCCAATCACATGCGGCCACGAACCAGTTGTCCGATTCGAACACGAAGGTTTTGATACCGTCAACCGATCCGTGTAGCATGTGATTCAAGAATACTACATATAACATTTATTGGATGGGAAAATCTATGGCTCGACTTAATCTATGTGTGTGTATATATCTAGTTTTTAAATTCAGAATAACATAATTTCATTTTAAATTTAACTAAAAACCCAAATTGTATATACACTACTGTACACATAATCAATAAACAATTCAAACTTACTACAATTTAAATTACAAGGGTGCACGTACCTTGTCTCGTCGAGGAAAAAAAATAAAAACCAGAGTTGCCCCTCTGAGCATCGAATCCTGCGAGATTTGTGTTAACATTAGAAACACATTAAAAATTATACAAAATTAATTTTGGGGATGGGAAGGGAACGGGTTGGGAATGTGATTGGGGGTTGTTTGTGTTTGTTAAGTATAAGGGGATGCGATGGGTGGGATGCGATGGAGGTGTGGGACTGGCGGGAGGGGGATGGAGTGAGGAGGACCACAATGAGTTTGGGGGCTGGGTCTTCTGGCTGTGATGTTTGAGGGGGTTAGTGGTGGATGAGAGGGAGGTTGTGGGCTTGGGGGGCTTTAAGTAGTAGGTGATGAGAGGGATGGTGCAGGCTGAGTGGGTGAAGAGATGGATAGGATGAGGGTTTGGGAGGTTTATTTTTGAGGGGGTGTGCTGGCTATTCCCCACGGGCCGATCGGGTCGGCCGACCGTGAAGGTGACCGCACGAGGGACGACGAGGAACATATACGAGGTCCCAGCCCTCTGCCGTCGAGGAGGGGTCATCGGTCAAGACCGTGGGTGACTTTGGTTTTCCATCGGGTCGTGTTTCATGCACATGCAACGGTATGGGGCATCGAGACGCCGACGGTCAATGTGGTGAACAAATGAGGGGACGACTTCCCAGCGGTTGGCTGCTCATATGCAGGGAGCCTGCCGGGGCAGTGAGTCCTGTAGGGGGATGACCACTGGGGGGATAGGGGAGGAGGAGGGAGGTAGTGAGCCCACAGAGGCAGTGATCTTGTCGGGGGGGCAGGAGCCCGTCTAGGGGCAGTGAGCCCGCAGGGGGGGCTGACCACTAGGGGATTCGGGGGGGGGGTTGGAGGGGGGGGCGTGATCACTGAGGGGATAGGGGGAAGGGAGGGGGGTTTGGGGGAGGAGGGAAGGGTTGGGAGGAGGAGGGGTGGTCGGAGGAGATGGAGGGGTCGGAGGGGGCGTCAGCAATCGCCGTCGCCCCAGCTCCAGCTCTCCTCCTTCAGATCGAAAGGAGGAGATGGGAGCTGGGGGCGGCGGCGGCGGTCAACGCCCCTTCCGACCACTCTCTCGGCCAATTTAGGACAAATTCTTGAAATTCGGAGAGGATGCGGTGATTACCAAATATGGGCGGCATTGACGGCGGTGAAAGAGGTCGGCGTCGGTCGGTGCAGCTGATCGAAGATTAGGGTTCGATCGGAGAGAATTTTTGGGGGGATAAAAATTTTCATTTGGGGGGCTCACACAGGCTCCCCTCACTTTAGGTAATTTTTTTGCATGACCACAGACTATTATCCACGGACATATCTGTGGCCTTTAAAATTATTGGCCACAGAAATATCCATGTCTGAAATATTAAGGCAACAGATATTTTTCTAACCCAGAGTCCTGGCCTAAACTTTTCTGTCACGGTCTTATCCATGGCCAATACTCTCTATTGAACACGGAAAAATCCGTTGCTAATTATTTCCTGCCACTGCATTATTTTTACAGACCGCACGTGGCTAGAATATTATTGCCACGGACATTTCCATGGCCGATAGTCCACTACCGGCCATTAATTTGTCCGTGGTAAATAATCTTTTGGCCTTGTTTTTCTTCGGCCACGGATTCATGGCCACGGACATATCCATGGCCGGTAGTGGACTATCGGCCACGGAAATGTCCGTGGCCACAAATCCGTGGCCAAAAACCCTTTTTCTACCAGTGTTCGAAGGCACGTTTGTTGCGAAAGCTAGGAAGGAGAAGTTTTATCCCTCGCACGCGGACGTCATCCCTATGCATTTGTCTTCATCGATATTTGTGTTATATCGAAACCAATGCAATTTTTTATCATGATCATGATGATATAGATCTCACAAGATCGAACTAGAAAAAAAATTAATTTTTATCATGAAAAAAAATTGGGTTTCCTAGCTCAAAGACGATGGTTTTTTACCGTCGATCTTTAGGGGGGAGAGGCTAATGCCGGACAACACACCGCCCCGCCGTTCCCCCTAGCAGCGGTGGCACGCTACCATTCTCTACAGTGGCAAACCCCATCTTGGTTTCTACAAAAAAATTAAAAAATTAAAACCCCCACGGCTCGCCAGCAGTGCCCACACCGACGCCACCCGCTACCCCCCACCCGGTCACCCCGCCGCTACCCCAGCGGTGGTGGCACACCGCCACCCCTCGCTGTGGAAAAAATTTAGAATAGGGGTTTCTCCAACAAAAATACCTAACACTAACACCGACGGCCCAACACCGTCGGTAGCCCCTCCCCCACCGCCATGTGGCGATGCACCACCGCTCTAGGCGGCGGCCTAGTCCCCCCCCCTAAATCCCCCTCCTCCCCAGCCACGAGACCGTCACGGGGAGCGGCGGCAGTTAACCACGCCGCTCCCCCAAACAGTTTGGGCAAAAAAATATTGTAATTTATATATGAACTCAAAGATCTATGTATGAACAGTTTGGACATCTGACCCAAAGCATTCATGAGCAGAGTTCACACTTATGACAGTATAAGGGTGAGTGTTATGAATATCTTATCTAGTCAGATGATAAGATTGTACTCTATTCAAAAGATTGTATCATATCCATGTATGAACTCTCCCATCCGCTCCCATCCGCTATAAATAAAGGCCTCGGTTCTCCCCCAGAAGATGATATTCACAACAGAAGTTCAGTTTTTGCATTATGAGAAGGCAATTGTTAACAATTATGACTAAATAAGAATGAGACTAGATTTCAAGATAAATTCAATGACCTATAATTTAACAAGTATGACTTTACATCCAATAATTGACACACACACACACACACAACTTAAAAACAACAACAAGAAATTTGAGAATTCAAAACTAGAAGAGGGTAACACACTGCTTTTAGATACTGAAGTATTTTTTTTTATTGGAATAATATTACTATAATTCTATGAATATACTTACCTTGGTTACTGCAACAAATATATTACATATTATTCACATAGTCTATTGACTTTCATATTATTATGTGCATTCTTTTTTAACTATTATATGCTTTCAATAAAAAGAATAAAGTTTGGTGCACATTTATTTTTGCTAGCAAAGGATAAAAGCATAGGATGAAAGTAAAAGGATATCTTGGTGCGTGAGCTTTATTTTGTGTGGGTCAAGCTATGATTAAACCCATGGCCCCAAAGGTCTCTTCCATGTGTACCAAAAAAAAAAAGCAATATTCAAGCACCCTTTTGGGCATGGACTTTGCTTGGGGAAGAAACTAGGGTTTTAATAATGCTAAACTAAGCAATCATTTTGGTCAGTTACCATGCATATCAAGATGAAAGTTCATAGATCCTCATGAGATGAGAGGCTAGGCAAGGCACGTGAAGGCATTTGATTATTGTACTGAGGACATAGGAGAATCTTCATGAACAGTATTAGCTTATAATAGAAACACATGCATGTTGGTTTAGTGTTGCTTTTAGCATAGCAATGGAACAAGCTGGTTCAGATGGACATTATATCATCTTGATCATAAGAGTGTGACAAAGTATTGTGCTGGCTGTTACGAGTATACCGCACGATCCTCCTCGTTTATTCGGGTTTGGGACCGACATCGAAAACGGGCGGAGAGACGGGCTAGATATAAAAATGCTACTTTTTCATGACTTGTATATCATTTTCTTCTCCTTGAAATTTAATTAGGTGCTAATTTCTTAAATACTTTTTTGCGTCTTAGCATTCATTAGATCAGGTATCACTTTTTCTACATTAAATCCTCCTTAAATTTGCATAACAACCCTATGAAGTCATGATAACTGTGAACAAGTGGCTTGGTCCTTGGATAATAATTGTTGCTAAGAAATCATATTAGAAAATAAAGAGACCAATGCTTTGTACTTAACCTTTTTCTTTTCTGAGATATGGTTCAAATTGAAGTGAGGTAGGTACAACGCCAAAGCGACAATGAAGGACATAAATAGTTAGAAATTTTATTTTATTTTTGATACATCGGAAGAAGAATTTAGATTTTTCATCATTAAAACTTGTTTCCTAAAAAACCCCCCTTGAAGCAAAATTTTGAGAAAACAAGAGAAGGAAAACTGAAAATTTTCTATTAGTTCTGATGAATGAATGAATGCTTTCGTTATATGTTTTTTATTCATGCATTTTCTTTGAGACTCAATCCGTATGTTACCGATTATCTTTTCTTTATTGCTATTATTTATTGTTGCATTGATGTATTTTCGTTATATTTTAGAGTTTTTTGCATATCCGTTCCTTAAATCAAGCGTATTTTAATATTTGTCTCTTAAATCTGGTATTTTCTCTCAAGTTCCTCAAATATTAAACTTTAACCTAAATAGTCTATCTCTCTATTTTTTTTGTTAAACTTTAGCCTAAACCGATGGATACTCAGCTTCTCCGTGTTCGGGGTTAAGCGGTCAGGACGGGTGTACCCGTGTCGCATGACACATGTTTCATGCTTTACAATGGATCAAAAAAAAACTAATATAAGAAGGAATATTCTGTTATATGTTGGTTAAGGCTTGGGGGGTGCTTTTGGTTTCGGGGGGTGTGTGTAGTGTCCCGGCAGCTCATGGGAGGGGGAGGTGACGCCACCTCATCCACCCGCAAAAAAACCGACGAGGAGGAGGAGGATGTGGTGATGCTACCTTCTCCGTCCCAAAAAATGACAAGTCAATGGCGTCGCCGCCTCATCCACCCATACAAAACTGACGAGGCGGATGCGGTTTTCATATGAGGAGGGGGAGGCAACGCTCATCCGCCCCCAAAAAATGACGGGGATGTGGCGGTGCTGCCGCCGTCGTCGCCCAAAACTAATTTGGGGTGTGTGTTTTGGGCCTGGTTAATTGTTAATTAGTGTTTAATTCTTAATTCATTAACTATAATTAGTATTTAATCGTTAATTAAGATAAGTTTGGTTAACTCTTAACAGAATATAGGATGGATGGACTATATTTTAGGTTAAAGTTTAAGATTTGAGAGACTTGAGAGCAAATACTCATATTTAAGGGATTAATATCAAAATACGGAATATTTAAGTTTGAATATCGGAAAAAACCCTATATTTAAAAAGGAGATCGAAAGTATGTTTTACACCATTATATTTGAATATAATATGAGATTGAGGATAATGTGTATTATATGATATATAAAAATCTCTTTTATAAATGATAAAATATCACATTGTTCTTTACCTAGTATAAAGGATCATATGATATTATATGATATGTATTTTTTTTGTCACTCATAACTTTTATGGAGGAAAATATGAATCGTATGCGAAGGATGTATTTTTTTTGTCACTCATAACTTTTATAGAGGAAAATATGAACGTATGCGAATGATCTCGCGCATATAATGACATGATATCTCAATAAACTAATTTCTTTCCCTAAAGATGCGCAAATTCCCATGTATCGAATGTTAGACCGTGTCGATTGACCTTATATCACCTGCAGAGGAAGAGAATAATGGAAAACATATGACACATGTGGCAAAGCCACATATGCACCTCGAAAAGTCAATAGTCAATAGTCTTCTATTTTTTTCAGATAATCAGAGCCGTTCGAAAACTCGAAACATCAAATATTCGGGGAACATAATGTGTTTCACTCACGCATCCACACGTTGCAATTTTAATGGTTTCTTATGAATGGAACTTGATGAATGAACACGGCAAACGGATTGTACCCGTCCAATATTTGGTGTTTTGGGTTTGTATAATACGAGAACCAAAATGAACTCCGATTCGATAAAGTCATAATGTCAGATTCAGTGAGATGTCGCTTCAAGGTAGGGATGAGAATGGGCATGCCTAAAGCCCGAGTAGGCTTCCAATTGGACATGCAACATCATCACCCCTACAATTCCGAAAGCCCATTCGGACGGTGGAAATACGCATTCTCATCCCTACTTCCGGGGTTTGGTGGTACCCCACTTTGTTTTTTCTATCTTTCTTCTGTCTTTTTTTTTTTGTTGGGATGGAGGGGTTGATTGATTGATTTTGTTATTGGCTGCCGTTATACAGTTGGATTGTGAGAGATCCAACGTTTTCAACTTCGGACTTTTGAGTGATCCAACGTTCTCCAATTTTCTACCATGGGGTTGAGTTTTCCAAGGCACGTCACTAAACTACCTCATCTTAGACGTATAACTAACCCTTTTATTGTGAGACTTCTAACTAGTCTTTTTACTTAACTAACGTATACTTCAACTAACTAGCTAATTAATAATGATTTATGGACTCTGGTTGGATTGTGAGACTTCTAACTAATCCTCTTGTCTAACCAACATATACTTTAACTAACTCGCTAATTAACAATTAGGTTTAAAGAAACCTAACCCCACTAATATCCCAACTAAGATTGACTCGATCCTATAAATTAGTAGTCGACTTGACTCCAAAAGTTTTTAGATAAGCAAGTTGCTGCTTCAAAAACGTAACGAAATCATTATCCAAAATCATTGAAATCGCGTATCTCCATCGAAGAAGACTTCGCAAATATGAGTAAACATGTTTTTAGCAAACCCCAATCGCAACCCTAAGTTTTGATGCAATAGCATGGAATCCAACAATTTTATGCAGCAAGTTGAGTGTAAAGATGACGTCATTTTCATTTGAAGTTCTGATGCAATGACAATTTTGCCCTTTCTTGGGCATGTGATATGAATGTTGTTGGTTAATTGAAAAAGAAATAGTCTTGTGAACGGTTATTTAACCGGAGTTGGTTTAGATTCTGGGATATCCTAGAGATAGGCCTATATCAATGTAGCCCATATTTGTATTCTCCCCTATTGCCTATAAATAAAGAGCTGGGTGCTCCTCCCCAAGTAGTTGATTCATAACACGTTATCAGCACGAGCCTCTAGAAACTTTTCCACAAAAAAAAAATTCTGTTCGTTGCGAAGGCGAAATGAGACGGGAGATCCACGCGCGCGGTGCAAGGCTTCCTCAATCGAGCGTCGTCATCCGCGTAGGGCTTCGTTCAACCATCGCTATATCCGGAGGATGGATATAGAGGTAAAAATCATTAAAACGATGTTTTTAATCATACGTATGATTGTTCTACCCCTAGATCTCGCAAGATCGCTACGGGGATTTGCTAGACCACCTTAAAACGACGGACTTTTCGTCCCAAAAATCCAATGTTTAGGGTTTTCAAACCCCCCCACCCCCATACGTCCTGCCCTCGTCCCCCTCACTGCAAGGGGACGGCGGCCCGTGGTCCCCCCTGCAGCCCCCCCAGCGAAAGCAAGGGGGCGGCTGCTAGGGTTGGCGGCAGCTAACCCTAGCCACCGCCTCCAAAAACCCTGCTGGGCCTAGGGCCCAGATTCAAAAAAAAATTGACTGCAGACCTGAAGCCCGCAGCCAACCTGTGGGCTTCAGGCCCGCAGGTCAGTTTTCTTTATTAAAAAAAAAATTTGACTGCGGGTCTAAACCCTGCGGGCTTCAGGCCCGCAGGTCAGGTTTTATTCAAAAAAATATTTATATACAGGGCGACAGCTAATAAATAAGCCTTAAAGAACTTTTGGGGCTAAAAATTAATTAATAGGGCGTTTGTGGGCCTATAAATTCGTAAAAAATCACGGTATATTATGGGGCTAATAAGTAGACATATAAGAGATTATTGGGGACTATTGGGGCTAGGGGCCTTGGCTTCGGCCAAGGCACGTCACTAAACTAACTCATCTTAGACGTATAACTAACCTTTTTATTGTGAGACTTCTAACTAGTCTTTTTACTCAACTACCGTATACTTCAACTAAGGATTGTGAGACTTCTAACTAATCCTCTTATCTAACCAACATATACTTTAACTAACACGTAAATTAACAATTAGGTTTAAAAAAACCTAACCCCACTAATATCCCAACTAAGATTGACTCGAGCCTAAAAATTAGTACTCGACTTGACTTCAAAAGTATTTAGATAACCACGTTGTTGGTTCAAAAACGCAACGAAATAATTATCTAAAATCATTGAAATCGCATATCTCCATCGAAGAAGACTTCGAAAATATGAGACATGTTTTTAGTAAACCCCATCGCAACCCTAAGTTTTAATGCAATAGCATAGAAATCCAATAATTTTACGAAGCAAGTTGAGTGTAAAGATGACATCATCTTCATTTGAAGTTCTGATGCAATGACAATTTTGCCCTTTCTTGGGCACGTGATATGAATGTTGTCGGTTAATTGAAAAAAAGAAATAGTAATTAAAAACTAAGCTGAAAATGTGCAAGGCGGGGTTGGAGTGAGGCAGAAGATACTTGTTTTTGGATCTTCTGTCTTCTCTCACGGATCAAATTCAAATTGATGTGCACACAGGCCGCTTTTCATGTACATCAAAACAAATTTAAAAATCATTTATTTTACTTAACGCACAACGCCACATCCCCCTCGTTATCCATCCCCCCTCATTTCATCACCGCCGTCGCCCGTTCGTCGCCACGCAGACCCCCACAACATCCCTTCCCCTGCATGCAGCTGATCCCACCCCTCCCACATATTACTCCTTCGCATTCTTCATTCATCCCCCATTTCCAATTCTGTTGGGATGAAGGAGGGGTCTGCGGTGGGATGTTGTTGGGGAAGGGGGGCGCCGGCGGCAAGGGGTGACAGACGGGATAGAAGAAGAGTAGGGGATGGAGGAAGAAGAGAGTCGGATGGTAAAAGATGAAAAGTTTTAATTATAACCACTAAATTTTGAATGGCACACTTGGTAATAAATGGTCTGTGTATTCAGCAAGTAGGCCTGTGCGCATAGCAGATCCCCATATGCGATTCTAGTTTATTTTTTCGGATTTTTTTTAGACCCATCACGTGTGAAAAGAGCATAAAAGTCATCTTTTCACTGTCATTAATGCCCTCAAGGACAGAACTGAGAAAGCATAAGCTTATGGCACGTGAAGTTCAAAATAGCTTTGTTGAAAGGGAGTTGCTATTTGCACAGACCAGAATGCTGAGTTCACAGACCACTTATTTACAAGTTTGCCATTAAATCATTTTGATGAGTTCACAGGCCACATATTTACACGTTTGTCGTACTCTTCCTCCCTCCCTCTTTGCTTGGCGCCTCAATTTCACGACCTTGAGTATAGAATCCAACTCAGTTGACTCCCTGACCCTCTCTCTCTCTCTCTCTCTCTCTCTCTCTCAAACCTTATCCCAACCTCCCTCTCTCTCTCTCTCTCATCAACAGAATCTCTAGCTCTCTAGTACATCCTCTCTCTCTCTCTCTCTCTCTCTCTCTTCGAGAGGGAGAGTCAGCTCTCTCCAAGCTCCACCGCCTTTTCTTTCTCTGTACGAAATCTGGGGTCTTGATTCGATTTCATGGCTCTGATCATCGACACCCTCGTCGAGATTTTGAACAAGCCCACCATCGGAGACGTGGAATCTGAGCTCGCCTTGTTTGATGTGCCCCTATGGATCGCCGTCTTCGTCGGGCTGGTCGTGGGATGGGTGTGGAAGCCGAGATGGGCCTCCGATTTGGTCACCGGCAAGATTGGGAATCCAAATAACGATGTTGGCCGTTGGCGTTGTTTCAAGTCTCCACCGCCAAATAACTCACCTTGAGCACAGGAGCCGAGTTTGAACATGGATTTTGTTCATGAATAAACCAAGCTCCATGTCCAAGCTCCATGTCCAAACTCGTTCAAGCACGTTTGTCAACCACCCTATTCAAAGGTAATAAGAGATGAAGTTTACGCAGGTTTAACTATGGTTGGATGTCGGGCCATGTTGTGCCGAGCCTGGCCAAGCCTAAGCCCACAAAAAATTACTTAGGCCCGTACCGAAGGTTCATGAAAATTTACTTAGGTCTGGATCAAATCTTATATGGACCGACAACCATGGATCTATGGACCTGTCCATTGAACACCATGCCCAAGTACGTACCGAATCTTAGTAGACTTTGAGCCTAATTTTT